>OZ024894.1:13173685-13578842 GCA_964017195.1 Siderastrea radians | reverse complement strand
ATACACAGATGCTTGCTGCGCAACTGTCGCAACCGTCACTTCAAAATGGCGCCTGTGTTGATAATACAGAGGTCACATGACTCAAGTGACAACTGCTGACCACTGAATGCAGGCACTTTGTATTGGGCGCTCGGATATCACATTTAATTGTTGAATTAAATGGTTATGCTCATGATTAAAATATAATATACAATTATTTTGCTACTCGGAGTGACTGTAGAGGTAAGGTTAGGTAATGTATTTTACTATTTATTAATTTATATTGCTAGCTGACAGAATCCCATTCAAGCAGTCAGTTATTTCCCAAATTGGACAGCTTGTAGTTCTGTGCAAAATATAATTAATTGCTACAGTAATTAAAAAATCCTCTGACTGCCAAAAAGCTCACTCGGTCTCCGATCTTGCCAGTTTGACTGTCCTCAGAAGTCACTGATAGGCAGCTCCCTTGCCAAAAAAAGCCAAGAAAAGCACGGAAACCCCGGAAAAGCCTGGAGACCCTGGCTTTCTTGGCTTTTCCCTGTTTTTTTGACGCTGGAAAGCGTGGAAAAGCCAGGAAAGCATGGAAATTCTTGGCTTTCTTGGAAAGACCGGAATGTTCTTCCAAGAAAAGCCTGGAAAGCCAGGAGAGGGCTCTGGGCTTTCGCGGAAAGCGTGGATTTTGTCCATACAAACCGAATCCAGAAAAGCCAGGAAAGGCAGGAATGACTGTGCCAGGTGTGGAAATTCCTGGCTTTCATGGAAAAGCAGGACATGCTAACTCCTGGAAAGCCAAGAAACCCAGAACAAAAATCTAGGCTTCCCTGGAAAGCTGGAAATTTCGCATTGACTATTACAGTTCAAGTAAGCCAAGCCCAGGAATTCTTGGCTTTCATGTAAAGCCCAGGTATGTTCTTTCCTGAAAAGCTTTGAAAGCCAGTAAAAAACTCTGACCTTGATTTAATACCACCATATTTCCAATCTTTAAAAAGTTAGTATACTTTTACCACTCTTACTGAATTGTCAATTCAGTTACATGTATTTTGAACGTGTGATTTTTTAAAGGTTAGGAAATCTGGATATTTGCCTCTGAAAAGTTTGGAGAGGAACTTGAACTTAGTTTGGTAATCTTACAGCTACAAAACCTAGAACTTCCTGACTTTCATATTAATATATTTAGTATATCTAATGTTTCTTCGCAGTGCGAGTATTTTGCTAATTAACTTTTGAATTAATAAAATGCCTCCTATAGGGAGTGAGTACTTAAAAGAACTCACTTTGTAATAAATGTACCTGGTGTTACAGGCATTGAATTTCTTATCTTAACATCAACCTATGTACTTGATCAAACATACAGGAAATGAGAATAATGGAACTAGCACCAAAGATAAAATGTTTTGATGTTTAAACAATTCTCCAAACATGCTTCATAGGAAATACAGAAGGCTAGTAAGGAGAATATGAATTTTGATTTTGGGGCATAAATGACTAAGTAAATAAGGTATTAATAGGAATCTTGAAAAACCAGGAGTTGAACCTGAGGCCTTAGAATTTGTGGCATGACTGTTTCCTTTCTTATGAAAACTTGGAAATCCAGAAAGTGGTCTACTAAAGTTCTCAGTTAAAACCAGAGATTATTGTTGTTTTAGCTTTTCCTTGAAAACCTGGGACCTCTAAAAATTGTAGACCTGGCCCCGGTTCCTGGAAAGCCGATTAAACTATCTCCCGATTAGCAGTTAATCCACGATTAAATTCCTTATCTCTAGAATAACTAATCCAGGGATAAAAAGGTGTTCCTGAAAGCAGAGTTATCCCTCGTTTAACTATCCCTCGGTTAAACTCATATCAAACCGGATAAACAAGTTACCAGCATATAAAAGCGCGGGAAAACGACAGAGCGGGAGAAAAAAGTCGACTCCGATACATTGTCGATATTTGACCGCGTACGATTTGCGCGTTGTCTGGTTGTGACAAAACAAAACTTCAAACCTTTCCTCAAAGAAAAACAAAGTGGAAATCACGGTTCAGTGCAAAGTGATGCTGATTCGAGGTGAAATGTGAGCTATATGTGAAAATCGGTGAGTTCTCTACCTCTTGATTCTTTCAGCAATCGAAACTATTTTTAGCTTCACAAAGCAAGACTTGCCTCTCGGAAAAATGTTAACAATAAAGTACTGCTGATGTGTGCCGAATAATTGTCTTTGATATTTGTAGTCTATCTGCTTTGTTACGTTCGCCTGGTACCAGGGTACAGAAATCTGACAGTTTGTTTTTGTTCTAAATCAGTGAAAAACCTCTGTTTCAGTGTCTGCATTGTTTGAGAACGACAACAATTTCGCTTTAATTAATCGTCAACATTTTTGTCTTATATTTACGTTATTTCAATAAAACATCTCCTTCTGCTTTTGCAAAATTGCCATAAATATTTTATTTCATTCAATAATTCTTCTGTAGAAACCTAAAACCGGCAAATTGTTCCGTGAAAGTTGATTATTCGCGCTATCGCTTGCGATGAAGGATGGCTTCGAAATTCATGATTTTCGGTTTCGTTTTATCATAAGCTTACTGCTTTGTGAAGATCCTATTTACTGAAGCCACATTTCCAGAGTTACTGTTTAATAGAATTTTAAAGAGCTATTGATGGAATTGTTTAACAGTGTTTTATAATATATACAAAAATCGAAAACTCGACTGCACGATTTGCGTGTTTGTGGTCTTATTTGCTCCATTTCTCTGCAGGTTTTTGCGCCCAAAACTCAGTCGATTACCTCTCGAATTTGTGCCGACAACAAAATTATTTGTTATTTAAGTTGCTGAGAGTAATTTATCTATCACAAATTGTCTTCTTTCTTTTTCCGTACTCAATTATAAAACTGACAATATCGCAAAATTTAACTGCGCCATTTTGTTTGTTTTCATCAAGTTTTTGCCCCGATTGGTGAGTTAATCGACCTCGCTAGGTGGATTAAATTTAACCCCTCGTTTATCACTTGGTTAGTGTTAATCGTGCTTTCAGGAACAGAATCTAACCGAAGGATACATTTTCATCCCGGATTAGCGAGATTTAATCCTCGATTAACGCTAATCGGCTTTCCAGGAACCGCGGCCTGAGCATTATACTTATTTATATATATTTTTTTACAAATATGACTACGTCTTGATAACATGGAAAAAGTTTGAAAGGAAAGCAGGCAGGGATTGTTAATTCTGAGGACCATTAATGCAATTTTAGTTTCAGTGCTACATGTACCACAGTTCAACTGGACTTTATGTTGGGTGTTCTGTCCCTTGCCAAAAAAAGCCAAGAAAAGCACGGAAACCCCGGAAAAGCCTGGAGACCCCGTCTTTCTTGGCTTTTCCCTGCTTTTTTGACGCTGGAAAGCGTGGAAAAAAGCGTGGAAAAGCCAGGAAAGCATGGAAATTCTTGGCTTTCTTGGAAAGACCGGAATGTTCTTCCAAGAAAAGCCTGGAAAGCCAGGAGAGGGCTCTGGGCTTTCGCGGAAAGCGTGGATTTTGTCCATACAAACCGAATCCAGAAAAGCCAGGAAAGGCAGGAATGACTGTGCCAGGTGTGGAAATTCCTGGCTTTCATGGAAAAGCAGGACATGCTAACTCCTGGAAAGCCAAGAAACCCAGAACAAAAATCTAGGCTTCCCTGGAAAGCTGGAAATTTCGCATTGACTATTACAGTTCAAGTAAGCCAAGCCCAGGAATTCTTGGCTTTCATGTAAAGCCCAGGTATGTTCTTTCCTGAAAAGCTTTGAAAGCCAGTAAAAAACTCTGACCTTGATTTAATACCACCATATTTCCAATCTTTAAAAAGTTAGTATACTTTTACCACTCTTACTGAATTGTCAATTCAGTTACATGTATTTTGAACGTGTGATTTTTTAAAGGTTAGGAAATCTGGATATTTGCCTCTGAAAAGTTTGGAGAGGAACTTGAACTTAGTTTGGTAATCTTACAGCTACAAAACCTAGAACTTCCTGACTTTCATATTAATATATTTAGTATATCTAATGTTTCTTCGCAGTGCGAGTATTTTGCTAATTAACTTTTGAATTAATAAAATGCCTCCTATAGGGAGTGAGTACTTAAAAGAACTCACTTTGTAATAAATGTACCTGGTGTTACAGGCATTGAATTTCTTATCTTAACATCAACCTATGTACTTGATCAAACATACAGGAAATGAGAATAATGGAACTAGCACCAAAGATAAAATGTTTTGATGTTTAAACAATTCTCCAAACATGCTTCATAGGAAATACAGAAGGCTAGTAAGGAGAATATGAATTTTGATTTTGGGGCATAAATGACTAAGTAAATAAGGTATTAATAGGAATCTTGAAAAACCAGGAGTTGAACCTGAGGCCTTAGAATTTGTGGCATGACTGTTTCCTTTCTTATGAAAACTTGGAAATCCAGAAAGTGGTCTACTAAAGTTCTCAGTTAAAACCAGAGATTATTGTTGTTTTAGCTTTTCCTTGAAAACCTGGGACCTCTAAAAATTGTAGACCTGGCCCCGGTTCCTGGAAAGCCGATTAAACTATCTCCCGATTAGCAGTTAATCCACGATTAAATTCCTTATCTCTAGAATAACTAATCCAGGGATAAAAAGGTGTTCCTGAAAGCAGAGTTATCCCTCGTTTAACTATCCCTCGGTTAAACTCATATCAAACCGGATAAACAAGTTACCAGCATATAAAAGCGCGGGAAAACGACAGAGCGGGAGAAAAAAGTCGACTCCGATACATTGTCGATATTTGACCGCGTACGATTTGCGCGTTGTCTGGTTGTGACAAAACAAAACTTCAAACCTTTCCTCAAAGAAAAACAAAGTGGAAATCACGGTTCAGTGCAAAGTGATGCTGATTCGAGGTGAAATGTGAGCTATATGTGAAAATCGGTGAGTTCTCTACCTCTTGATTCTTTCAGCAATCGAAACTATTTTTAGCTTCACAAAGCAAGACTTGCCTCTCGGAAAAATGTTAACAATAAAGTACTGCTGATGTGTGCCGAATAATTGTCTTTGATATTTGTAGTCTATCTGCTTTGTTACGTTCGCCTGGTACCAGGGTACAGAAATCTGACAGTTTGTTTTTGTTCTAAATCAGTGAAAAACCTCTGTTTCAGTGTCTGCATTGTTTGAGAACGACAACAATTTCGCTTTAATTAATCGTCAACATTTTTGTCTTATATTTACGTTATTTCAATAAAACATCTCCTTCTGCTTTTGCAAAATTGCCATAAATATTTTATTTCATTCAATAATTCTTCTGTAGAAACCTAAAACCGGCAAATTGTTCCGTGAAAGTTGATTATTCGCGCTATCGCTTGCGATGAAGGATGGCTTCGAAATTCATGATTTTCGGTTTCGTTTTATCATAAGCTTACTGCTTTGTGAAGATCCTATTTACTGAAGCCACATTTCCAGAGTTACTGTTTAATAGAATTTTAAAGAGCTATTGATGGAATTGTTTAACAGTGTTTTATAATATATACAAAAATCGAAAACTCGACTGCACGATTTGCGTGTTTGTGGTCTTATTTGCTCCATTTCTCTGCAGGTTTTTGCGCCCAAAACTCAGTCGATTACCTCTCGAATTTGTGCCGACAACAAAATTATTTGTTATTTAAGTTGCTGAGAGTAATTTATCTATCACAAATTGTCTTCTTTCTTTTTCCGTACTCAATTATAAAACTGACAATATCGCAAAATTTAACTGCGCCATTTTGTTTGTTTTCATCAAGTTTTTGCCCCGATTGGTGAGTTAATCGACCTCGCTAGGTGGATTAAATTTAACCCCTCGTTTATCACTTGGTTAGTGTTAATCGTGCTTTCAGGAACAGAATCTAACCGAAGGATACATTTTCATCCCGGATTAGCGAGATTTAATCCTCGATTAACGCTAATCGGCTTTCCAGGAACCGCGGCCTGAGCATTATACTTATTTATATATATTTTTTTACAAATATGACTACGTCTTGATAACATGGAAAAAGTTTGAAAGGAAAGCAGGCAGGGATTGTTAATTCTGAGGACCATTAATGCAATTTTAGTTTCAGTGCTACATGTACCACAGTTCAACTGGACTTTATGTTGGGTGTTCTGTCCCTTGCCAAAAAAAGCCAAGAAAAGCACGGAAACCCCGGAAAAGCCTGGAGACCCCGTCTTTCTTGGCTTTTCCCTGCTTTTTTGACGCTGGAAAGCGTGGAAAAAAGCGTGGAAAAGCCAGGAAAGCATGGAAATTCTTGGCTTTCTTGGAAAGACCGGAATGTTCTTCCAAGAAAAGCCTGGAAAGCCAGGAGAGGGCTCTGGGCTTTCGCGGAAAGCGTGGATTTTGTCCATACAAACCGAATCCAGAAAAGCCAGGAAAGGCAGGAATGACTGTGCCAGGTGTGGAAATTCCTGGCTTTCATGGAAAAGCAGGACATGCTAACTCCTGGAAAGCCAAGAAACCCAGAACAAAAATCTAGGCTTCCCTGGAAAGCTGGAAATTTCGCATTGACTATTACAGTTCAAGTAAGCCAAGCCCAGGAATTCTTGGCTTTCATGTAAAGCCCAGGTATGTTCTTTCCTGAAAAGCTTTGAAAGCCAGTAAAAAACTCTGACCTTGATTTACCACCATATTTCCAATCTTTAAAAAGTTAGTATACTTTTACCACTCTTACTGAATTGTCAATTCAGTTACATGTATTTTGAACGTGTGATTTTTTACAAGGTTAGGAAATCTGGATATTTGCCTCTGAAAAGTTTGGAGAGGAACTTGAACTTAGTTTGGTAATCTTACAGCTACAAAACCTAGAACTTCCTGACTTTCATATTAATATATTTAGTATATCTAATGTTTCTTCGCAGTGCGAGTATTTTGCTAATTAACTTTTGAATTAATAAAATGCCTCCTATAGGGAGTGAGTACTTAAAAGAACTCACTTTGTAATAAATGTACCTGGTGTTACAGGCATTGAATTTCTTATCTTAACATCACCCTATGTACTTGATCAAACATACAGGAAATGAGAATAATGGAACTAGCACCAAAGATAAAATGTTTTGATGTTTAAACAATTCTCCAAACATGCTTCATAGGAAATACAGAAGGCTAGTAAGGAAAATATGAATTTTGATTTTGGGGCATAAATGACTAAGTAAATAAGGTATTACTAGGAATCTTGAAAAACCAGGAGTTGAACCTGAGGCCTTAGAATTTGTGGCATGACTGTTTCCTTTCTTATGAAAACTTGGAAATCCAGAAAGTGGTCTACTAAAGTTCTCAGTTAAAACCAGAGATTATTGTTGTTTTAGCTTTTCCTTGAAAACCTGGGACCCCTAAAAATTGTAGACCTGAGCATTATACTAATTTATATATATATTTTTACAAATTTGACTACGTCTTGATAACATGGAAAAAGTTTGAAAGAAAAGCAGGCAGGGATTGTTAATTCTGAGGACCATTAATGCAATTTTAGTTTCAGTGCTACATGTACCACAGTTCAACTGGACTTTATGTTGGGTGTTCTGTCCTGCCTTGATTTATAACTATTTTTCTAATGCTGTGCAAAAGATACAGACAAAACATTGTGTGACCAATGAAAACTGTTTTGATATGACTGTAAGTGTAAAAAGCAATTTCTAGCACATTAACACCTACATGTATGGAGCTTATGCTAAGAAAACATTACTGTGTGAGACTGAGAATTTGTAAAAGAGCCAACAAACAAACTGTAAGGAAGTAATTTGATTGGTTTACTGAACAAAGGGAAATGTGCATGGCTTTCAGTTGGTTTATCCAACAGGCAAAGCAAAGCGAATGGATTGTGGACTGAAAAGTAGCTTATCTCTTTCAATGTCACTGGTTTTAACTCAAATAGGTCACTGATTAAGCAAAGCTCTTCCCACCTTATGGACATTTTTAGTAGGAAAATGAGAAAAGCTTGTTTTGATCCTTTCAGCTACATGTATTGACGAATGAAACCGCTGAAGCTGTGAACATGCAGGCAAACCATTTTAGTGGTTCATTACAAGCTACATGTAACCAACCAAAAGGTGTGAATTGTTATATGATACAATACAAGTTTATTCAAGATGTAGCAAGTTAAGAGTCATTTGGATTAGGTCTGATAAATTTCATAAGTTGAAACCATGTGACCATGAAACTCTGGTCCCAGCGGCTGCTTTTTCCTTAGTTACAAGTCAAGAGTCACTTGGATTAACTGTAGGTCTGGTAAATTTAATAAAGTTAAAACCACGCGAGCATGAAATTTCAGTCCTGTTCATTTATGTGAGAAACTGTTTTAGTGCTTGATAACAAACTAAGAGTCTAATACCGAGAAAAGGCCTGGAATGTTTTCCCCAATTACAGAGGGCTAGAATATGAAATTCTGGCCAAGTAAACACTTGTTGCTTTATGGCAGCTCCCAGACTTCCCACTCCCCAACTCATTTAATACCAAACTTGTACCTGAGAATAAAATCTTAAGTGTTCCAAGTAGATGTATTTCACAATACGTCCACCTTCAGTGCAATATGTACTGTATTTATTGAAATGAAATTGTTGTTATTGTTGTTGTTAAAGATCTCAAATGCAATAAAACAGCAAGGACAGGTAACTGTCTTTATTTTGGTAGCAATAATCTGCATTTTCATAGGAAAACATAAGTTTAAACTGTTTATGAATGTAATGACTTAATAGTACATATTTCATACAGATGTAAATGCATTGAACAAACACCCTTTATCAAGAGGACAGAACTACGGAAAGCCCCCAAAATTCATTTTTACCTGTACATATTTCCTGTGAAGAATAATTTATCTCTAATACACTGTACATGTACACCCAGTAGCAAGCAGTGAGGGTGTTCACTGAATACAAGTTTGTCTTAATTTATTAAAGAAATACCAGTGAGATGAAGTCCATGTCTTGGTCATTTGAAGCAGCAAGCCTGTTGTGAATTGCAAGGTCATGAAGATCTCCTTAAAAAAGAAAATGGTCTTACTTTACTAAGCAATTTGTATTTCAGTTAAAGTTTTATCTAAATATCTCATTAAACTGACAGCCTTTATATTACTTGGTGTCATGCTCTATGGACGGTCAAGAAATTAGGAGAGTTTTGAACAAAAATAGGAAGCGAAGTGGAAAAAATTTTCAAGAAGATAATTACAATGTATATGAGCAAAATTAAAAGTTCTAGAATTAGCAATAGAATGAACAAAATAATTAGCCCTTTAAGGCTTTAATTTCTTTTTTAGTTCGACCAAATTATAGACATCATTAAAAGAATTTTTCGCACACTATCAGAAGGCCTGCATAATAAAGGCTGAAAGATCAACATTCCCAAAGTACCAATGAGGGACCTAGTATAAATTTAAATGTTCCACATTGTAGTTAAGTAAATAACTGTCTAGAAGCTGCTTCATTTCGCCCAGTCTTGGGCAAAATGAATGATGAGGGCAGGGGTTAATTTCACTCAGTAAACTATTCATGCAGAGTTCAATATCTCTGGAATAATGTTTTTTAAGTCTGCATGTTCAGATCCGAATCGGATGCAAGATGCACAATGTTGACAAATGTGCATGTACGAAGGCTTTCTCACATCATGTACCTGACTTGATAGATGAGCAGCTTACACGTGGGCCTTTTCAGGATTCAGTGGGAGTTCTTCTGCTTGACATCTGTTAACATCATGTGATAACTGCATTGCGGTAAAAAAAGATATAATTATTTCAGGAATTTCCTGCTGGATATGTCTAGTATCATAAAACGATAATTACCTTAGAGACCCTATTTCTGTCAACAATGACACTGTTTTTTAAAGCAAATCAACAAGGCTAATATATAACAAAGCACCCGTGATAGGAGAAATCCCTCCGCTCCATGTAATTCTGCAACATTTTGGCATACGATTATAGCAAAAGGAAAATTTTTCAACTTGACTGCCTTTAAGAGCCCTCTCCAGTGTTAGCAGAAAAAGTAGCTGAACCTCTTTACATTTACTATATCTGTGTGGTAAGGTGAGATTTCCCCCAGCAATATCTGGTAAGTCACTCAAAAAATATTATATTTTAATCTTTCTGGCAGGATAAAATAAAATTCTACAAATGGCAAAGCATGGAGAGCAGAACCCTGTGGGCTTTTACAGCAAAGTTTAAACCCTATTATGACAAAGGTTTAAGGTGTAACGAGTTTATTGTGATCTACATGTACAGCATAATTTGGAGCAGAAAACATCTTCTATAACAGTTTTTGCTACAAAGTAAGAAAATACATTCTGGTGGGCATTATGGAAGAATACTGATTTTATGGTTTACACCGGTCAACATAAACCTCAACTGAGATGTACTAGCTCAGTCTTGTAGGCACAATTGCAAGTAACGAATGATATTTGCATTGCTATTAAGACACAAATAAAACCCATATAACTCTAGGGTCAAAATGGCAGATTTTCTTTGCCAAAGAAAGGCCCCAGTATTGTCCAGTAATTTATCTGTTAACTCCTTGGGTAAAATTTCCCTGGGTTTAACAGATGGACCAGGGCATTAGTTTGCCTTTTATTTACTGTTCAATAATTTCCTTGTGCACGAGCCAAAAATAAATGATTTCCTCACCAGTCTAAGAAAGGTTTATTGTGCAGTAATTCATCTGTTACATGTATGCGCCAATCAATTTGAAACTTCAACATCCACCCCCGGGCATACCCCAGGCAGGGTTCTACACTGTATCTAGGGTATTTGAGGGGTAGAAGCTTTCCCCCCAAAATGCCCAGCTTTCCCCCCCAAAAAGAAAACATTGTTATCATTACAGTATATAAGTAACTATATCGGAAAAATCAACCAGACACGACGAGGTCAGTGCACATGAAGGAAGTATTCCCTGTCTAAGGACACTATATGACAACGAACATAGAGTATTACAAACATTATCTCAAAATTGTGTCTCAAAATGCTCCGGATTGCATCTCAGTGCATACTCATTTCAAAAAATTGCTGGGGGGTATGCCCCCGGGCCCCCCTAGGAAGCTCGTGGCCTTCGGCCACTCGGGACTTTTCCCCCCAAACGATAAATCCTAGATAGAACCCTGCCAGACATTTGACTATTTTCCGTGCCAAGGGAGTAGGGAATTTGACACGAAAGGCCTTTCCGGGGCTGGGGAATTTGACCTTTGCCAGGGTATGGTAAGGAATTTGAACCGGGAGTACCAAGTTTAAAATCTTTTTTGTCCGACGCCTAACGCCAAGGTTGTTTAATACGGACCAATTTATAGGCAAAGACCTCGCTTTTATGAGCGAATGGCTGGCGAAAAAGGGGCTTAACAAGCTCTGCAGTATTTTTGGAGGTACACTGCATTTATGAAAAGTACATGTAGAGTCTGTTTAGTATCAATTTTGTGTTAATTTTTACCACCTCAAGCTAAACACTATCAGTGGTAAAAAGGGCAACATCATATAAAGTCACAAGAATTATGTTATACCATGATCCTCGTATTAATCACTACCTTCAATACACAAAATTTATGACTACATTTTTAGTATCGTTGGGAGCTATTGACCTGACTCACTCTAAAACAACCGGAACATTTAGTAAAGGCAACTGCAATGCCATATAGAAGTTAGATTTATATTAAAAGCCATACACCAGAGTAAATTCAAAATGTCTGTATTATTCCTACTAAAAACATTTTGCTCTTTGGGAGGGGCATTTGACAATCAAACCTGGCACTTAAAGGTAGGGCATTTGAACACAATTTTGGTCCCGGTTGGGTGGGGGGGGGGGAGGATTTGAAGGAGCCAATGTTCAAAAGTTGTTAAATGCCTGGGGGGTAGCCCGGGGGGATATGTTGAAGTTTCGAATTGACCAGCGCATTAAAGGGACAACATCACCTAAGCAAATGCGGCAGTTACTAGAATCGAAACTTGAAAAATTCAGGCAGACTTTTCAAGTTTGAAGTGCCAAATTTAAAATGGCGTGGACAAATGGTGCCAGTCGTGGTAGAAAATGTAGAAACTCTGGATGAAAACAAATATTTGATTCCCCCAAAAGAGCAAAAAAGAGATTGGTCAATGTTTTGAAGTCAATCAGCGTGACCAGAAGTGGGTGTTGTTCGCGCATGCCAATCCGTGACAATGTCCCTTTAACTCCTTGAGTAAAATTTACCTGGATTTAACGGATGGACCAGGAAAGTAGTTGGTCTGTTCTTTACTGTTCAATAATCTCCTTGCATGCTAACTAAAAACGTCCACGAAAGATTAATATCCGGCCTTAAGCAAAGGACATGTGAGAAGAATATGTGGCCGAAAATACGTCCTCGGATTAGTGGGCATTGACACCTTTCTCTTAAGATTGATGTTTCTGATCTGCTTTTTAACATACAGGGTGGTTCTTGTTGTAACTCCTACAGAGATTTAGGTTAAAAAAATACCTAAACAGCGGGTATTTATTTTCCTAATCCGGCTTAAGCCTCTCATGATTCGTGGAAACGTAAAAACGAAAAACAAAATGGTTAAAAACATGTTTCTGACATGTGTCTGTGACACTGTTGATACATGTACATGTACTCACCTTTGGTATTGTTCTTTCCACTTGCTTACTTGTCTTGTTCAAAACCAACCACGGTACTGGGTCGACTGGGTGGTTCAGCAATGTTTTTTAAACACTTAATAATCTGGAAGTTCGCTCGAGTTCACTTACAAAACGCAGGATGGCATTCGATATTCACCTTGCTCTGAAGCTCAGCCAATGTCAGACACGATTTTTTTATCCTTCATGTTTTTGCCTTACGATCAGTTCTTTTTAGGGCAGATACCAGTTCTATGCACTGCTCAGATGAAAAAAAATTCACAAGATCCCCAAAGATCGGCTTTTAACTTTTCAAAAACTTCACTGATCCTGACCGCATCAAACAAAATGGCTGCCTGCTTAACGCCCGGACGAAAAGAGACTGGAGCAGAGGTAGCCAGTTTCCCGCCGTTTTCGCCGCTTGCCGGGCATGCCTCTCTTTGGCCAATCACAACCAAGATAGACCTGACGCGTACAAAGTGAGTCGGGAGAGAAAAGATACCGCTGCGTTTGGAAGACCTTTCGGAGAATAATTTTTCTGCTTTTTGACTTAACTAAGGCTTACATGGATATTACAAAGGTAAGTCTCTTTGACATTTACCATAGAAAGCGCCACAAACAAGGGTACTAAAGCGTGTCTAATCAGGGTTTTTCATTTCTCGTCCCTTCTTACTTTATTAAAACGAGTTCTAAACGTACCCGTAAACATAAGCTTAAGCATTGTCTTCCTGAAACTCCATTTTGAGATTATTTTTGGTTTTCAAATATTAGTGTGTCAATGATGCTAGCTTGGCATAAGGAAACCGACGATGAAGCTGGGGCTGGTCACATGCATTCTGACCGATCCTTGGATATGTTTATGCACTATTTATCCGTACTTAACTCGAATTTGCGATTGGAAGGTGGTTTTCCAACCGTTTTCAACGATCAGATTCGTTCATTCATAATATACAATTTTTTTACTTAGAAAATAATCAGCTCTTGCAGCAAGGAATGTTGAAGTCCCAGTTTGTTCTAACTTATTTGATTTCTTTTGGGTGGTGTACCACAGTGACAGAGACCAAATAATGTGTTCTCAGACACCATACTGTACAACAATTTTCAAGCTTTGCAATTGGTGAGTTCTGTGTTCTATGTTCAGTTTTAATAATACAGTCGGGGGAACAAGTACTTCGTTTGGTCAATTTTCGTATCTATGCCCGAAGAAGCCCGAAGGGGCCCGAAGAAGCTCCCATTTAAATTGTCCAATCAGAAAGAACTACGAACTCGGCAGAAAAATGAAAGAAAATGTTTTCAAGTTTTAAACATGGCGTCCCTAGCACTGAGGAATCTGCAGGCGATAAGCTTACTTCCAGTCATGCTTTGGCAGTATCAGCGAGAAGTTTGGCTGTTGGAGATTCTGAAATTTTTGCGTTACTGTTGAATAATGGTTAAAGATATTCTATTGAAGCTTTATTGGTTACATATTCAGATTGTTCTTTATTTATCTCGCCGTGGGGCAACACTAAATTGCAATACCATTCAGTTGTTTTTAGGGCTTTCCAAGGCTGAAATATAGCGTTGCTTGAAGCACGTAAAAGATCCGATAGAAAAGAAGGTTACCTGATCTTAAGTAAGGCAGTTAAACTCGGGTTAAACGCGATTCACTCGTGGTTTTGACCTGATTGAAGACAGCTTTCCACGAAGGCACGAGAAAAGAAATAATTAAGCTTATATTAATAAAAGTGCTTCGAACCTGTATTTACACCTCGCTGCATTATTGTGGTGAAGCGATTATCCTACACAAGTTAAATATTTTCCCCATCCTTATTCACATTCATGCATAAACTGAAGAAAAATTTGACTTACGGAGTGGAAAACAGCTGATTGCAAGAAATTCTTCTTGCACTTGTCGGCTAGAGAACAAAGCAATTCTCCATTTTCAAAGCTTTAAAAGCCTTATTAAGATTCTGCGTTATTCCCAATGGCCACTATTCTGATCCAGGTTAATTTTACACCAGAAAACACTGCTAAATAACGGGCTTTCTTACCTGAACAAAAAACAAGAGCTAAACTTGTTGTTTCCTTAGCGGTCCGCATGTTGTATTGATTCTTTTCGTCAATAATTCTCAAGTGTTTATTAGTGTTACTGACTTCGTTTATGACCCACAGAGAAACGCTTTCCAAGACAAACACATCTGTAATTCTTTATTATTCAAGCTCAGAAGGAATTCATATTGAACATCGACATTAAATCCACAAATTCCGACCTGAAACTGAAGTATTATAATTCGGTTACAGTTCATATTCTTCAGTTTCAAGACAAACTACTGCTCGTTTGCTCAAGCATTTTGCTATAAATACAAAAATTAAAGCAAGACAATGTTTCGATATCGCTGACATCATTATCAAGACTGAAATAGTGTTTTAATTTAAAAATTGACAAGAACAAGAATACCGCGAATCTGAATCCGTAAGCCTGTGCAAGCTTTAAATCAGTTCGGTCCTAACAATGGATTACGCGCGGATCTACTGATAGCACGACGGCAAAATTGTTGTTGTTGGTAGCAATCAGTGTTCGTTGAGTGGTAGTTTTGTTTCCCCATCCATTCCATGCTCAAGATATTTCAGAGACCACTCGTTCAGTCGACTTGTGAACTCATTTTAACACTGGCTCTTACCTGTGCGGACCGTCACAATCAAAATAGATGTCACCCAACTGTAATAGCAAGCACGTAGTTTGTCCTGATAAATATTTTCAAACAGTCTGCTTTTTTTCCAAATTGAGGGTTATCCGTTTTTCGAAGTAACAATAAACTGGCCTTCAAGTTAAATAGTTAATTAAACAGACTTCTTTAAATATTTCACTCGAGGTGACCGAGACCTCGAGGACCCTCGAGGATTCATGTCTGAATAGCCACTGGCCAAATGCCGAAAATAATGGGCTCAGTCTTTTCTCGGAGAAAAGATTTCGCCATCAAATGGCACTTGTTCCCTCGACTGAATATTCTAAGCGACAGTACCAGAAGCTGTATGTATGATGATGGCCAGTGCAAGAAGCTGATCATCTTAGAACTCATTTATTTGATTCCTGTTTTTTGAAGTATGGCTTTAAATTTCTCTTTATATAGCTTTGAACTAGTTTACCCTTTTACTCCCAGGAGAGCCCAGAATGAGAATTCAAGCAGTTCAAGACAAGTCAGAAATTCCTGATATAGCATTATGTTAAAGTAATGCTAAAGCGGTTTCTTTTGTATGGTCACACCATACGATTTCATCCTCAGACTCAAAAGTTAGAACCACTTTAAGTGTGTCCATAACTGACTCTGGGAGTGAAAGGGATAAAACATTGTTAGTTCCCTCTGCTTTAGCAGTATGACTGTGATAAATGGTGTTGTACCTGAGGGTCAAAACCTAACCAGCTCCCAAAAGGCTGCAGTTGTCAAAGAAGGTCCTTTTTGGCTTTCTGTTTAAAAATTACAGCAACTTCTGTTCTCCCTCAGACCCGGGGTTTAAAATACAATTTTGGCTGCCTTTCTCTTTTTGGTTTTAAAATATTAGTGTGTCAATGATGCTGACTTGTCATAAGGAAAGCACCGAATAAGCTAGGGCTTGTTACATGCATTCTGACCGACCAACCAACCTATTTGAATTCGTTCGTAGAAAATTGAGTAGCTTGTTCTACACCTGAACTGATTCTTCCTTCATAATACACAATTTTGTTACTAAGAAATTAATCAGCCCTTGCAACCAGGAATGTTGAAGTCCCAATTTGTTCTAACTTATTTGTCTGCTTTCTTTTGGGTGGTGTACCACAGTGACAGAGACCAAATAATGTGTTCTCAGACACCATGCAACAATTTTCAAGCTTTGCAAATGGTGAGTTCTCTGTTCTATGTTCAGTTTTAATAATATTCTAAGCGACAGTACCAGAAGCTGTATGTATGATGATGGTCAGTGCAAGAAGCTGATCATCTTATAAACTCAATTATTTGATTTCTGTTTTTCGACGTATGGCCTTAAAGTTCTCTTCATATAGCTTTGAACTAGTTTACCCTTTTACTCCCAGGAGAGCCCAGAATGAGAATTCAAGCAGTTCAAGACATGTCAGAAATTCCTGATATAGCACTATGTTAAAGTACTGCTAAAGAGGTTTCATTTGAATGGTCAAACCATACGATTTCATCCTTAGACTCAAAAGTTAGAACCACTTTAAATGTGTCCATAACTGACTCTGGGAGTGAAAGGGATAAAACATTGTTAGTTCCCTCTTCTTTAGCAGTATGACTGTGATAAATGGTGTTGTACTTGAGGGTCAAAACCTTAAACCAGCTCCCAAAAGGCTGCAGTTATCAAAGAAGGCCCTTTTTGGCTTTCTGTTTAAAAATACAGCAACTTCTGTTCTCCCTCAGACCCTGGGTTTCAAATACAATTTTGGCTGCCTTTCTCTTTTTGGTTTTAAAATATTAGTGTGTCAATGATGCTACGTTATCATAAGGTAAGCACCGAATAAGCTAGGGTTTGTTACATGCATTCTGACCGACCAACCAACCTTTTTTCAACGATCGAATTCGTTCGTAGAAATTGAGTAGCTTGTTCTACACTTGAACTGATCCTTCATTCATAATACACAATTTTGTTACTAAGAAATTTATCAGCTCTTGCAGCCAGGAATGTTGAAGTCCCAATTTGTTCCAACATATTTGTCTGATTTCTTTTGGGTGGTGTACCACAGTGACAGAGACCAAATAATGTGTTCTCAGACACCATGCAACAATTTTCAAGCTTTGCAAATGGTGAGTTCTCTGTTCTATGTTCAGTTTTAATAATATTCTAAGCGACAGTACCAGAAGCTGTATGTATGATGATGGTCAGTGCAAGAAGCTGATCATCTTAGAACTCATTTATTTGATTCCTGTTTTTTGATGTATGGCTTTAAATTTCTCTTTATATAGCTTTGAACTAGTTTACCCTTTTACTCCCAGGAGAGCCCAGAATGAGAATTCAAGCAGTTCAAGACAAGTCAGAAATTCCTGATATAGCATTATGTTAAAGTAATGCTAAAGTGGTTTCATTTGTATGGTCACACCATACGATTTCATCCTCAGACTCAAAAGTTAGAACCACTTTAAGTGTGTCCATAACTGACTCTGGGAGTGAAAGGGATAAAACATTGTTAGTTCCCTCTGCTTTAGCAGTATGACTGTGATAAATGGTGTTGTACCTGAGGGTCAAAACCTAACCAGCTCCCAAAAGGCTGCAGTTGTCAAAGAAGGTCCTTTTTGGCTTTCTGTTTAAAAATTACAGCAACTTCTGTTCTCCCTCAGACCCGGGGTTTAAAATACAATTTTGGCTGCCTTTCTCTTTTTGGTTTTAAAATATTAGTGTGTCAATGATGCTGGCTTGTCATAAGGAAAGCACCGAAAATTCTGACCGACCAACCAACCTTTTTCAATGATCGAATTCAAATAATTTGTTCCAACTTATTTGTCTGATTTCTTTTGGGTGGTGTACCACAGTGACAGAGACCAAATAATGTGTTCTCAGACACCATGCAACAATTTTCAAGCTTTGCAAATGGTGAGTTCTCTGTTCTATGTTCAGTTTTAATAATATTCTAAGCGACAGTACCAGAAGCTGCATGTATGATGATGGCCAGTGCAAGAAGCTGATCATCTTAGAACCCATTTATTTGATTCCTGTTTTTCGACGTATGACTTTAAAGTTCTCTTCATATAGCTAATTTGAACTAGTTTACCCTTTTACTCCCAGGAGTGCCCAGAATGAGAATTCAAGCAGTTCAAGACAAGTCAGAAATTCCTGATATAGCACTATGTTAAAGTACTACTGAAGAAGTTTCATTTGAATGGTCAAAGCATACGTTTTCATCCTCAGACTCAAAAGTTAGAACCACTTTAAATGTGTCCATAACTGACTCTAGTTCCCTTAGCAGTATGACTGTGATAAATGGTGTTGTACCTGAGGGTCAAGACCTAACCAGCTCCCAAAAGGCTGCAGTTATCAAAGAAGGCCCTTTTTGGCTTTGTGTTTAAAAATTACAGTAACTTCTGTTCTCCCTCAGACCCTGGGTTTCAAATACAATTTTGACTGCCCTTCTCTTTGCTTTATTCTTTTAATAGTTTATCACCTACAGTTCTCCCCAATTAAACTAGCTGTTGAGAGGCCATGGCCACATCACTATAATCAGGATTCATTGTTAATTCCGATGTACCTGACAAATCAAGTTGAATCTTGGTTGAATTTAATGAAAATCATTAATTTTCTTCTTCAACATGCAGGGATTCATGTTTGAAAAGAAAAGATCACTGTCATGCTAGGCATGGGGTTGAGCAAGTGCTCATTGGTAGCTTTCAGTCCAGTTCATCTATCAAGGAGTGTAATGATCAGAAGACTGCAGAAGTAAATACATATGTATTTCTCTGTAATTCCAAGAGTAGAGAGCCACGGAGAACAGAATGGTGATCAGGCTTCATAATGAAACCAGAAACTTAAGTTACAAGAAAGCGGTAGGCAGCATATATTACATTTAATATTATATATCAAACTGCTATAATTATTAGTTCATGAAAATGATTCACCAAGTTGAGAGAATTGCTTGGATTGTATGTATGTCACCTGTGTACACGATTGCATCAAGCATACACATACCATATTTACTCGAACAAGCGCCGCGGCGCTTATTAAATTTTTCGCGCCTCAAATGCGGTGCTTACTCGAGGGCGGCTCTTATTTGAGGGCGGCGCTTATTCAAAAATTGGACGCAGCAAAGGAAAAAAACGCTGAACCCAGACTACTTGCACTTACTAACTTTTTTGTCGCAAATGCGGCGCTTATTCGAGGGCGGCACTTGTTTGGGGGCGGCGCTTATTCGAGTAAATATGGTAAATCACGCAAAAACATGACCTTAGTTTGGGACAAAACATGCAATGCATATGATCATTCACATATTTGAATTTTGACAACCTGCATCATTGGTATGACAGAAAACAAGAAATATATAATATTAAGGTCCAATAAGCGAGGGATAACCTTGAGAGCTTTCACTCACTGCAAATCATGTGTCGGCCGAGTTAGAGTATTAAGCCAAACTCATTTTTATTTTCAGTTTTCACCTTCATACTTTAACTGATGCAACAAACATTACTCTTTTCTTGAAATTTTACATTTAACGGTTAGTCCATCATGTGCAATATGTATTGATCACGATGACTGAAGTGGAACATGAAAACACTTTGTTTTCACAGTGAAATGAATTTATTGCTCTTCTGGAGAAAATAATAGTTTGTGCACATTTATATAGTCAAATCTTGATTCATTACCTGACGTAATTTATTTGTGAAAAACATCTTTCATTGTAAATCAAGACAAAGTACATATTACACTTGAATTTTTCTACAAAGGTTTTAGTTTAATTGTTGTTTTGTTTTCATTCACTGCAAACATAGCTGTTTGAGCTTAAATTTTTGAGAAACCATGAGAAAAAAATCTTTCCAGGAAATCAATCATTTACCACTATATTTTATGTGCAAATGTACGCAAGGCCAAAATATTTCATTCTATTTAAGCATTAGAAAACCACAAAGACCTGGAAATTAGCCCTATTTTCCAGGCCTTTGGGGTATGTGTGCTAAACATTTTTGTGTTTCTCGCATACAGGGAAAAGCCAGGAAAGTATGAAATATTTTTTCTAGGCTTTCCATGCTTTTCCAGGTTTTTCGGGTATAGAATTCTGCGCTTCCAAGAAACCGTGGAATCCTGGAAAGCTGGGAGTCGATTCCAGGCTTTTCACGCTTTTTTAAACACAAGGAAAAGCCAGGAAAGTGTGGAATATTTATTCCTGGCTCTCCATGCTTTTCCAGACTTTTCGGGTTGGTATTCCATGCTTTCCAAGAAACCGTGGAGTCCTGGAAAGCCCGGAAAGCTGGGAATCATTCCTGGCTTTCCGCGCTTTTTTGCACATAGGGAAAAGCTAGGAAAGCGTGGAATATTTATTCCTTGCTTTCCACGCTTTTCCAGGCTTTTCAGGTTGGTATCCCATGCTTTCCAAGAAACCGCGGAATCCTGGAAAGCTGGGAATCATTCCTGGCTTTCCACGCTTTTTTGCACATAGGGGAAAGCCAGGAAAGCGTGGAGCATTTCTTCCTGGCTTTCCAGGCTTTCCCAGGCTTTTGCGAGTAACATTCCTGGCTTTCCAGGAGACAGTGGAATCTTGGAAAGCCCGGAAAGTGCTGAGTCTCTTGGCTTTCCACGCTTTCCAGGATTTCCTGGAAAGCGAAGCCAAGCCGAAAGCCAAGAATCTCCGCGCTTTCCTGGAAAGCCAAGAGACTCCAGGCTTTCCTGGCTTTTCCTTATGTGCAAAAAAGCGTGGAAAGCCAGGAATTTTTCCGCGGAATTCCGGGGATTTCTTGGCTCTTTTTTGCAGGGGCTGTACCGTCAATATATGTCCGCGCACATGAAAGATACACTGTTGTCATTTTGAATAATTATTAGTGGGGCTAACTCACTCTTTTAGTTTCAAACTACTATGTGTCACACAATGAAATTCAGTAAGCTTCCATGGAACTCCACCAATATTCCATGAAACTTCAATGAACTCCATGGGCTTCCATGGAGCTTCCATGGAACTCCACGAAAGTCCTTGTGGTTTCCATGGAACCCCATGGAACTCCATGGAGCTTCCATGAAACTCCATGGAATTCCATGGAGCTTCCATGGAGCTCCATGGAATTCCATGGAGCTTCCATGGAACTCCACGTAATTCCATGGAGCTTCCATGGAACTCCATGGAATTCTATGGAATTCCATGGAGTTCCATGGAATTCCATGGAGTTATTTTACACGAGATATTCTCTTCAGGAAACAATTTTCTGAGCTTTGCTTGGGGGTAGGTCTAAAAATTTTTGTCCAGATGTAAATGGTCAGGAACAACATCAAAACAAAAGCAATTTAACACAACCTTTACATATTTTCTTTTAATATGGCTCAATAACGACTTACTAAAGCAGTTCAAGTATTGTTACACCTTGTCAAGAATAGGCTCCACAAAGTTTGACAAAATACAACAGATTGTCCAAATCTGGTTTATAGTCCCAAACATGTTGATAGGGATTTCACTGGAAAATATTTGAAACCTGCGTACTTTCCCTATTACTCTCTCAACGTGGATTCGGTGCTGTGCTACTGTCTGTGTCTTAATAACATCACCCTCAGTGAATGCACTTTGGTTTGCAAGGAATGGGGGGATGTTGAGACCTAAGTTAATTTTTTTAAGTTCGTCACCAATGTCAAATCCCTTATCTGCCATAACAGCATCAGCAGCTAGTATTTCACCCACTTTTACCTTGTTCTTGAGGGTCTCTAAGAAACCACTTCTTATTACAATTTCCTTGTCAGAAATAGAACCTGTGTACAATTGAGAGACAAAAATAATGCCACCCATGGAATCAACTCCAACAAGGCTTTTGAGAGTGTTTGTTGACTTGTAGCTAGAATAGCTCTGGGACTGCCTCAAAAGGGATGAGGGGGTCTGTATTCTAAGTTCTGTTGCATCAATAATGACAACAGTGTTGGGATATTTCTCTTTGAAATTAGATGGCATATTGACAATGATTACGTTTCTATGAGGCCAGATCTTCAAATTACCAAGCCGTACGTACAGATAATTGATCCATGTTGTGAAAAGTTTAGAAACAGTTGCTTCAGATACATGAAACCTCACAGATAAATCAACATTTGATGACCCTAGCCTGAGCTTCATTAATACTAGAAGAAATTCATCTTCAACACCCAGGGAATATCTCCTGTCATCATTCACAGAAACCTCGTCATCGCTTGATTCCCTTGAAGAAGATTCCACAGATTCAGGTTCTGAATCAAATAGAGAATTTGGGTCAATGGTCACCTCTTTTGCCCCCTTTGAATCCCAGTTTACAATGTTTGATCTGTCTAAGTCAGGGAGGACAAACTCAAGTACCATTCTAAATCTCTCATACGATGTAAAGCCAGTAAAATGGGAAAAGTAGTTGACTTCCTCTTAAGGATTCTCGCACAAGGACTTGAGCATGTTTATTGAACATCTATGTAAACATGGCACCTCCATGTCAACTTGTAGCCCTCTGGAAATAAAATTGTCTTTGTCGGTTTCGTCAAACTGTCCTTCTCCTTCGGATGCAGTGGCCGTGAGCTCATCTTCCAGAAGTTCTTGTTCTGCCTGAAATTTTGCTCTCTTTGCAGGTAAGGGCCTTTCTTCTTTCTTTTTAGTCCACGAAAATACGGATGGACAGACGCCTTTTTTTCTGTTTAAGTTTTTCCTCTTGCTTGAAAGCGAAATGTAATTATCGTCCTTTGTAAAGTGATCAGAGCACACACCAAATCTTGAAATTTGAAAAAAAAGGGTATAGTTTGAACCTACAGTGTAAACACGTGCAACGAACGGATACCCGACTCACCGTAAAATTTCGCAAGATTTCTTACCTTTACGAGTTTTTCATCCTTCGGGAACTTGTGAAATGATAAATTGTTAACGGCGGAACTATTGTAGCAATTGCAGACACAGCAATAATGAACCATAGCCGCTAAAGATTAGAATTTTACGCCAGATAACCACGAGCCGTATAAGTCTTCGGCCAAAGATCAATGTTTGTTTACCCAACAGAGATCACGTGGTAGGCTTATGACGTAGACGGCGAATAAGGTCTATTACCCGTTGTATTTCTAATTTTAATATGACATTGAAGTTTATCACCTAACTAGCGTATACAATATAATGGTAGCCCCTGTTTATCTAAAACTTGAAGGCATTTGAATACTTCGTTATGCAAGAGAGAACGATTTCCAGATCCAGTTCGATTCTTAGAAACTTCACGCTTGACTGAGGTTTTTCAGTTTCTGTAACACGAAGCAATATTCAAAACAATAGTTATGGTTGCCGAAATTGGTCTAGCTGGGCGGAGAAAAACGACAGCCGGAAATACGTCTGTGTTCGCAGGCTAAAATTGGTCCTTCCACAGGAAAAATAAGGAACTTCATGTGTCAATTTCTACGAGTAGATTGATAATCTCTTTTTTGTTTGCGTGACATGTGAAAACAAAGTGGGTGACGTAATCACGCCTGGACTACAAAGATGTTGCAATAATTCTGGGAAACTGAAGCACTGCCATGTGATTATCGGAGAAGAGCTGATTTCTTTTCAGTTGCGGAGACAATGGAACCACTAGCTTGTGTTTTCCAAGTCGCTTTGTTCGTATTTGCCGCTTTTCAGGGTTCAGAAGTCTCGAAAAGGATCATTTTCATTTCACCAAACGGCACCGATTTGGCTCCAAATTGTGGAGATAACATAAACAACCCGTGCTTGACACTGGATTTCGCCATCCTAGTCGCTGTTAACCAAACAGGAGCGAACTCGACGCAGGTATCAGCAGCGAAAGGTAACTATACACTGATCAGCAGCTACAGTTTTCGAAATGTCAATAACTTTGCACTGGTAGGACGCGGATCAAGGCCAGATGATGTTGAAATAAGTTGCAAAACAAACGCTAGTCTGTCTTTCATTCTTGGCGCCAATATATTTCTCAAGAGAATCAAGTTACGAAAGTGTGGCGGCTGGCGTCAAAGCTCAGTCAATGCCAAAAAGCCTTACAGCGGACTAGATGAAGTCAATTTCAAAGTTGCTTTGGATTTTCGATACTGTAAGGATATTCAAGTCGCAAATGTGGAAATTTCGTCAGCTCCAGGGCTTGGGGTGAACTGTTTTGATGTTGGAGGCGTTGTGAATTTTACAGGTTCTATCTTTGCTGACAATACCGCCTCCAATGAAAATAATTCAACCGTTAATGAACAGTCAGACGGGTAAGGGTTGCATACCGAACATAAAGAATACGTGTTTTCAGGAGGTGGTATATATTTGGCATTAGATCCTTATGGCCATAACACGGTCAATGTCACGCCAAGTCAGCACGAGTCTTTTCAGCACAACAATACGTATATTTTCCGAAATTGCAGTTTTCTCAGAAACGAGGCCGTGTGGATGAATGCAAGCAAACCGCATGACTTTGTGGACACGCCAGAACTACCGTTCAGTCGCGGAGGCGGCTTGGCAATCTAATTCCGCTCAAATGCTACAGGGTGCGCTATTAAAATTGAATCTTGTCTTTTTAACGGGAATCGTGCTAATTGGGGAGGTGGTCTACAAGTTGGAATGACCGAAAAAACGCAAGATAATCATGTTACGGTGGATGACACTAAATGTGAACACAATAAAGGATTTCTAGCCGGTGGAGGTGCTCGAATGGGCAACTTTATTAAGGGCGTCGAACGACTTCTGAATACATTTACAGCAAACAACTGCTTATTCGTCAACAACACGGCTTTACGGGGAGGTGGTACGTCGGTATACGGATCGTCAATCCCTGGAAAGTGTGCCAAGCATACAGATAATGATATTTCCCAATTCGTCTTTAATCATTGTCAATGGACTGACAACACTGGAACCGTGGGTGCCGCCAGTGGATTCTTTCTCCTTAACCAGAATGAAGATCAAATTGGGCCGGAACCTTGTGTCGATAGGGGAAGGTGCGCTTTACAGCGTTCAAGTGCCTCTTGTTTTTCGAGGAAATGTGAGCTTCATCAGCAACACAAGGTCTGCCTTAGCCTTAGACGGGGCTACAATGGAAGTTCACGATCGCGTATACTTCGTCAACAACAAAGGACTCAGAGGAGGTGCCATGGCCATGTACGGACGTTCAAGAATTATTTTTAATGAAGACTCGTACGTGCTCTTACAAGGGAACCAGTGCAATCTCCAAGGTGGGGCGTTGTATATTGATGCACTGGGTCCTCCTCTGGTTAGTTTCAATGCAACTGGCATCAACACTCACGCCTGTTTCTTTGGGTACGCGGATTCCTCTCTTGATTATGACAATTGGAAAACAAAGGTAGTCTTCCAAAGGAATCAAGCTCCTTATACGTACCTTGGAAACTCGGTCTATGCCACCACATTGAAAAATTGTAGGCGCGCCGGTGAACCCCGACAAAATAACTCTGTCCTGCGGTGGAAATTCGTCGAATTCAAAGACCAGAATGGAAGGAGGAGCTCCATAAAGGACGAGGTTACCACGGATCCAGTAGACATACAGTATGATAGGGCAGACTGGGACGTCGCGCCGAGCGAGCTTTTCAATGCCACTATACGGTTACTCGACGAGATCGGCAACTCCGTCCTAGGGATAGTCAACGTAAAAATCATTCCTCACCAGAAAGCATCTGTCGTGCTGTACACTCCTTCTACCACCTTCATTGCAAACGGTAGCATTTCGTACCTCACTTTAGTTGGAAAATCAGGTGAAAAGTTTTCGGTGGAGCTCAACTATATGGGAAGGCAGGTTTTAACGGAAACAATACCTGATCGTTCATTAAAACCCTGCAATCCCGGTTTTATACAAAGGGGTAGGATGTGTGTATGCATGGACCCCACAGATGATGGTATCTCAAGGTGCAAGTCAGACGGGAAGACATTTTATCTTAAACATGGCTATTCGGCAGGGACGGTCAGTAGCAAATTTGTCACTCATTTCTGCCCTACTGGATACTGGATACTGAGCGAATGTACAACTCTAGCAGTGTTTGCAATGACGACAGGGATCAAACAAGCGTGCTCTGCGGAGACTGTAAGGCAAATACTAGTGTGCTGTTTGGAGGTGAACATTGTTCTACCAAGTGTTCCAATTGGTACTTGCTACTGATACCTGTATATGGGCTGGTCCTCCTTGGTGTGGTTATGGGGTTATGCTGATTGATCTTGATTTCTTCACGGGATATTTGAACGCTTGGTTGTATTCCTACCAGGTCATGAAGGTGATAACTCCTGATGGCTATAAATTCGACGCCTTTATCGAGTTCCTCATTGGCCTGGCCAACTTCCAGTTTAAAGCAGGTTCAGGTGGGATATGTTTTGCCGAAGGATTAGACGATGCTGACAAGTTGGCGATAATGTACGCTCTCCCAACCCACGTTCTGGTGTTGGTTATTTTGTTAGCCAAATGCGTGGGCGACCGTCCTAACTGGTGTTTCAGCAAACGAGTCAGAGCCGCCCCCTACCGCGCCTTCCGTACCATAGTTGTCCTCTGCTACACAGACATCACAAGAATCTCCCTGCGAATTCTACACCCTGCTCTTGTTGGATCCCAGATTGTGGTCTACGCTAAGGGCGGTATCAATTTCTTCACAGGGAAACATATTGCTTACGGTGTCTTGGCGATCCTATTTATCGTGGTTTTCGTGGTGCCATTTCCACTGATTCTTATGTTTCGCCCTTTCCTGACGCGGCGCCTCCGCCCTATTTTGAATCTCAATCGATGGAAACCAATCTTTGATGCTCTTCAGAACTGCTTCAAGGACCAGTATCGTTGGTGTGCAGCCTTCTATTTCCTCTGCCGGTTATTGCTATTGGCCATTGCCACTTTCATGCCGTCAGGTCCAGTTAAAAGGGCACTACTGGAGAGTTCCTGCGTAGTGATCCTTCTCACCATTGCCTACTTGAGGCCTTACAAGGAAGCCGGTGATGTGAAGGAAGACGAGGAAAGCTATGAGTGGATCAACAAATCAGATGCTGCCCTCCTGGTTACGCTCACACTTATCGCCGTGTCACTGACGATGCGGCTGCACAATATAACGAGCGCATACAACTCTGACTGGTACACTAAGTACACTTTAGCCTGAAAGCAAACGGCAACACGAGATTCTTTTCTCGCACATATTGAACGGTTACGCAGTGACACAAAAATCAGGAAGGCTAAACGGTTTTCAATTGACAGTCGTTAGATGGAAACTAAAGTAATTTCTTTGGCCATTACAACAGACGTCATCAGCCGCACGAACCATGCAGATTTCGAAGCATTTTATGCAACTTGCGCCAAGTGCGGAAAATGTGTTTGTTTCTGATTGGTTCAGCTGGTGACGCGATTTCTTGACCATTGACAAAGCAAATTTTAAAAAAACACAGTAACAGTTAAGTTTAGAATACGGTAAAACGATCAACTGGTTGCAACTTTTGTCAAGTTAAGGGCTATTAGTTGATGTGACAACTACTGCAGACTGAGCCTTCGTGCCCACGCTTGAACAATACAAATCGCATAATCATCATAATGTTGTCGTTTTGTGGGTAATATTCGGCTAAAAACACATTAGAATTAGATCCAATAATAAATAAATTAGTGCAATGTTACTGAAGAACATTTTTAGGTAAGTACTGTTGCAGGCATAGTAGCATGGCTTGTTTCTTTACCGAAAGCAAGATCGACAAAGATCTCCAAGTAAACTTAGACATGAAATATACTTATATACTAATGAAAATAGTTTTTGTCAGTTGTATAACCTAAACTGCGATCAAGACTTTTTTTAATTTGCAGAACATAGCATTTAATTTTGTTATTGTGGAGCTAGGCATAATCAAAAAGAAAAAAAAATTCGAAGAAAGAGAACTTTCCGTTGTAGTAGATTTCGAACAACGTGATTAACTAATAGCAAAAACCATGTAATAAATTGATCTTTCCATTCATGTTGATTTCTTAGATTAAAGAACTTAACTAAGATAATAAATGTATCTGAATTGTAATTTTTCACTTGTTGTTTGACGGTTTAGTGACTTCGTCGCAAAACGCCAAAGTCGTAGTAGAAGAATTTGACATCATATTCAGTTTCGATAAAATGAAAGCTTATGATGTTACTACAAAAGCTTATTATCTTATTAGCTATTGGCCTGGGAAAATTTCTTATTCTCACCAATACTTAGGCACGTTGTAGTAAGTACACAGTATTCAAAACATGAAAAACAAAAACATTAAACAAGTTTTGCGTTTGAAAGATCTTCACTGAGGAGTCTTCGTGAATTTGTCATTCGTACTGGTCAATTAAGTAGTCGCAGGCTCCCCAAAAGATACTCATCGGTTTCGCAAAATATCGTGATTTGTCAGTGTCTTGATCTGCTCGCTACTGGCAAATCATGATCATTTTTGCTCAATCTCGTCCAATAATTGTTTAATATTGACGGAGATCTAGGTTTCAAACGGACATTTGTTACTTAATATTGTTGTATACTACAGGGCACGTGAAAAAGAGTGTAGATGTGAAAAGGTGTTACACTTCTCTCTTGTCCTCCTGGTAGCGCGCTATAAAAAAGCAGAAAAGAGACCTTTGAGTGGGGAAACAGAAAGGTAGTACAATAAACAATTTGTATTATTAAGCGGAAAATGACTGCCCTAACAAAGCTGGGTAAATTTCTCGTTCTGCCTAAAAAAATTGAAACTGGCTCATGAAAGTAATCAAACATTACTAAATCCCGGATTGAAAGATGGCGTGTCTAGAAAACGAAGGGCGGATTTCCCGTTTCTTGGCGTGTAACCCAAGCGTATAAGCGAGGGTTTTCGTTTTGTAGTTTGATCCGGCCTTTTCTACAAAACGAAACCTCATCGATTTCGCGTCTCTTGCCGCCTGACAGAGCGCTTAGGCCTCTGTAGTTTGACATGTAGGTTAGTCCTAGGTCTAGCTTTTGGGGCTTCGTTTTTTATAGGTTTTAGGTCTTTGGTCTTCGGTCTTAGGTCTTCGTTTTGTAAACGACCCTTGAAAGATGTCGTTATAAACACCGCGATAAATGTTACTGTTAAGGTGGCCCGATACTATTTATTTGCGTGAGGGGCAACTGATTTGAAATCAATTTTTTAGCTGCTCAACAGCATTCGATTGCTGAGATAATTTAGACGCTGAAAAAGGGATGTTTGAAGTTTATCAAAAGCGTACTTTATTGAGATCGATACGAATATACGAAAATTTTCAGCAATTTTCTTGAACGTGGCTTTCAAAGAAAATGCGTATTACTCGGGAAAATGAAAAGACGTTTTTCCTTCATATTACTCTGAACAGGTGCTGGAACCTCAAAGATTTCAGGGACCAAGTTTCAGATAAATCGGCTCCACACAACCTTTATAACAAACGGTGATTAAAACAGTTATTATAATATTATGTACACGCATTTAGCCATAATTACTACGAAAAGGATTAAAGCAACAAAGAATCGCACTTACTGGAACAAAGGTAAATATGTCTTGTAAGTTATGAATCAGAGTCAAAGCGATAAGGAACGGTTTTGTTGACATTATACGGTAAAGCGACAGCACGCCTTGCCGGTAAAAATTATGGCAACCACGTTGTTTTCCAGGTTTGGCTCAATTTCTTGGTCTTTTTGTCTTATTTCGTAAAACCGTCGGAGCACCCATAAAACAGTCGACAACAAAGCTCCTGACCAGATTTTACCGTATTCTGACAATACGCTTTTCAGAAATAAGGCAGCAAATTCGGGTCACTCGCGAGCTGCTCAACCAAACTGCTCTGAAAACCATTTTGTTGAAAAACAAAACAATATCACACATGCTGTTTTGGAATTCTGCACGAGACGACTTGTCACCTCTGCCCCTTGGGAGCCCACCTTGGGGAATAATTTGAATAAAGGCAGCCTGCGATTGACCCGAATTTGCTGCCTTACTTCTGAAAAGCGTATTGTCAGAATACGGCAAAATCTGGTCAGGAGCTTTGTTATTCATTGTTTTATGGGTGCTCACGACGGTTTTACGAAATAAGACAAAAAGAGCAAAAACTTAAGCCAAACCTGGAAAACAACGTGGTTGCCATAATTTTTACCGGCAAGGCGTGCTCTCGCTTTACCGTATAATGTCGACAAAACTGTTCCTTATCGCTTTGACTCTGATACATAACTTGCAAGACATATTTACTTTTGCTCCAGTAGGTGCGATTTTCTGTTGCTTTAATCCTTTTCGTAGTAATTATGGCTAAATGCGTGTACATAATATTATAATAACTATTTTAATCACCGTTTGTTATAAAGGTTGTGTGGAGCCGATTTATCTGAAACTTGGTCCCTGAAATCTTTGAGGTTCCAGCACCTGTTCAGCGTAATATGAGAGTTCAGAGTAATACGCATTTTCTTTGAAAGCCACGTTCAAGAAAATTGCTGAAAATTTTCGTATATTTGTATCGATTTCAATAAAAACACGCTTTTGTTAAACTTCAGGCATTCCTTTCTCAGCGTCTAAAATATCTCAGCTGTTGAGCAGCTAAAAATTGATTTCAAAACAGCTTCCCCTCACGCAGAAAAATAGTATCGGGCCACCTTAAGGCGCTTTGACTGGCCACGCCTTTTACAGGTAGCTTGAGTACCTGTGAAAGTCGGGGCCATTCTACGAGCCTGACCGTGTAGTTGGGGGAGCAGACTTTATTGTAAGGGGTCATTACTTGCATCACGGTGGTCAGTCTTCTGATAACTTAAGTCACCACACACGACTAGTCTAAAGCAGTACAGTTTATTTTGTTCCTGGCCTGCAACCATAACCCACGTTTTAATTCCCTTTCGCCATTTTTTAAGTTATGTTCCCGCTTATTCTACATGTAAACATGCACTTTATCAGGGGGACATGTATAGTTAAGTTGACAATAGAATGGTGGAACATTAGGACTTCTTACAAAGTCTAGAAATTTATTCCTTATCTCGGAAACAACATCAGAGGGCGTTTGATTTCCATTATAAAAGAAAACACTCGGAAAACTTGTTTTCAACAACGAAGGCCTAGGCGCAGCATTACCTGAAAATGAAAAGACAAACACTCATCAGAAAACGGTACTTTATCAACTTGGTTTCTAGTTGCTTTGGTTGTCTTGCGGCGATACACAAGGGGACTTTTGTCATTATTTTCCCTTTTCACGTTAAAATCCGCTATCTTAAAACTGAAGCAAGCTCGGCACGAAATACAGTTTTTGCGTTGAAAGAACTTTAATGATGGAAGTTAAATAATTCCCATAAATTTAGAGAAAATTGAACTGCAAACGTAAGATAATCGGTGAAAGACGCTATCTATCGCTATTAGGTGCTATCTAATATTTTGTGTTGTAGTGAGGGCCACGGAGTTATCAGGTATTATTATTATTATTATTATTATTATTATTATTATTATTAATATTATTATAAGTAAAGGTTTCGTTATACAGAAACAAGTAAAAATCAACGCTCGTAAAATCGAACGACATTTCGGTGTCGTCACGACGCCATTTTCAAGTTCAAAAATGATTCAAATAAACTGTCAGGAATAGTAGCTGGAGATTAACAAAAATGATTAATGCAGAGTCACGCAAATAGTTGAAAATAGTTTAGCTCGAATTGAGTCCGATTGGACATTAAGAGATGGTGTCAATTCTCTAATTAGCAACGTTTCGTGCACTAAACAATTGAACTTACTCCGACACTTCTTATTCCTTTGTCTTACAACCAGTACACGATAACTGACACCTTTGAGTTTGCGGACGAAATTCGCAAATTACAGATCAACAGTGGTGATATTCTAGTGTCGTATGATGTTTCCTCACTTTTTACCAACGTGCCCCTTGAGGAAACCATACAGATACTGGCTGATAAAGCTTTTACAAATAACTGGTTCAGTGAAACACACCAGTTGAACCTCAGCAGGATGGACCTTGTAGATCTTCTAAGAGCATCCACCAAAGACCAACTGTTCCAGTTCAATGGGCAACTGTATGAACAGATCGATGGCGTAGCCATGGGCTCACCACTCGGGCCACTGCTAGCCAATGTCTTCATGGGATCCATTGAAGAAACTCTTGAGCGTGAAGGCAAAATGCCTTCATTTTACAAGAGGTACGTCGATGACACACTGACCATAATGCCGGACACAACATCAGCGGCTACTTTTCTTCAGGTCCTTAACAACTGTCACTCTTCAGTGAAGTTCACCATGGAAACAGAGAACAATGGTATGCTTCCTTTTCTTGGTATGCAGCTACTGAATAGAGCCCCTCAAATCGAGACCAAGGTTTACATAAAACCTGCAAACACGGGACTCTTACTCCACTACCAGAGCCATGTCGATATGCGCTATAAACGTGGGCTGTTGAAAACCATGCTCGATCGTGCGTATCGCTTATCGGCCTGTTGGTCTTATTTTTCTGAAGAATGTGACCGACTGAGAGTTATCTTTTCCCGGCTGAAATATCCTCAACATCTGATCAATACTACCATCAAGATTTTTGTTGCTTCAAAGGCCGAAGACCAGCAACCAATACCTGCCTCTGGAGATAGCCCAACAGTTCGAATAGACCTACCCTTCAAAGACCAGGTTTCGGCAGACTTCGTGCGCAAACAACTCAAAGACCTAAGCCAGAAGACTCACACAGCCATTCAACCTGTTTTCGTTAGCAACAAATTAAATCGAACAGGAACTTAAAGTGCAGGAGAAAAAACCGCCTATTGTAAATCAACAGTGTGCAGTTTACAAATTTCGTGACTTGTGCGATGCAAGTTATGTAGGGTACACACTCAGGCATTTACACCAGCGCGTGAATGAGCACAAAAACCTGTCATCATCTATTGGCAAGCAGTATAGTGACAAACACTGTATTGTCCCGAAAGACCTTGACAAACAGTTTTTCGTCCTAAAGAAGTGTCGGAATAAGTTCGATTGTTTAGTACAGGAAATGTTGCTAATTAGAGAATTGACACCATCTCTTAATGTCCAATCGGACTCAATTCAAGCTAAACTATTTGTGTGACTCTGCATTAATCATTTATGTTAATCTCCAGCTACTACTCCTGACAGTTTATTTGAATCATTTTTGAACTTGAAAATGGCGTCAAGACGACAAGGAAACGTCGTTCGATTTTACCAGCGTTGATGTTTACTTATTATTATTATTATTATTATTATTATTATCATCGTCATCATCATCATCATCGTCATCATCATCATCATCATCATCATCATTATTATTAAGACATTTCTAACACAAATTTGACAGATTGTATTAAAAACTAAAAATGCAATTACACACACTCTGTAGTTCAGCTACATTCCTCAGACTTCATAACAACAACATTTTACACCTCCAGTTTCCAATTCATAATTTGTGCGAAACGCAAATTTTGCAGGAATTAATATTAACATTAACATTGTATTTCGCGAAGTGTTTGTTTCACGTCCAAAAATTGCTTTCATTATCAAGGCGAAATAGAAAACGTTTTCCTTTGATTTAGTTGTATCCATCGGATGCTGTCTCTATATTACAGTTTCTTGAATGGGGAAGGGGGGAGGACAGGGAGGTTTAAACCTCCCGCTTCCCGTACCCTTTAATCCCTGTTCCCGCCCTGTATTTGTTGGCTCCCGCCTCTTTGCATTTTTTAATTGAAAAATATTGCACAAGGTAGCGTAATTTTCCCTTTTTCTCCCGCTTCCCGCCCCCTCTTCTTCCGCCTCCCGTACACCTCCCGTCCCCTTTCCTCCCGGTCTCCCGCCCCCTGTCCCCCTCCACTTAATCAGCGATTACTTGATTTCGAACTTAAGTTTTCGTCAACAGATATTAGAATGAACGTACTTGCACAATCTGGCCAAGGAAGCTGTGGGTTTGACTGAACGAAATGACTAAACGGTATCCATTGACCGCTGTAAGGACAAACGTACAGCATGGGAGGAAGAAAAACGAAATCAGTGCCATTTTTACAAGCCACTTGGCAAAATGAAGGGGACCAATCAGCGTCACGGTTCAGACAAACCAAAGCCCCATTCTTAGGAGGATGATACTTTGGACATATGGCCCCTAAAAATAACAAAAAAATGACGTTAGTTAATCATTCCTTGTTTTTATTGACTTGAACGTCACTGGAAGGATAGTTCTCTTGGCGGGGATAAGAGACTGAGCAATATCTATTGGATTGCTTAGCCCGCAAGTCTCGACTGAGTTCAAGACCTTTTCCTTCGTTGGAGGTTTTTGTTTCATTTCGGGCTTTGGTTTTATTGGCAGCTTGACCTTATTTAAAGAGGCCACTGATTGGCTTTTCCCCCAAGAAATTAATAAACTCATGAATGTGAAAAGTTAAGGTGTTTTGGTTTTGAAGAAGAAATATATGGATCGAACGACTTTAAAAGGATTTGTAAGGGAAAAGTGGCTCTGATGGTCGTTTCTTGAAAGCCCCAAGACGTTTCTTCCATGGAAAGCCATTTTAGTTAGAATATTAACCACTCATTCCAAATATACATATCGGAGCTTTTATTTTAACACATCTTTAAGATAAGACCTTTTAGGAAAGTTTCAAGCTCAGAAACGTTTTTGTGTTAAAGATGCAGTGTGAATTTATAATATTGTGCCTGACATCGGCCAGAAGACGTTTGGAGCTTTCGACAAACGCACACCCGGCGCTCCTAACCGTCATTGATGAAAATCGTGTGGTCAAAGCGATCCTGCTCCCCCTCCCCCCCCCCCCATCGCCCTTGACAATCTGGAGAAAAATAAGTTACTGTATCTTCTTATAAAAAAAACCATGGTGTGCCCCTAAAACTGGAGGTCGATAAAACCAGGAACATGGAACACATTCGAAATGTTTCATTTTCTGAATTTTACGGACGACCCCCAAAACTCCACGGTTAGTCACTGGGACCACAACTTTACATCAAGCCTTTTTCTTTCCCGTTACAAATTATTCTTGTGGGTGAAAAAAAAATCAGTGGTGGCTGTTTCAATAAGGTGTATGGCCACAGAGCGACAAATACCTGTCGTCTAATTGTTATTTTGACTTACGCTTAAGAGTAATAGTAAACGAGCACCCAGTGTATCTGTTTGGTTTCGGGTAGGCGAAGTCCTCCACGATGTACTGAACTTTATATTTTCCAGGAACTGGGAAGTTCTGGCCATTTTGATAGTTGACACTAACTTTGACAGGCAGGTGAGAATTATCAGAACAAATCGGCCTGTCCCAGGAAACCCTTTCCATTGGACGTTTGGCCTCCTTGACAATGTCGCTTGGACAGAAGCTACAAGTTGGTATCTCTGTATCTATAAATAGATAAAATAAGATAAAAATTGTGTTGGGCTGCGATTATTAAAGCGCTAGGAGGAGCCAAAATTGTAAGCAACATAATAGCATGCAATTTGTTTGTTTGGTTTATCAGCGGAGATTGGTTACCTCCCCCCACCTGAAGGGATATAGTTGGTAAACTGATCCGAAAAGGAAATAGGAGACGTCTGCACGCAGGCTAACGGCAGTCGAAGAAAGCTAAGTCGGAACTCCCGATCGGAACAAACCCCAGTCATAGGCGATTCGGTATCTATTTTACGCTGTAACCCTTTTACTCCCAAGAGTGCCCAAAATGAGAATTCAAGACAAATCCTAAATTTCATGGTGTCAAATACTTTAATATAAATAGTACCACGTGAAAGTAGTGCTAAAGTGGACTTAAAAGTTAGAACTACTTTAAATGTCTCCATAACTGACTCTGGGAGTGAAAGGGTTAAATGCAGCTTTGTTTCGGTGTTTGTATGTTTGATTGCTACTTTTGTCTACCGCCGCAAGGGTCATTTTGCGTTTATATTTATATTTCCAAGAACTTTACTGATCCAGGTCTGCAGATTAAAAAATGTGAACTCTTTAACGTCTGTCGCTGTGATATTGCTAATATTAGAGTTTGTGATTGAGTTAAATATGAACTCATTAAGGGGTAGAAAATAGTCAAAATCTTCAAAATGCTACTGAGACAATACTATCTGTTAATAATACAACTACCAGCAGTGACAACAATTGACACGCAAGTTCTTGCCATAAGGTTACCTCTTATGATAATACTAAACTGGCAGCGTCTTGAATTTCCAGCTGTATCTGTGGCCGATACGTAAACTTCATGCCTACCAATAGTAAAATTATGAGGGGACACGTGACTGGAGTGTACCGTGACCTTGGCATTCGAATCGACAGAGAGGGAATTGTCGTTGGTATCAACTTTCCAGGACACCACTTCTGCAGGGCTACCTTTCTTGGCGATTATTGATATGTCATCTGGACAGCGCAGATATGGAGGCCACATATCTAGTAATAATGTTCAAATACGAGACAAAATTGGAAACTTTACGTGAATACTGATAACATGTGATTAGCTTAGATTTGGCTAATCTGGTTTACTTTGAGAATTGTTATGTAATTCACGTTCATGATTTCAACTTTCTTTTGGTGTTCTTCGCTTTGTGTTCCCGGGGGGGAGGGCACTCAACAAAGTTTTATACGGGGAGACTCAGCCCCGATGTCCAACCCCTTACCCTTTTATATACCATTTTTGACAGAAAAGGTACCCCTTTCGTATACCTTTCATTGAAAATGGTACCCCTTTCACACACCTACTCAAGAACACTGCATCCCTTTTCTAAACCCTTGGAATGCAGTTAATGAACGATTTTAGGGCAGAACAGTATTACTGGGAGAGATGTTAACCAAAAGACAAAATTATTATCTACTCGAAAATTAAAGGCCCTTTTAGATACCTAAATGACAGATTTCTGTTCCCTTTCATATACTTCAGATCGTGAAATCCCTGGCCTTTTATATACCTGAAGCCTGAAAAAGGTTCCCCTTTCAGGCGGAGCCTCCCCGTATAGGCCATTATAAGGAGTAACCCCCCCGGGCTTATGTTCTTTTTAACGTGATTTCAACCAATCAAGATTATTCATACCATTGCTTGATTACTATGTGCCCAGCTCACTGCTCAAAATGGTCGCATGGACAGTTGTGTTGAATGCCATGGTTCTAAACATAGCGCACTCCAGGCATGCTTATGTGAGATAATTTCACACTCCTAATTATGGGCTCTTAGTAGGCCTTTAAATTTACTCCACCGAAGGCATTTTAACCATTTCTAGGGGTAATTCGTTTCCGATACTGGGTATTGCGCGCTAGCGTGCAGTGTGTAAAAGTTCACCTGATATCAGTTCCGATCCAATGAGGTCTGGTCTCGATCTTTGGACTAAAGTTGGTCATAACTTCACTATTTTGGCCTCGCAAAATTCTTTTGGGTAAACTCAAATGTTCCAAATTCAGCTCATCCGTAGTGCTCCTTTAATAGGTCTCCTTAACCGAAATGGTCTATAGTAATTGATTTAAAAATTGGTTAACCCTATTCAGGCCGGGGGGGGAGCGATTGTCTCCGCACTGACTTTGGACGTTTATAACTTTTTTCCTAAGCAAGCTAATCCCATCAAACTTGGGGACTTTTCCTAAAATTTATCTGAGAACAGTTTGGCTTAGCAAGTGTTTGTCCATCAAGTTTGATGTTACCATGGCAACCACTTTTTGATAGGCTGTTTTTTCAGAAGGAAGAACACCTAGACATCATGTCTTTGGTACACATTCGACGCACTTAAAAACTCTTAAGGCTATTAACACTGTTAAAATTGCGGTATATATTTCGCTCTTCGAGCCTCGTCAGTCGCTAAATAAAATTTTCAAATTGGTCATGTAATAATTCATTACTAAAATGTAAAACTGTTCATGTAAAAACCATTGGAATAGCCCACTTCTTCTTTGACTCCATGTTAGTCGTCACGGGATGTCCTACTTTGATGGTAGCGAGCGGCCATGCGGGATTACCGCTCACGGAATGTGGAAAAAGTTTCACTCGTTCTTAGAGTTAATTAATGAGTCTTCGGGTACTTTGTCCATCCTGACACCCTCGGATATCTGCCTCAGCATAGCGTTGTTAGAGTAAAGACCAGTAACATTCATTTGAAATCTCTGAATTTCATTGTTATGTTTCTCCTTACAATGTTTCCACAAGGCCGATCGCTCTTCCCTATTGCTAAGTGACTTCTCGTGTTCCTTCCACTGGTATACGCGCTTCTTGATGTTTCTCCTACGTAGATGTTGTTACACTCGGTATATTTGACTTGAAATGTTACGCTCTGTCTATCACACGGTCCTTTTCCACCCGTTCTACATACCAGGCAGTCTTCTCTTTCACATTGTCGTGGTTTGCACGGATCAGACCTCTGGTGCAATCTCTTAATTGCAATACCAGCCTTTTCTACTACTTTGATCTTGAAACCTTGCCGTCTTATCTCTTTCTGATATTTCCTCTGTAGCTGTGCATTCAGCGTAGCTGATACAAAGATGACCACCTCGTTCCCGCCCCGCTTGTACCAGTCGTTTTCTTCCTCACCTTTTCTTGTTCTCGTTCGTCCTTCCTCCACTCTTTGGGTCGATGTAACGGTCGTTCTCCTTCTTGATCAGCTTTATTCCTCGTCTTATACGCCCTGAGGACCGGCTCGACAACGTCATATCTGAACTTCTTGCTGTACCCCGAGTACTGCATCCTCAGGACCATCTCATTAACATTTCCTACTACCCTCTCCCATGTTAATAACTTGCTACAGCTCATTAGAACTCTTAGGACTTCTTGGTTAGCACTGTCCTCTTGGTACTCCAGCTTAAGGCAGATCTAGCATTTATGACTGCTTTATAGGCCACGCACTTGGAGTGGAACGCATACATGATCACTGACACTTTCCCGACTTGTCTCTCCGTTTTCTTCCCTCTTGACTCTACCCATACCTTCAGGTCGAGGATAGGCAGCTTTCCGTCCTGGTGCTTAGAAGTCTGTAGACTTTAAGTTGTATCGATGGGTGGATGTCGTTTCCTACTTGTTTCATCACTGTCCTTTCGTCACTACTGACTCTTCCATCCTCAGTAACGGAACGTAGGTTTGACCGTTCTTGTACCTCATTCCAGGTGGTGTTGCCTGTACATCCACATACCGTTTGTTCATTCTCACCGCGATGGACATTTCGTCAAGCTTCGCGGCAAATTCCTTATCCCACCAAATCATGAAGATCTGGGCCAGTACTCCAGTCAACTTCAAGCCAATCGGGCCGCCACTGGTTTGCTTCCAGATCTCGTTGTCAAAGGTGTACACGTGGTTCTTCATAATCACTGTTAACGCGATCCTAAGTGCGTCTCTTAGCGTTATACGTCTCGCATGTTCATCTGGTTGTCTGACTGGTAAATTCCATGACTTAAAGCGCTTCTCCTTTTGTTCTTCACGCTCACTTGCAGTAATCGTGACCGGTCTCCCTTTTTCTACATTCCGCGCGCGGTAATCCCGCATGGCCGCGCGCTACCATCAAAGTAGGACATCCCGTGAAGACCAACATGGAGTCAAAGAAGATGTGGGCTATTCCAATGGTTTTTACATGAACAGTTTTACATTTTAGTAGTTCTTACATCAACAATTTCACAATTTTATTTAGCGGCTGACGAGGCTCGAAGAGCGAAATATATACCGCAATTTTAACAGTGTTTTTATCGTTTAAGAGTTTTTAAGTGCGTCGAATGTGTACCAAAGACGTGATGCCTAGTTATTCTTCCCATTGTTCAAACACACTCTTAGCCTCGGTGGTTAAAATTTCTCAGAAGTGTTTTTTCAGAATTTTAAATTTTCACCTTTTCATCGAAAAATTATAACTTTTCTAAAGTAAGTTTTACATTTCTATATCATTTTCGCGTTCTTTTATTGATTTCGGTTACTTTTTGGTCAATTTTGGCAAATTTCAAAGGTTCTGGAAAAATCAAGAAATCCAAGATGGCCGCCATTTTAGAACCTGACGTAATGGTTACGTCATATGACGTCATCAGCTTATGCTGTGGACCTCAAAGGAAACATCCTTGGATGTATTATCTGCCCTCCAAGTTTCGTTGTCATAGCTTTTCTCCTCTAGTGAGAGCAGGCAAACGCTTGGCATTTCAGAAAGAACAACTTACCGACACAGTTGTGGGTTTCTCCACTCCAACTTCCACTAGACTGGCAAACAAATTGAAAATAAGCCCTGTTTGGATCATCTTCCAGAAAGTACCCATGAGGACAAGAAAAACCGCACTTTCTGTTGACTGGTGATGTCTCGTTGATGCAGTCAATGTTTTTAGGAGTCGCCCACTGGAATGAAGGTAGTTTAGGACAATCAGCTTTAACTGAAATGAAGGAGAAGGAGTTAGTAGGTTGTCGGAGAGGTTAGAAAAAGTGATTCTCGGAATAAGCAGAAAAAAGTTAGAATAAATACCAAATTCTTTTCGAGTCTTGTTTTGTTCCTGGCAGAAGAAACTGTAGTTCGAACTTATGTCTGTGTATTTTGTCCTTATCAAAAGAATAAAAAGATAAAACCTGAAAGTGAGTTTTTAGTAGCTGTTGATAATAGCAATATCATGCTTGCTCAATCTATGAAAATCGATTATTGGGAGGAGATCGATAAAATGAATATAATCGATTAAAATCGATTGTCATCAATTGTTTCTATTTAACGATAAAAATCGACGCTGTCAATACAGGCTCGTATAATACTTTGCGATAATACCATTATTTTCGTTTATCGATTTAAATTGACTAGCAAACTAATGGCGAGCTAACAATAAGTAGTTTGAAAAAGGGTACTTTCAAGTTGCAGCAGAGCAGACGACAACAAATGTGTATAAGTGCAGGTTCATGATCATAGAAAGATTAGCTATGTTTAAGAGGTTCAAGGTCTTACTCGCTACATGTTAATAACTTTCATAAGAAGAAGGACAAAGTAAAACACGCGTTTTGACTGGCCAAGGGGTGTTTGTGACTAAAGTACAGAAGCAGAAGTGACGTAACGAGCCTCAAAGTTCTGCTCGATTTTTGAAAACATTTCTAATTTTGTGCAGGATAACCGATATCAAAACAAATGGATTCGTGCGTGTGTACTCTGAGAACGCACAGCGGACATGAAAACAAGATAAGAACATTAGTCATTTGTCTGTAACTCGTACTAGTTTGTTCTTACCACGTTTTGACGTCATGTGTACGTCATCAGAGTACACACGTACGGCCAAATGGAATGCTTTTGTTAAATAGCGCATATTTTTTCGCGTTAATTTTTACCCTTAGCTTTGAAAGAATGCGGTCAAATCCTGACCGATTGATCGCAAAGATAGATTTTTGGTAATAATGAATGAGTGAATGAATGAATGAATGAATGAATGAATGAGTGAATGACTGAATGAATGAATGAGTGAATGAATGAATGAATGAAAGAATGAATGAATGAATGAATGAATGAATGAGTGAATGAATGAATGAGTGAATGAATGAATGAATGAACGAACGAACGAACGAACGAACGAACGAACGAATGAATGAATGAATGAATGAATGAATGAATGAATGAATGAATGAATGAATGAATGAATGAGTGAATTAATGAACTTTATTAACGTGTCCAAAGTGTCCGGCCTTCTTTCGGCCTGCGCAGAATGGGCGTGTCACTTCATTTTGGGTTTTATGCCTATATGGTAATGGATGAAAGAAAACAAACCCTCTGAAACAAGCCAAAACTAAGGTATCAAAATTTTGACCTCTGAAGTCTGATCTTTCGTAGGCGACCACGTCCAGTAAGTGATATTTAGGCTTGTCCCTTTTGGGGGGTCAATTGTACGAAGAAAACAAGGGGCTCCTTTCTTTTAGTGAGTGCCGGTAAATTTCTTTGAGCTGCAATGAGAAAAATGGCAAAGGTTTTTTTCTCTTGTAGGGCACCTTTCCTTGTAATAAATAAAATTACTAAAACCGATATAACCAGAGGTGAATATCAACGAAAATCGCTGAAAATCGGTCACAATCGATACTGGGAACTCTCTTAAGGTGGTCTTATACTCAAAAAAGGTCATGTTAGGTTGCAAAAGTCACTTTTTTTAAATGGCAAAATTGTAAGCTTTAAACACTTGGGAATTCTGTCTTGAAATAATCTCACTCGATTTCCAGCATTAAAGCAGCGAGATTTAAGAAATCTAATCAGCAGTATGCGACTTTTTCCATAGCAACGGCCATAGCAACAATTGTTTAAATTTATTAAATGCGCACAAACAAGCCTCAATAAGAACATACCCTCCCCCCTCTCTGTAAAATGACATCTGGTACTACTGTGGAGAAACACCTGACTGAGGAGAGAGTCCTGAGGTCGGAGTTTTAACCGACAAAACATGACCCAAATCTTACAGAAACGATGGTTTTTGCATCAAATTACCGTTCAGCTTGTATTTTAGTGTGGCAACTTGAATTTGACAATAGTTTTAGAATAATGAGCGACGGATAAACTGTCTAGAATCGGTTCCCTTATCTTTAAGACTGTTTTTCTCCAATAACAGAATTTCTCGAACTGAATGAACTTTTGAGCACGATATCTTCGGGGCATTGTAACCTAGCGTTCTGAAATTTTCAGCAAGATTAAAGGACTTAATTTCTTAGGTCGTAAACCTAAAAAATGCTCACGATCTTGAACTGCTTCTCAGTAAGTGAATCCTTGCCCTCTCTTTTATTTCCATCTACCTTACTTTCTGGAAAAAAAAAGAATAAAAATAAATTTCGAAAGAGGCCAAGCTGCTTAATGTTCGAGGTTTAGCCCCTGAAGAATTCATCTGTGGAGAGATCTAAGTTGATTTCATACTTATCCAACCGTGCATTAGTTAGATATCGTGCTTACAATGAACCCCCTATTTTTTTTACTGAGAAGGCTGGTTAATCATTAACTATTATGTCATGTGACCTGAAAAGACTCAGTTTGAAGTCAGGGCGTGAATCCCTATAAAATGATGGTAAAAGTATCCCGCAAAGTTCTTTTCTAAAGAAATTCACTTTTTGGGTATAAGACCACCTTAATCATCAATTTTCATCGATTTCTGACGACAATCGATAAATTGCTATCAGTCGTTATGTATGGCCATTGATTATATTGCTTATCGATTTCCATCGATTGCACACGCCGAGTAATATCCATCTCGATAATCCTTGTCACCAATGCGGGGATCATCAGTAACGTAATTTTAGTAAAACCAAAAATGAATTGGCCTCCTCTTGGAGAATTCGGCAACCAAAACACGTCATGTTTAAGAATACCAACAGCTAACTCTGAATCACTTAGGCTGGCCTTTTACGTTATTTCAGCGAGAGCTGTAAAGTTCACGCCTGTCCCTTCAATATATCCCTGGCCCTGATGAAAGCTAATTTTGCAAGCCGAAACATTGACCGGCCATTGAATTAATCAGCCCTTTGCCATGGTGCCAGACTTGCATTCAGTTTTGTTCTTTAATATGCACTTCGAGTGACTTCTGGCTCGAGCATCTCTACACCAGAGTTCCGGCAATACCGAACCAGTGCGGTTTATTTGTGCCTTGTGTCATGGGACTCTGCATCCAAAGGATATGTTTATTATTTCCTTCTCGCAGTCAAGACCCTGTAAGCTCCCTTCGTATTTGAATAACGATAAATCCAGGAAAGTCTATGATTTTCATGCCTTGCTGATGAAACAAATGCCACTGATCTTTTTTAGACCTAACACGCTAAAACTAGCATTTTTTCTCTCCCAAAGAGAAGCAAAAAGCAGAAGCAAAAGACAGAGTTGATATTTTTCAGAAAATTCTTGCGGGTATTGTTATTGAAGGCACGCCATTCATCCTCGCGGTGGAAATTCTAACTTACTCATTCAAGACAATTTTAGAGAATCGACTAGAGATACCAGAAGAGAAAAACGTTCTGAACGGGTATTTCTCCGGCATTTCAGTCACAATGGTCCTTAGATACACTTAACGTGCAAGTTCTACATCAGTGAAATCAGTACTTGTCGCATAATCTCGTATTCCTTCCCCATCACTCACGTCAAAGGTAACTATTGATAATATAACGCATGACCGCTAATACGCCTATTCTGTGCCGAACAATTATGTATTTTTTCAGGACGAAAGAAGGCCAATACACAGAAAAAAGGTTAAACAATATTCATGGCAATATTCAGTATTCAATATTCAGACAAAATACAGTGATTTATGACTTCAGGTTCTCCAAGGATGCTGAACTACTACCCAGTGTAGCTGGCCGGGCCGGGCACCATGCCGTTTGCACAGTCAGTTCATAGAGCTGTTTCTGGATCAACTTTTTCTCCTCTTGGAATTATTCTGACTTGTTCAATCACTAAAGCACAGGAGATTCTCGAGCTTAGGAGGCTGCCGTTGAATTTTTCTCTTCGTTACTGCATAAGCAGTAACAGCAGCTACGTGTACATTACTAAGGAGTTTAGTATCTGAGACTGGAATTTTGCCTTAAAAAAATTAGACTCCTCAGCCAGACCTGACAATTTTCCACAGATTAAAAGTCCTGTAGATTAATATTATTACTGAGTAAGACTTTACTCTACCTGCTGAAGTTCCTAGTTGAAAGGCCAGGGCAAAAAGTACAACCGCGATCATGGTTATGAATTTAATGGATGAGACTTCTTCGGCTTTAATTCTTGAAATTATGTAAATTACTGACAAGAGCTGTCTAGCTTTATACTTTAATACCTTCCTAATTATTGCAACTTGTCAACTAACTACAGTAAGTCATTATGAAAATTGGTCAAGTCAGTATTTGACCATCTGTTGCCCAACAAACTGCGCAGCTAATTGATTGTTAAATTACCGTAGTTGTTAACTTTCGGGTCTTTAACAGAACTATAATAGCAACTGATCATGAAATCCCATCAAACGCGTATGGCGTATTTTATGTAAGGCGCCTGTTTCAATCGAACGTGGGCCTCTTGATGGGGGCGGGGGGGGGGAGGGTAGATAGCTAATTCTCCTTTCTGATTGCTGTTCAGTGCCACAGACTTTTGTTTTGAGAATTTGGTAATCGACCGTGATAGAAAGGCTAAATAACGAGTTTCTTCATTCTTTTTCTTCGCTTCAATTAGCTGTCAAGAACTAGCACAACAAGTGCTCTCATAAGACGTTACAAAAATCCAGTTCGTCAGATTTCTGAGGGATTTCCAAGCTCGGCTGTTTTGTCATTTTAATTTATGCTTTTTGGTTTATTTCGTTGTCAAGGATTAGCTTAGCAACAGATTATTTCAGACGGAATGAAAACTCCGTTTGTTCATCTCCGCCGCCTATTAACAATCGAACGTGGGCCTCTTGATGGGGGGTAGATAGCTAAATTCTCCTTTCTGATTGCTGTTCAGTGCCACAGACTTTTGTCTTGAGAATTTGGTAATCGACCATGATAGAAAGCCTAAATAACGAGTTTCTTCTTTCTTTTTCTTCGCTTCAATTAGCTGTCAAGAACTGGCACAACAAGTGCTCTCATGAGACGTTATAAAAATCCAGTTCGTCAGATTTCTGAGGTATTTCCAAGCCCGACTGTTTTTGTAATTTTATGCTTTTTGGTTTATTTTGTTGTCAAGGATTAGCTTAGCAACAGTTTATTTCAGACGGAATGAAAACTCCGTTTGTTCATTTCGGCCGCCGATTTTAAATGACTTTATTTTACTTTTTTCTTTGCCCTTGTTAAGAAACAAGGGAGTAATTCACTTACTCTCATTGCGTGAGTGGTAAATTCATTGGAACATGGTGTTCCAATGTGAAAAATAGGAAAATCCTTTCTTCCAGGGCAATTTTCACTAAATAAATAAAATAAATACAGTTAATAAAATGGATAACAAGCGCTGAAAATCAATAACAATCGATTAAAATCGATCAAAAACGACACTCAGAAACTCTCTTAATCATCGATTTTCAACGATTTCCATTAATTGTTATCGATCATAATTGATTAGCATGGAAAATATCGATTGTCAGTTTTCATCAAGTCGGCAAGCCAAGTAATGTCCATCTCGCTAAGCGTTGTTACCAGTGCGTGGCTGGTCAGTAGTTTTAGTAAAACCACAAAAAAATGAATTGGCGTTCTCCTGGGGAAAAATTAGTTTAAGCCCCGAGGCGCCATGATTAAGAATACCGCAACAGCTATTTTACTCTGAATCACTTGGGGTGGTCTTTTCCTTTAGTTCAGTGGGAACTTAATGAAGTTTCTTTTGCTGTCTTGACCTTAATTGTAGGCTCCCTACGTACTTGAATAACAATAAACTGAGAGACGTCTCTGATTTTCACACCTTACTGATGCCTTAAAATTAATGAAAATATATGTGCTGCAGCAATTTTCAAGTTATTAAGGATGCTCAACTACTGCCTAAGGTAGCTGGCCGGGCCGATCATGATACCGTTAAAGCGTGTCAGCTCCTAGAGCTGTTTCTGGATCACCTGTGTCTGTTCTTAGAGTTATTCTGGCTAGTTCCCTCATTAAATTGCGTGGATTTTCGCGGCGAATTTCCTAGACCATGTTACAGCAGCTAAAGAAGCTGCCGTTGAACGTTTCTTTTCGTTACTGCAGCAGCAGTAACAGTAGCTACGCGTTCATTATTTTACCAAGGTGTTTAATCTCAGAGACTGTGAATTTCCTTGATTAGAACACTAGGTTACTAGTTCTGTAGACTAGCGTTGTTGTTAATTGATTAACAGTTTAACCTACCAGCTGAAATCCCATTTGAAAGGCTAAGACAAACACTACAACCGCGATCATCGTAATTGCCTTTAAACTGCAAGTTCTTAGACGTCCTGGAATTATGAAATTACTGACAAACGTCCTAATTATTGTAACTTGTCAACCAACAGCTGTTAATTATTATGAAAATCGGCAAGTTATTATTTAAACATCTGTAGCCCAACAAACCTAACAGACGATTGATTTTTATTTTATTTACCTTAATTGTCAACTTTCAGCTCTTTAACAGAAACTGATTAGCAACTGAAATGGCCTCAAACGCATATTTTATTGAAGGTGCCTGTTTCCACATAACGAGAGCCCCAACTAGGATAGGTTCAGGTAGCTTAATTCTTCTTTCTGATTGCTGTTCAATGTTATTGACTTTAAATTTAACTTGCGAATTTGGTGGTCTACCAAGATAAAAACCCTGAACAATGAGTTTCTTTCTAGTTCCTCTTTCTTTTTCTTTGCTTAATTGACTGCTGCCAAGAACTAGCACAACAAGGGCTATTTCAAGACGGTATGAAAATTCAGTTCCTCGAATTCTGGATAAATTTTCCAGCCCGTCTATCTTATAATTTATGCCGGTTGCCCTATGTTTTATTGCTTTATTTTGGTCCATTTAGCTGTTCTTTGCTTAATTGACTGCTGCCAAGAACTAGCACAACAAGGGCTATTTCAAGACGGTATGAAAATTCAGTTCCTCGAATTCTGGATAAATTTTCCAGCCCGTCTATCTTATAATTTATGCCGGTTGCCCTATGTTTTATTGCTTTAGTTTGGTCCATTTAGCTGTCAAGAATCAGTTTATTTCAAGCTGAATGAAAACACCGTTTGTTTACCTCAGCGGTTTATCTTAAATGTCTTTTCTTGTTACTTTTTTCCTTGTCCTCGTTTCAACTTGTTTTGAATGAGATTTTCACCATAAACATAAAATATGGCTCGTGAAGTGCAGATTAAAACACTGACATCGTCCATTATATTTTTGTCCTGAAATAAGCTAGGTTTATAAGGAGTTGACTGAATGCGCCATAAGAAGGCAGGTATTGAATAATTTTGTAAACATACGTTTTTATGGCCCTGAGTATACCCACCCTGACGGGAGAAAGGGGTTCCGTCATGATAAGAAGACTGTAAAATATATATACAAAAAAATTTTCTGCCTTCATCTTTTGAGTAACAAAGAAGAGAATGATCATGAGTTAGAGAACATTTCTCGTTCCCCACTCCACCCCAGTTCAATGGTTGTAACCGCAATGAACGTGCGTGCTTTTAATTCACCCTCATCGAACCTAAGCCGACTTCAAAGGATGGTTTGGAACAAGCCATAAAAGAAAACGAGCAAAACACGGAACGACGAACATGAAGTGGATGACAACAATAAGTTTGGCTTCCATGGAAACTGTCGTGGGCTTGGCAACGGTGAAAAATCGTTCTTTTGGCAACCTACAAAGGAAAGACGACTTGTGATTAACTGTAGCTGTCAATTAAAAAAGAGGCAAAAATCCCCAAAAGAAAAACATCTAGCCTGACCCCTTTCAACAATGCAAAAATTCTGGGAGTCTACAGCAGATTGTAAGTGAAAGAAAAAGAAGCCGAAAAGTATGGTTACAAATTCAAAGGTCATAATTTCCTGATAAAATTTATTTCTTGCGTTTTCCTCTACAATACGTTAGTTAAAGGGCCCTTGCCAACCAAACTCCTTTGCGGGCGTGTGTTATTGTTATCATCCGGGCAACTTGATATCTCTCGCAACCAAGTGCGAGAAAAACGTGCGAGAGCGCCTCAAGCGGACAATAGCGGCAAGCAGACTTTTGCACATCGGAATTTAAAGTAATGGCTTCAGCGCGCGTTAATGCGTATGGATCGCTAATGGAAGATGAAAATGAGATGCCACAACAAGATGCGTTGGAAGAAACTGGCAGAGGAACTGAAGGAACCAGCGAAAGAACAGTAAGCGTTGTTTACATTTTGTTCTCACCTAGCTTACAGCCGATTTGCTTCTTCGGCTACACAGTGAAGTCCTTTCCACGGGAAAATGTTGCAAAGTTGCAAGGCTTTAATCTACTTCGAAGGAAAGTTTAATTCAAAATCATATACAAATATTTGACGACCAAAGAGATCTTTCATTCAATTGCCCGCACTAAGTTATAAGCTTATTTCCTCCTCGATGTGCAGTGATATGTGTGACATTCTCTTTGTGTATTGTCTTTTTATAGTTCTGCCGTTGCAAGAATACTTGCAGGAGAAAATCGGGTGAAAGAAGAAGAGGCTGCACATGCCGCGACAACAATCTTCCCTGTTCTACAAGGTGCGACTGCGGACCCGCGGGCAAAACTTGCTCAAACAACAAGGAGTCCGACCAGCGAGCTGTTGTCCCGACAAGGGCCGCCACCAGCGCCTTTGACAGGCATGCAACAGACCTTGCCAAGTCAAAAGAGGAAATTCAGGTACGAAATTATGTTGGTAGTTTTACTTGTTATTTTTTTATTGACCAGACATTGCATAAAACACTTAAAGATGTCACCACAAGTAAGGGAAAAAGCAGAACACCGTAGATGTTTATTGTGGTTCTGTTGTCAGTATGTATTTATGGTAGAGTCAACGGGGCTGGAATTTTTTCCTCCCAAGTTATTATTTTTGGCTGAAACCTGTTGTAATCACCAGCCCAGTCTGAAATTCTTCATGTGATCAGCTCCTACCTGAAACCAGTAAAAATTCCCTGACAAAACATGAAGTTGTGCGGTGTATTTTAGATGTCCATATCACTGGTAACTACTTGTCCAGTTGTTGGGTACAAAACACACTGACACCTTTTCAACTACTGATATATTTTCAGTCCTATATCGCAACCCTAACAAATGACCAGAAGGATAGTTTGCTGCTGGAGCTTCTTTCCAATGGCAGAGGCAGTCTGGACTATGCAAAAAACATGGTTTCTGGTGACCAAGGGCCCGAAATGCCACCGCCGAGCGAGGCACCTGAATGGTGCATCTGTGGTGTCTGCCGTCCGATGCAAACACCAGAAGAAGACAAATGTTGTGGAAAACGACAATGTGTCACTTCGTACGAGCTGTTTCGGAACATTTGCCTTGACAGGGAAGTCCTTTCGGTAGCAATAAGAGCAAGATGTGACATAAGGGTAGAGGAACCCAATTACGAATCCAATAGCTATCGAAAAGCCGCTTACAGGCAGTACATTTTGTGGCGGTTTGGAAAACTAGGACGGGGCAACAGAAAAGTCTGCCCGTCTTGCGTGGTTTTAGTTGTGAGGAGGACCTATCCAGCTGCAGATGGACAGTATATGGGGTTCCACCAGTCATAAGCTAACAGCATTGGATGGGCTCTGGTAGCTAACCCCCCCCCCCCCCCAAGAAAAAAAAAAAGCAAAGGAATCGTTCTTTTTGGGTGCAAAACAATGTCAAATCACTGAAGTATTCATATCTTTGAGGGGAAGGGGAATGCATGGGTACTCAGATGAACGTGAGGAGGTGCGAATGATTATATTTCATGATGGAAGTTTTAATTTTTTTGTCTTTAGAATTTAGCCCAGTGTTTTTGGTAGAAATAGTCTGCAAGTAGTTGCATGTGCAAGTTTAATTTTCCTGGAATCAATTTGTGATCAGTCCTGGCCCATGGTAACTGTTGGGGCACAAAAATTAATTATTCCTTCATTCACATCTCACAACCTGAATGACATCTTAGGGGGTGAGGGGTGAGTTTACCAGAGCCTTATTCACAACTCTATGGAAAGAATCTTGCCACTAAATGACCATGTTTGTACAGAGTCTTGAAAGAGGCCCTGACAGGGGATGGGGCATCCTGTATCACTTTTCTGAATTTCAAAATATTGTGTGTCAATATTTTACTGTTTTTTATGGCTGTGTTTCATCTTATGTGCTGTTGCTAATTTATGGGCCATGTTTTATGTCAGAAGTTTCCTTGGCAGGGCCTCTTGGAAAGTAAGCAAAATACAAGGGAAACAGACAAATTCACCTGTAAATTACATTTAATGGTTGTACACAACATTAGTCTAGTAGATACTGACGGTTGACACTGGTTGTCGTTTGAAGTCGTAAAATGGGTTGGTCTGTATACTGAAATTGTCAAGAAAAAGTTGATAATAATTTATTATTGATTTTGTTTGTTGTAAATACACTAGAGTGGTTTTTACCCGATTGTGTAAAGATATAGTATTTGCTTTGGTTTTGAAGTACTATCCTTTGTGAGTGGTGAGAAAAACTTGTTCGACTTTCTGAATCAATTAGAATTGAAATCCAAACCAATCATTACTTGCTCACTTTTAAGAATCACTCCATAGTACTTCACAGGATAGTTTAAAACATTTTGTAAATAATGCTTCTTATTATAAATTATGGGTCTATTTACCAAGTTTTGTTTTTACACTGCCATTAAATTAAGAGTAATTTGCAACAATATAGGTACATAATTTTTCAAGTTTAAATACTTTGTTGATATGCATGCAAAAAGACCGTGTAGTATACACACTGGTATAAATTAAAGCTGTACCACTTTTTCCATCATGGTCATTCCAAATAGGGTACACAGCAAATGTAGTAAAGGGTTCAATTTTCATTTAATGGATACTTTTATTGATTTATTAAATTCAATTGTTCCTACATTTAAGAAAACAGCCTATACTGTGTCTGCTAGTGTATGGGGAGCTACAAACAATGGATTCCCATTGATTCTAAGAACTAACTTTTTTGTCTTTGAACCGTGACAATCTTGCTTCAACCAGATCCTTGGTTGCAGGGGGCTCTCGCATTGCTATTGTTGGAGCCAAATTCTGAGGATTTGTTTCAGAAATTTCAATGGGACGTAAAATTGAATTGTTGTCCTCTGCTCTCCTCTTTAGAATTGTAGAACAAAGGACACCCCAGTACTGATACGTTTTTGGTTCCTTTACTGGAATCACACGCCAGTTTTTGGACCTCTTGCTGTAGGCTTTCTTGTATTGCCCCTCAACAGTGCTACGAAAAACATGGAAATTGTGGTCCAAGACTGCCAGAAGAATTCTTGCCACAAAAATTTCATACCTGAAACAAATAAATTCTTGTCAATTATCCTAAATCCTCGAATAGGCCCCACCCCCTAATTTAATATGCACACCTCACATCAGTCAAAATTTGAATAAAGCACCCCCCCCCCCCCTCCTCCTGAGTTTTTCTTAGTGTTGGTCATGTTTATCACTGAGCATGTATTTCAATAATCAACAATTCAGTACAGATATGAACAGTTTTGTACATAAGAACATTCAGGCCATACAAAAAGCTGTATATTTACATGTTATTTAATGTTGTTTTTGCACACAGGAATACCAAAAACACATGACATTCCAGCCAAAATTTTCAACCAATTAAAGCATCCTCCCTCCTGAGATAAGTGCCCCAGCCTTATTCCTGTCACTTATTCAATGATTTATTGTACCTGTGTTGTCAACTGATGATGAATACTGAATCACATAATGCATCAAAATTATACATGCACTGAATTAAAAAAAAAAACACAAGACACTTACGCAAATCCTATCCTCTTTGGAGCATATTTGAGCACCATAGAGTTGAAACTCTCTAACACACTGGTATGCCTATATAGTAATCCAAATGTAGAACATCAAAAATTATATAATAACACTCATTAATTTAAAACAATTGGTCTTTTTTTGGCTTCCCTTTCGGGAGCCTCAAAACTGAGTCGGGTGGGGTGGGATAAACAAGGCATGCCCGCTTTTTTTTTCTTTTTTAGCACAAGGTTATTACTAAGAAAACCTATTTTTTTCTCAAACATCTAATGTAATTTTCATTTGTTCTAATTCATTTCAGGGATTTTTCGTCCGCAGGGGACATATGGTGGCAACCATTGCTCTGGTACCCCATATCTCAGGATCCTGCCAATCCGTCGGCAAAATTATGTGTATATATAGATCCCCTAATGTTGTTGCTTAAAAAAATACAGAATGGGTGGGATGCTAGTCAGGTTTTGAACTATCAGACATCCAATCAGAAGTCTGATGTGTTAACCACTATGTGACCACCGCTCTGTGACATGTTTGCAACTCTTTAACACTATTTACCTAAAAAAGACGTAAAACTTTAGTGAGTTGATCCATTGGGCATCATAAATTATGTCTCGTAACGCTTTTGCAGCTTTAGAGTCCCGTTGAATGTACTCCTTTCCATCTTCTAGTGTTGTCAGAGGTCCATGGCTGCACTGCCCATCTGACCACTCGTGTTCACCACAAACATGGTGCATCACACCCAGCCACATACTCTGCATTGAAAAATTAAAAAAAGAAAAGTTACACAGGGTATACCATAACAGTCAATGAAAATGATATACCGGGGTATTGATAATTTTACTCTAACGTCATAAGATAATGATCTATTGACTCCAAGCATATTATGCATGTGTGGCCTGGAGGTTTTACTGTTATATAGATGTCATGGTTAGCAATATTGGCTTATTATTGCACACCTCTCACCTTTAAGGTCTTTTCGTCTCCTTCACAATTCTCAGCACAATGCCAAAAGTGGTTTCGTATTGGCTCATTCCACTGCTGTAAAATCTCACAACCCCTTGTTTTGGCCGCCTATAATTGAATTAAAGAAAAGTAAACATTAGAAAAGGCTATAGTAAAATTCTAGCAGATCAATGCTACCATCACCTACTCAAAGTGAACAGCTTGTAGGAAATTACCAAACAAACTTTGTTCTCTAATCCCTGATTGAATTGGAGCACAGATGACAATCAACAACAAGCATAGCTAACATCAAACGCTGGGTCGGGGAATTGAACCCAGGCTGCATTGATGGAAGGCATGCACTCTAAACACTGCGTCAGTCTACTCCCCAATGGCCTGGTTTAAATTAAAAACTATTTTGTCAATTATTTTACTTACAGCACTTATCTTAGCTGTGAGCTTGCATGACTTGTGCCAAATATCCAACGAATGGAAAAAGTCTGCCAACTTCTCTGGGTTCTGATCTAAAACAAAACATTATGAGTACATAACAAGAGAAAAGTTCTAATGAATGTGAATATATAGAAATCAATATGCAAACTGATGATGGAACATGAATGACTTTTGTGATCCTAGGAGTGCTGCAAGGATCACAGATTTCATTCATGTTTCATTAGCAGATCACATAATTACACAATTTTCACATGTTAAGGTTCATTTATCGACCATCATCAGGTATATTCTGAACTCACATTGAAACTTCTCATACATTGCCTTGATAGCTCGAATGGCTAGAGCACTTCAGCAGCATTGAATGCATCCAGTTTCAAATCTCTTATCAAGTCAAAACAATTCTAAATTATACATTTGTTTTAATTTTTATCCTCTGTTTTCCTTTCTACAATAAAAAAAAAGAGATTTGTCCAATACAGACCATTTGATATGATCAGACTAAGACAAATTTCATCTCGTAGAAATGGACAACTTGGTATGACCCTAGAAAAAGGGTTGCTGATCCAAAAAGTGCATCTCATCAGTGGGACTTAGAAATATTGCAGCCCATCTCTAAGATGGAATGTACTGTCAATATTACTTTAGATTATACTGCATTTAAAAATTAAATAATGATACACATTTCAAACCAACCTTTCAAGTCCCTCAAAAGCTTGATGATCACATTTGAGGCATCAGTAACCACTTCTTTGATTTTGAGCTTCTCCATCATGCGCTCCATGATGCGTTTCAGGCCCATTTTCTCCATGACTGTGGATGTTCCACCAGCTTCCCGCTTGTCTACTATCTCAACATCAGTTATGATATCGAGATAATGGTCCATAATTGTGTACACACAATACTTTGCTGAAAAGCCAGGGGAGTCCATTCGTGCATCACCACAAAGCAGCAGGGCCTCATCCTTGAACACCTCCCATATTTTCTCCTTCATTTCTCCCCAGAAATTTTTTACAACAGGTACTGCATAGAGGCTTTGGATGCGGTTAAAAGTTGCACTGGATACAAAGCTCATGTTTAGCATTTTGGCTAAAAGAAGGACCTTTTCAAAATTATTTCCTGTGAGAAGGACTGAAGAGGAAAGCAGCACAGATGTCACAAACACATTCTGGCCTCTTTTTGTTGTTAAGACAGAGGATGAGTGCCACACACCACCGTGACCTTCAGTGCACCTATATGTGACACTCATCACTCCGCCTTCCAAAGAATATCGCACCACCTTTCTTTCAGCTGTGCAGCCTTCCCTTTCACATTTGCCTTCAACCAATTCCAATATTTTGTTTGTTTCAACTAGGACTCTTTCTTCTTGCATCATTTTAGCATACCGCTCCATTTCCTCATCACACTTGGATAGTTCATCAAATAAAGCAGTAAGTTTTTTTCTAAGTTTATCAGACTCATCTTCAACTGATACATCCTCGTCTTCTTGTTCAAGAGAACTTTGGAGTTGACCTGTGCTGTCCAGAAAGGTCTCAAATGCAGTTTTAGTGGCACTATCATCCTCCGTAGCCCTGCAAGAATAACCATAGTTCATGCAATTGAGGGGGTTAGGTGTAACGATGTACCAACATTAAAATATTGTGAAACTTTGTATGGAATAGATGAACAGTTGATTGGTACCATCATCTCACAACTATTGTTTACAACTACACAACTTAATACCCACATTGCCCATTACAGCCAATTATGTATGAAACGGTATGAGTGAACAGTTAGGTAAGCCAAACAACACTTTGCGATAGACAAGCAGTCTATACATGGAAAGTGATATTAAACATTCTTGGACACTAAATCATATGGATACCATAAAATCCTAAGTGAAATGTTTACTACACTGTAATATTAACAAAGGGCTCTCACTTGGTAGAGGGGTCAGGGAGGTGAAAGCTTCTCCCCAAGTACTGAATCTTCCAACTCTAAAGAGACTCAGTATGTATTGTTGACAGGGAACAGGGACTATGCAAACTGCTGACCACAGACCAGACTCCTGCGGCATTGATATTTCATCTTGTTAACATAAACCAGCATAATTTGCAAACATTCTCAACCAACAACAGTTTCCTCCCAACCAACATAATTCCCCCCTCCCCCCCAAAAAACCGGATCTTTGGCTGCTCAATAGCCATGAATGCAAAATGAAACATTAATATATAATGCTATTTCATGCAGAATGAAACATTATAGTATACCATTCACTCAGGTGGTCACAGCAAAATCACTGTAAATGGATATTCCTATACTGACTAAATACACAGACAACAGACAAATTGCAAGACACTTACCCAGATATAGTTTCTTCATCACTCTTATTGTCATCAAAACTTTCATCTGAAGTGGTTGACAACTGCTCATCAATCTCGTTGTAATCAAGGCTATCACCAGAAATGATTGAAGACTGATCGTCAAGACTAATAAATAAAAGTAATAAAAAATGATCAACAAACACAACATATTTGCTGTCTTTCCACGCCCAACCATAAATTATACTTTGCTGTCCCATTATATGGTGTTTTTGTTTATCAATTTCAATTTGTAGTCTCTTGAACACAACAATAACCCAATCAAATGCATCTTTACTGGTGGGTGACGACAATGCCCATTGTAAATTAATACATGTTGACAACAAACCTCCCTGATACGTCATCCATGTCCTCTTTATCAAAAGGACTTCCAACCAGACTGGCAAACAATGGATTGATGTTTTCTACTGTCTGGGAATATGTAGTGTCTTCCATATGAGAAGGTGTAGTTGTGCGAATGGTGGAGACAAGAGAACACCTGAAAATACAAAATATAAATAGTCTAAGGGTCCTTTCCATTTGACATGGACTGCAACAGCTCCATAAAACTGGTGGAAGAAGTTGACAGAACTGCCACAATCCATTTAAGAAATGACCAATCCTCCATACAAGATGGAACTTGTTTTTTAAATTATTGTTGTTCGTTCCATTTCTGCATCTGCAAGTTATACGAAAGTTGGTCATACGAGGGTCGATTAGAAGGTTATTCCAAGTCCTCCGATGTGTGGTGCGCCCTCAAAAGCCCACAAAATTTTCACCAACTAATGGTTGTCAGGATAACCCTAACACTATTGTAACTATAAACAATAAATAAGAAACATACACAGGATCCATTTCCACTCCACTAACAGGGGAAATAGGCAACATGTTAGGTACAGACTGATGCGGCCTCACGGGAGTGGACTGAAATAGTGAACGCCTTCCATTTCCTGTCAGGTTTTGAATAAAAGGAAGAAAACAGTGCAGATTTGTGTTAGTCTTAGAGAAAATGAGACTAAAATATAAACAACAAACTTCCAATTCACCAGCTTTCATTGTAGTGTCTCGTTATTTACTCTATCTACAATTGCATTGTCCTTAGTAGGGTTCCGCCGGCTACTAGCTAAGACACAAAGAAAATTGATTGATTGAGTGATACATTGATTGACTGATGATACATAAGCTAGTTGATCCCAGTAAATCAGCTCAAAAGTTCGCGCATGAATGTTTTGTTTGTATGACAAAAGAACTATTCACATAGAAAATTACAGATGATAATAGAGTACTTACGGTTACTGCTGCCTACAGTCGGTGAAGGTTCGCCATCGTCACACAATCGACTAGCATCATTTCCACTATCGACATTTATGGAAGCATGTACATTGTAATTATGAAGCAGCAGTTCTGCAAATTCACTGTGTGTGACACCCTCAAAGCCAAAGTCTACTTTTCTCTGACACCAGAGGTCATATGTAGACTCTTTCAATCTTATCCGCGTGTTTTTTTCTGCAACACTAGGTCTTCCACGCTTCGGGGGTGAACGTGACATGGGGCTACAATTTCTCGGTCTGTGTGACGGAAAACCCCTGGCACCACTAGCTCTGTAGGATGGTTACTTTCGGTGTTGTGAGAGGCAAGAGCCAGTTCGAAATGATGCTCAGTTTTTCATGCAAATGATTCACGTAAACTACAAGATCCATGTTTCCCAATCCGAGGTGTTTTTACATAACCAAATAAAGCAGAGTTCGCAGCAGGAACAGTACAATGTTGTGAAATTTTTCACACCAAACATCACGTGTATCACCCATGAATTTCATTGATGTTCAAAGGTTGTTTTACAACGCAAAATTACACGGCATTACACAACATTATATCGTAAACGCTAAAACTATACTTACCTCCGAAAATACATCAGACTGATAACCCACCTTGACAGCAATCCTGATCAATCTCTCAGTTCGAAATGTCCGGGTCTGAAAATGTTTTGTCTTCCACAACGATCGTGGCCGTTCAAAAACGAATCGGCAAAAAACTTCGCTCAGATCGCTACATTTTAAACAACGGTAGCAAGAATGTATAGTTCTCTCCAAAATGAAGTAGATACGTGGTAAAAAACACACAGAAAGCGATTTTTTTCGCTAAAACCGTCTGGCAGCCATTTTCGGGTGCCGCGAAAATGGCCGCCTAAAGGGTTTGAGGAGCGCAAAGGATTTTGGTTGGCAAGGGCCCTTTAAGTGATTAAGACGATTTCCGCACAACGTTCGAGCAGTAAGTGCAAAAATTAAGTTACCAAAAAAATACTTGCAGCACTGTCACATTTGGAGAACAGATAAGAAGAACTTATTGTTACTTTTGCTCCCAAGCTGACCCCGCGAGAGAAAATTGGATTGGAAGTTATCCATATTTCAATTAAAAAGACGCTTCATGTCAGTTCAAAACAAAATGGCGCCCGTTTTAAGCATACTTTTACGAGATTTGAAATTAATTTTCTTGAGAATGCTTGAGAATTTCATCGCGGGGTCACTTGGGCAAGTGAACTAGAGTGAGATGTTTCAAATAGCATTTAAAATGTTACCGTGCTATGAGTAGTTTTTTGGTAAATATTTTTTGCACTTATTGCTCGAAAGTTGAGCGGAATCCGTCTTAACAATACAATTCCACGTACACTTGTCATATTAAAACTACAAATGAAAATAATCCGAGGCTACAATGGGTAACATTTTTTTAGAAAATTCATCGTAACTGAAAATGCGTTTCCAAAAATTTGATAACTGTTCCTTGTTCCTTAAACTAGATCTTCATATCACCAAAGAAAGCTGCGCCAACACTGAATTACAACGCGATTTTATAATTTTCTTACACTCCACTTCTCAAGTAAAAACAGCTCTTAAAATAATGTTTCTTAGCAATAAAACGCTACTTCAATTTTGCTTGTTAATCAAAAAACGCTATAGAATTGCCTTCAAAATTGTAACATATGAAGAAGCTTCTTAATCGCAGCTGTAAATTCTCGCCATGCACTTATCATTTTTTCTTCCGTACTTTCTTTCTCCATTTGATTGCTTACTTGTTTTTCTTTTGTTTTCATAAATTCTTTTTTTTGTTTAATTAAATTCTGGCTAACTCTTACAATACGGGTGACGGCCTTTTGGGCAGCTTGTGACTCGACAAATATTTACCTGCGCGTTCTTGTCTTTTCTTAAACAGGAAAATTGTTCTTATGTTTTTGTTATTTATGCTTTTCTCTCTGTTCTTGTGTGACCGTATGATTTTGCAGTTTATGTTGTTCTTAACTTCCTTTTTCGTTCAATGTTATTCTTATAAGTTTTTAATTTTTTGTTTACCTATATTTTGTAGTGCACACTTCCTGACAATTTTGTAATTTTCTATCTCAGAGCGCCAAATCGCCCCCATGCAGTTAACGACCGCTCAACGATACCAGGTGCCTCTATGCTAGTATACGACATTTCTCTTCAATAAGAGATATATTCTTGTCTGTCTAATGAACAACAGAACTGCTAGTTAAACAAAAACATATTAACTACCTTCAAATTTAAGCAGAAGATAATTATGAGTTGTTCATTGTATAATTGATGCTTGACACTTCGAAGAAACTGAAATAACTTATTGTGGCACCCAGGAGATAATAAGGACCTAAGCAACACAAACGTGTTCGTCCGGGACATCACGAATAGAGGCCGAAAGTTAATTTTTTTCTTTTGGTGTGCTGTGACGTCAGCGCTTCGAGCCCTAAGCGTCAAACGAACAGCTTCCTTATTCACGGTATGAAGCAGAAGCGCGCGAAAATAATCACACTATACTTCTGGTTTCAGTTTGTGACGTCACGTTGAACAGTACAGTGAATTTGAAGTGCCAAAACATACAAGGTTCCATTCCGCCCTGACCAACCGAACCTTGGTTTGGTAAATTTGTAGATGCGATCGGGGATGCGATGCTTGATAAACGTGGTAGTTTCATGGGCTACTGATATCATATATATGTTGTATAAGGAGTTTCTTTGAGCTTGTGCAGTGGATAAAACCTTGAAGTATTACCACTGAAATAAGGGCTACCAAAACAGAACGTTCCTGCTGTACGCTGTCAGGTTCTACCTATTCAGTTTGTGGAGGATATTCTAACGTTTGATCACTCAAATGAAAGCTACTGAGTAATACTTCTTATGGTAATACTAGAAGACGATTCGCGCTCTTGAGTTCGGGGATGACATCCTTAAGTGTGCCCTTTAGCGTGCCATTCAAATGAACGCTATCGAGCGATAATTCCCCCTAGTAATGGTTATTATGCTGTACAAGGTGGTTCCAATAAATCATGAAAAAAAAGCAAGACCGAGAATTGTTATCAGGTGGTTTTGGATTCAGGTGATTCTAATTTTTGACTGTATCAAGGCAATCGTACTCTCCTGACGTGACATTAGCTTTGAAACGTTTTTCAGGTCAAAATTTTATAATTATTGTCAATTTTATAACGCGGCTTCCTTAGAAGTCAGAAGTCAGCCTTAGGGAGGGAGGAGACGACTGACATTAAAGAATATAATTAAACAATAGAGTTCTTCTGTCGAAGGCACTATCGTGTGATAGGTTGCCCGAGGAAACTTCATGTTCACAACAAAAATTAGCCCGAGGACGTTGTTCGAGGGCTTATATGAAGTGTGAAAAAATCAAATTTCTGAGGGAACCTATCACACGATAGGGCCTGAGACAAAAGGACTCTATTGTTTTTATTGCACAACGCTAAACTTTGAGCGAAAATAGTCAAAAACGTGCACTATGCGCTGATAGTCGCCCGCTGACGAGAGACACTATCGCGTCACGTGATGAATTTTGACCAATGGGAGCACGCTAAAATTTAGCGTTGTACTACAAGCCAAAAAATGGGTTCATTATATCTAACTGGTGTGGTTTCCTCTGCTGCTCTGCTGAGTAACAGATGTTTCTGGTGTTCTCCCAGGGCTGTTTTGAAAATCAGACGTTTCGGACATGATTGGTGAGATTTCACCATCCTGCGGCAGGGGAAACCAATTTTCAACTGCTGGGCAATAATTCTTCAAAACTCGGTACGCTAGTACAAGCAGGACCACTATGGGGACGTAGGCCAAAATCTTGACCACTATAGTGAGACCGTCCTTCTGCTGATTTATAGTTGCACAACAGCTGTCGATTGATGAACTAACTACGGCGATTAGAGAGAGAGTTGTCAAAAGTGCCACATCTGATTTGTTGATCCATCCATAGCTCTTCTCGTCTTCTCTGACATCACTGGCTTCCTTGTAAGGTCTCAGGTACGCAAAGACAACGAGAATCAAGATGCAGGTGCCCTCCAATACCACTCTTTTTATCGAGCCAGCGGGTGCATAAGTAACAATCAACAAGATTCCCAGTCGGCAGAGGAAATAGAAAGCTGCACACCAACGATATTGAACCTTAAAGCAGCTCTGAAAAGCATCAAAAAACGGCATCCAGCGATTCAGATTTAACACCGGACGAAGTTCTCTCGTCAGGAACGGGCGAAATAAGAGGATGAACGGAAATGGAAGGACGAATACCAGGATGTAGAATATGGCAACGATTCCATACCAGAGATGCTTTCCATGAAAAAATTGGAGTCCACCATTGTCATAAAGGAAGGTCTCCGATCCAACTTTAGCAGGATCCAAAATCTTGAGGGAAATTCTTGTGATATCTGTATAACAGAGTACAAGAATGGTGCATATAGCGCGAAAAGGAGCTTTGACTCGTTTGCTAAAGCACCAGTCAGGATAAGCTCCCACTAGCTTCGTTCACAACCAGACAACCAGTATTACGTAGGTCGGAATGGCGTACATTATCATCAGCTTATCTGCATCGTCCAAACCTTTGGCTAAACAGAAACTGTGGCCACCAAATTGTATGCGGATATTAGTGAAAGCGATGACAAACTCGATAAAAGGATCAAATTCAAACCCATCAGGTGTCAACAGCTTCATGACTTGGTATGAGTACAACCAGGCGTTCAGATATCCAGTGAAGAAATCGAGATCTATCAGCATGATTAGCACGACAAGCAGAAGTAAACCTAGTCCAAATGGTATCAGGTAAAACAACTCCCAGTTCGAACAGGATTTACTACACTGTTCACTTCCAAACGTAATGCTGTAATTTTTCTTACATTTTCCACAGAGAACGCTGTACTGACTTCTGTTCTCATCACACACGTGGCCCTCCAAATACTTATACTCAGTTTGGTTTGAATTACTTGAATTACAATATCCAACAGGACAGAAATATGTGGCAAATTTGTATTTGTTCTTGACCTTACCTGCCCAGTACCCTCCCTTAACGAAAACGGTCTTTCCATTAGGGTCACAGCGCGAGACGCCTCTTCCACCCTCATCACTGGGAATCATGCATATACATTTTTTTCCTGAAAATTTAAAGCCGGGATAGCAGTTCTTTAACGTGATGTTTTTTATCGTTCTCCTCAAAAGTTGACTTCCAATATAATTCAGTTGAACAGAAAAGATGCTTCCAATTTCTCCGTTCAAGCTAACGTATGTAATTTTACCATGAGCTGCAAGAAAGAGCGATGATGGGATGAGATGGACTGAAGACGATATGACAGTAACATCGACAATTCCCGGGACAGAATTTCCAACTTCATCAAACAAATCCACAGTTGCATTAAATACTTCACCCGGGGCAACTTGCCAGTCTTCTTTGTTATGTGTGATGCGGACTGGATCAGTTGCAACCTCGACCTCGGAAGCGTTATTTGAGTTTTCGTACTTTACAAAACTCCATTTGAGTACTTCATTGCTTTGTCGACTCTCACCCGCTCGCCGACAGTTTTTCAACGTTGTAGCATACACTGACTTTCCAGAAGTTGCATTGTTATCTTTAAAGATAACAGTTACTTTCCAGTCATCATAATCAATCGAGGAATTGGCCGAAGAATACCCAAAAAAACAAGCGTGAATGTTTGTACCGGTTGCGTTAAAACTTATGAGAGGTGATCCTGGAGCTTGAATGTAAAGTGCTCCACCTTTATCGTCGCACGTGTTCGCTTCAAAGTTCAAGGTGGAATTTTCGTTCAAAAGAATTCTCGATCTTCCATACATTGCTATCGCCCCTCCTCTAAACCCAGTGTTGTTAATAAAATCCAACCTGTTGTGAATTTCAAGAGTTGATACATCTAGAACTAATGCAGACTGACTATTGTTTATGAATTGTGCATTCTCTTTGAAGATAAGTGGCACCTCCACGCTATAAAGCGATCCTTGTCCAATCGTCAGATTACGGTCAACCAGAATTACTTCGTTGGAACGAAAGAGTGTATCATTCTCAAAACACACGCGAAATGGGATTTCTGGTCCAATAAGATCTTCATTCTCGTTATAAAGAAATGTGCCCAATTGGCGGCACCCACATTCCCGACGTTTCTCAGCCACTTGCATCCATAGAAGGTGAATGGAGTAACAGCGGGATCTGCGTGTTTAGTGCATTTTCGGGGAATTGTCGTTCCATAAAGGGAAGTACCCCCTCCCCAAATCGCCTTATTATTCTCAAATGAACAGTTGTTTATCTCGTATCGGTTGAGACGAAGCTGCGCGTCCTTAAAAGGCCTGTTTCCTATTCGGGCTCCTCCACCGGCTAGTTCAGCGTGGTTTTCCCGAAACTCTGTTCCCTCCATGACAAGAACATTGTCCTCCGTGTTGTCCTTCATCTCAACTTGAAGACCTCCACCCCACGACGCCTTATTACGGTAGAAAAAACATGATTTAATTTCAATGATGTTACCACTTGCATTCCCCAGAAGATATACCGCCAGACCGCCTCCGCGACTAAATGAAAGTTCTGGTGTATTGGGTTCATGCTTTTCAGTTGTGTTAGACCATTGGGCCTTGTTTCTGAGAAAATTGCAATTTGTGAATACGTAGCTGTTATTGTGTTGAAATGAATCGTGCTCGCCAGGCGTAACGTTCACTGTATCGTAGCCATATCGGTTAAATATAACATAAACACCGCCTCCTGAGTAAACGTATAAGCTTCCATTCTCGGTAGCGGTTTCCCATCTGACATAGTTGTTCTCACGGGCGTAATTCTCGGAAAACAAACTGTTTGTGAAGTTTACAACGCCGCCAACATCGTATAAATTGGCGCCGAGCCCTGGAGATGATGAAATTTCGACATCAGATATCTTAAGATTTCTACAATATCGAAAATCTAAGGCAGTCTTGAACTTTGCCCCCTTAAGATTTGGATATTGCCTTTTCGCTCCAACAGAGCTTCGATGCCATCCGCCACACTTGAGAAACTTGATTCCTTCAAAGGTAATATTTTCGCTGACGGTAAAGGATAGGCTAACATTTGCGTTGCATGTTTAATTTGCACGTCTTCTCTCGATGTGCCAGTTCCAAAGAGGCCAAAAGTAGCAATTTTGGTAAAACTGTGGCTTGTTTTCAATGAGTAATTTCCTTTTGTCGCCAATATCTTTGTTGAGTTGAGACCAGAAGCGAGCGATAAACCCCTGTCCAGTGTGCACTGGCTTCCCTTGCTGCAATTTGACGAATCATTTCCATTTGGCGAGACATAAATTTCCCTTTCAGCAGCTGTCACACTGCAGAACAGTAATAACAAAAGGATAGCAGTGCACACAGTAGAATACAACATGTTTTCTTTCGATCATGAATTGTTGAACCTGATTCAAACAGACAGACGATCGATTCTAAGAAATCGATCGATATGGCGATTTCTCAGAATGTCTAATCGAAGGGACGCCGCCACATGACACGGATGTCACATGTCTTCAGTAAATGTATCACTTTTCAGACTTGTGGGCTATTTAAAAACTCCCTTTGCCGTGTAGATAATTCTGCAAGAGGGATGATGTTAGTGAAAATTATTACTGTCGTCACCCATTACACAATTATTACGTTTAACTGAGACAGCCCGAAGATATAAATACAATAAGGATTGAATGACTTCATGCGTGACTAGTTAATTCTGGTTGTTGTGTTACATATTAAAGATTATTTGATGCTGGCTACATATACATGAATGAACATGTATTATCGTGGACAAGTTTCTCTTCGCTCTACATTAGAGTTACATCATTGTACTCTCTCTAAATTAGGACTTTATATAACAGATTCTATTTTTTAACTGTATTGAGTGATGGAAGCAAACAAATGTTACGGTCAGATTAGCGCTTGAGATTACAAACTAGCGCGCTTGCTTATGACGTCACCGTAGCACGTGCTGGAATGTGAGAATTCTTGTTGTGGTCAAACTAGAAAATCACTGCTTGCTTGTTAGCATGTGTTGACAGAAGTGACCTGAAAACTCTCAGTTTTAATTTCGCGCCAATTTATTGAGTCACGATGGATGAACATTTGGCTTTGCTGTTTTTTTCCCTCATGTTGTATCGATTGCGTTGCAATAGAAGAAGCATGGCTATGAGGCGAAGAAGGAGAAGGTTGTTTTTATTCCTGCAACGTGGTTTATTGTCGCAGACTCTGCCAACAGCGACATCAACCAACTTGGCGCTTTTAAATGTTGCATATATGTACCTGCAAAGTATGCCAACTGAACGGCCTTGGACACTTCGTCGTCCACGCTTTGGCTGGTTTGAGTTGATGCTTGAGGACGAGAGCCAGTCCCGCTATCAGGGACACCCAACGAGAAATATTTAGCAACGCTGTGGCTAAATGACCGGCAGCCGGTCAAGGTTTTCAAAACACTAAATGACCGGCAGTTCTATATTTTTGACAAATTTAGGAAATTTAAATGGAATAATTTATCCGATCTAAACTATCATATTTTGATTAAGATGTGTTAAGCGCTTCGGAAGACCTTACTGTAGTTTTTAAACTCAACCTTTTGTTTGGGCTGGGCATAGAGTACGAAGCGATGTGTTGTGACACTTAAGTTCTGTTCAGGGCTGACTGCCGGTCAAGGTTTTCAAAACACTAAATGGCCGGCAGTCCGATTTGTTTGGCAATTTCGGCTAAATCGACGAACCCATCCGATCCAAAGGATGATATTTTGATTAAGATGTGTTAAGCGATTCGGAAGACTTTTATAGTTTTATGACTCAACATTTTGTTTACGCTGGGCATAGACTACGGAGCCATGAGTTGCGAAACAGTTGCCGGTCAAGGTCGTCAAAACACTAAATGACCGGCAGTCCGATTTGTTTGGCAATTTCGGCTAAATCGCCGAACCCATCCGACCCAAAGGATGATATTTTGATTAAGATGTGTTAGGCAGTTTGGAAGACTTTTATGGTTTTAAATCTCAAGTGTCACGAAACACCACAAGCCTCAACCCTTGTTATATCCTGGAGCAGCTACAGATGTAAAAGCGCTTCCTAATTCTTGCTGGGCAAAACGAAAGGTAAATGATTTGACTAACGCAGATCCTTTTTTCCTTGATAAAAGTTTTGCAAAAATGGTAGCGAGAAAATTTTGATTGCCAAACAGTTGTTAATACTTAAGGACGGTGGCCCCTATTGCTAACGCGCACATTTTCTGCGCATCGCGCGTTCATCCCGCGAGATCGCGCGATTCCTGTATGTGCAGTGGTGCGAAAATAAAATTTTAGGTGTATTGAGTTGTTGTTTTTGTATTTCGCTTCCGCTGTGGGAGTGTTGACCCGCAAATGGGGAACGTGAAACCAAAAACGAAATGGTAGGTTAATGAAAGAATCCTAGCCGTCGAAGCGCCAGCGCTTGCACGACAAAAAACAAACATCGACACCGGCTTCCGACAACAAGTGAAACAAGGAAAGTAGCGCGGGAGGGACGAAGTTGACTTGGGGAGAAGGTGGACGAACAGTGGATCTCGGCATGTTAGCTGAACAGACTTGTTTCTCAGAGGATATCTGGAAAACGACTTCTGAAAAGACCACGACAGCGTCAACCTTTCGGTTAAATTCTCAAGTACTTCGCTTCCAGTTCCACGGTAAAGAAAATTACCAATTTGATTGTGGATTTACATATTATAACAATTGTTTAATTGAGAGACTTCCTATGTTGAAAATGATATTCTTAAGATGTTAAAGTGAATGATCGAATGGAATTGCTTCCGAGTAATTTTTTAAATCTTTGGAACAAAATAATACAGCAACTGATCGCAAGTTAAATCTCTTTGCCGAATAACACTTCGCAGGCAAAAAACTTGTGCCATTTTCCTCCATAATTTACATGTGCTTGTAAGCTTCCAAAAACCTTTTTTGGGTAATTTTTGGCGGTAAACTGCCAGATGCCGCCGGTAGCAATACTATTTATTTTAGCAAAGTTGTTTGATGGTTGGCAGAACTTAACAGCCAGCAGGATGCATGCGAATCAGTAAGAAATTCGTTTTTACATTGACAAATCTGTGAAGTCGCTACCGGCAGCAAGTTAAAATGGCATTATTAGAGCAACTGTAGTTTCACGAGTACTCTCCTTGAAGTTAATTAGCTTTCCAAAGAATGCTGGAAGAAGAGCTGCCTGTGAAAGTTGTGCTAAAATAGGTCAACTTCACTGTTTCCTCAGCGGTCCGCATTCTGTTTTTGCGTTTATGTTTTTCCATTGTCGGTTTTCATCTTTTGGCGAATAACGACTGAAATGTACTGTATTTTAGGGGCCAATGTGCTGAGAAGAATCTTTACAAACCACAAATGCACTCCAATGTATGAGTGTTCAGCGTGATCAGGATAAAAACGCAGAACAATTAGTAGAAAAGTACGAAGTTTTATGATGGCATGGCCTTCCTCTCTCTCTTTTAGAATGCTTTTAAAACAGTGTTTCAAAATGAAAGTCGTAAAAAGACACTGTCTAGAAGACAAAGTTGAAGCAAACTACTTGTTTAGATTGAAACTGTGTCTCACCTGACGCGAAAACCGAAAGTTTCAGACACTTGAGCAGTATTGTATTTCAGATCTTTTGCAGTGAAATAGTCACTCCTAATTTAAAGGTACTAACATGTTGTCATTTCCACGTGTGGCATTTTCTTAGCAGAGGGAAAGGAAACGTATCTAAGGCTTACATCTGATGAAAAATCTTTCCATTTGTAATTTATTCGTAAGGGATTAGAAAGAGTCAAAAGCGTAAACAAATTGTGAAGCAACTTCTTGAAAGAAAAACAAAAACGGCACCTAGCTGACCCGCCCGATAGTCTATGAAATATTAAAAGAAAACCTACCTCCTCTCGCTCTGGAAAAATGTCGATAGCTGTTATAAACTGCAGCGACCGATGGAATGACAGGGATGAAATCGGGTTGATCTGCTGAAGTAGACGAGTAGCCGATTTTGATAACTCCACTGAGCAAACTAGCCGAATGAGAAGTAACAAATCGAAAACTTGACGAGAAATTTCAGCTTTTGATTACAGCTAAGTAAGTTCGCTTCAGAGCTACAGACTCCGATTTAGTGGCATTTCGTGTTATTTGTCAAGATCCGAACACGATGAAACCTCAAAACAATAAGTTATATTTAGCTGCTGTAGATAAGCGGCATTTCCAGTTCATTCAAACAAACAGCCAAAAAGTCTGAGATGATTTGACACGCCTTGACAGTTAAATGACAGGATATTGAAACATTGTAAAAACCAAGGAACGCGGCGCAAGAAGAAGAAAATATTTCATGCAGACAGTTTGAAGCTCGAAAAAAATTAATAACAACAGTAGTGCGACTTTCGAGTTCGGATTGTTGTGGAGCAATTCGCGCGAAAATGTTGCTAAAATTTGCGGCGCTGTGCAAACACTTTCGAAAGAACATCGCGCCCGAAACTAGCCCCGCAAAATTTTTGGGCCAGAAGAGTTTTCGGGTTTTTTGAGAAACGAACACCAGCTTATTTATGAGAGCTCCGGGGTTAGGCTAGCTAGCCTAGCTATATATATATATATTACAGGCTTCGGTCTGACCCACTGACAATTTGCAGTAGCCTTCTAGAACTTCCAAGCATGTAAACAATAATCAAGATTCTCGCTGCACAACATTCATTGAACAATGAAATCGCCTAACGGCACTCCGTTATAGTTTGTTCTTTGATAAGTCAATTGTAAAATCCTGATGCAGATGGCAGAGATAAAATCAATCGACGTTTTACAGGGATTTTGCTTTGCTGCGTCCTGTCACCATGAGTCCTCCCCGCCATCTTCGGTTCCCAGCATCCATCACTTCGACTTACATTTTATTCCCCACCGGGGAGGAGAGCGTCAAGAAAATCGTCTCTGATGGAAAACATGTCGTGGGTGAGTTAGGAAAAAGTGAAGTTAACTTTCTAAAATGCACGGTTACCCCTAGTTTTTATGTAATCAATCAAAAGCAGGGCAACTTTGAGGTATTGTGAAATATTTTTTTCAGAAGAAAAACCGTCTGTCAAAAGTTATTTTACAAAACGTTCCAATCTATTGGGTCAAATAATGGCCCTAAGAACAGGAAATTCGCATAGAGAATTCGGCAGCATGTTGAGAATTGTATCTTTGTTATTCATTACAAAGCGCCTATCAGTTTAGACATCTTCATCTCCTACTTAAGTTAAAAAATGGCTATCTTTTATTTTAAAAAAGTTTTTTTTTCCTAATTTTTAAAAAATGCTCAATCAGCACTTTTTTTACCATATTTGGGCCTAGTTATCTCTGAAAAATGCACGGTGACCCGCCATTTTCTTTTTGGATTTTAACAGCCCTAGGTACGAGTAACAAATCCCGCATGGCCACAAACAGGAAAAATTATTCGATTTTCCTAAATTTGTCAAAAATATAGAACTGCCGGTCATTTAGTGTTTTGAAAACCTTGACCGGCTGCCGGTCATTTAGCCACGCGATTTAGCAAATACTTGAAATATCATTTTCTGCTTTCTTAGATTGTTTCAGAGCTTTTGAAAAGTATATTTGTATAAGCTAATACAGATTGATCTGTTCGGCGTTTTTAGCTGAAAATTTAGGCCGTAGAAAATTTTAGGAGACAGAATCCTGTCTGCCAAATTTCCGAGCTGCTGATGGCTCTCCGAAAACGCTAGCTGACCTTATTTTGCACTCTAAACGACATATTTGTCCCTATGAAAACAATAGGAACTAACGAGTTCTCTTGTTACGAAAGTTCGAGGTGATATTTAGCCAAAGAAATCTCTAGCTTTCACTGCAACTGAATCAGAATATCTCAGGCAATTTTTGGCCTTCCGAACAGATATTCCCCTAAACGAAACGTTGGGTGCCCCTGCGCTATTGGAAGGAACACTTCAGGATGCGGAAAGAGACGTTTCTTCGGTTAGTTAACCTTGTTTCTCCAGAAATTTCAAGGAGAAACACGAGGCTGCGAGACGCGATCCCCCCAGCTAAGCGAGTGGCAATTGCTTTGTGGAGGTTGGCTGGAGGTGCAAGCTTTCGCGAAGTTGCTACGCACTTTGATGTGGGAAAGTGATCATCCTGTGTCACAATCACCAAAGAATTTTGCCGCGCGCTGAACAGATTTTCGAGACGTTTTATTAAATTGCCAGTCAACCACCGTGACACAACAAGAGCAACTGCCCTGTTTCAAGAAGAATGTAAAATTCCCCAAGCAGTTGGAGCAATTGATGGAACTCACATCGAAATTGTGGCCCCTAAGAATCCTTTCGATTATTTTGATCGACAACACCGTTATAGCGTGATCATGCAAGCAGTAGTTGGGGAGAATCTAATGTTCTTAGACACCGCAATTGGATATCCAGGCAGTATGCATGATGCACGAGTTCTACGAAATTCCAAGATGTTCAGGAAAGTAGAGAATGCCAATATTCTAAGGGAGCCAGTGGTAAATATAAACGGTAACGATATTCGACCTCTGCTACTTGGGGATGGAGCATATCCTCTGCTTCCATGGCTGTTAAAGCCCTACCCAAACAACATTGTTTTGAACCCAACTCAGCGACGGTTTAACAAAGTTCTTTCCTCGGCAAGAGTAACTGTTGAACGGGCTTTCGGTGTTCTAAAAGGGAGATGGAGAATTCTGCTTAAGAGAATAGATAACAGGTTTATCAATGTACCGGAAGTTATCCTCACATGCTGCAATGACTCCCGTACGAAATTTTTTGGCCTGACAGAACCAAAATCAGGCCTAACAAAGGCCTGATATAGTGCACCAGAGGCTAACAAGAAGCAAAATTTAGCGTAACAATTTTATGTTAGGCTCCTAGCTGAAAGAGCCTGACAAAAAGAAGTCTAATGTTAGGCTACTTGTCAGTCTCCAGTTGGACTAACAAGAGCCTTAAAAAACAGAGGTTCGTGTTAGGGTTTTGTCGTCAGCCTAACATGAACCATAAATTAACGCAAAATATTTTTGCCTGTTAGAAATGTGACCCCCAACCTAACAATAAACCAAACATGAACCATACTTTTAGAGGGTTTTTACGTCACTTAGCTCCTTTAACTTGTTTGTGCATTTGACGGGTAAAATTACCTCGACCCTGGAGCCGCAATCTGAGAAGCGACAAATCTTACAATACCCATTGCACTTAGGTTTCAAATTGACGTTTGACGGTTGGTAAAATATTTTCTGCGCCTGACCCGCGTTGGTTCGAATTTGTTACTTGACGATTGGAGTTCGTTGCAGAGTAGCTGTGTCCGCGCGTAGTCATGCCGTAAAACTGCTCAGTAAATTTGCCATCTACGGCTCTCAAAATAGGGCCTCGGCAATGCAATCAACAAAAAATGCTCGTTGTTTATCAACAAATCTCTCTCTGGTGAAATTATCCCCATCGCGCATTTTCAATGGGATTTATCGTCCCCGAAACCGTCAACGGTCAGGAGATGGCTGCCAACCTTCGCTTCGCTTAATTCTCTCTTCACTTCTCGGGGTGGAAAAGCGACTCGCTCAGTGAGGCGTTTTATCAGTTATACCCGTTCAAGGCCTAAACCACTGTAAAAACACTGGGAAACGGACGACGGGCCTGAAGCCTTAGGTGAGTTCAAAAGACAACTTTATTTTACACCAGTTCAGCACATTTTTAGCGCAAGTAATATTTCCCATACAAACTCTTATAATCGTCAACAATAAATAATAAGCAGGCCAAGAGAGTAGGGGTAATGTGGTCAAAAGCCTACAATAGTGAGCTTCGGAAACCTGAAAAATGGCCACTTTTCCTCTTGAAAAACTTACATGTTTGGTATTTGCAACCGAAGAACTCGCAAACTCATGCGGACATGAGGCCTGGTGCAAAACAAAATGACAACAATTACAAGACAAGTCTCCTTTAGATCCAGAAAAAGTAAGTGTTTGCAAGGGTATGACGATTTGCAAAATATGAACTTATAACCAAGCTAGTGCTTCTTGGATTTACCATCTTAAGAAAGGTGAGAGAGGTAAGTCGCTAGTGATAGATCTTAACTAGTTTTCAACCAAGAACCTCACAAAGAACCAAACATGAACCAAAACATTCCTTACATTTTTGTCCTTGAAAGTTGCGAGTGACAGATCTTGCATTAAACAGATCTTAACTGAACTAAATAAAGAGCCTCACTAAACCCTAACACGAACCTAAACATACCTTACATTTTTACCCTTGGACGTCTGATAACAGTAAACAAAGCTACTTGTGAAAATAACATCAGCGTAACAAAACCGTGACAAGACCCTTAAAACTGGCTTTTTTAAGGCTCCTACGACGTTTATGTAAGGCTCATGTCAGGCTTCATTTTAACGTTGAGAGTTAGTTTCTTGTAAGGTCGCTGTTAGGTTTGAAGATTAAGGCCTTGTTAAGGCTCCTGTCAGACCTAAAATTTTCGCGCGGGATTATTTTACATAATTTTTGTCAAGAAGCAGGAGAAGAATTTGACGACCAGGAGATTTTGAGAAAAGTCATTGCCATTGAGAGAGAATATTTGCAGTCCAGACGTCTACATCATGCTGTAAGACATCCAGCGGCTCAGGCTGTTCGTCAAGCAATAGAAAATGACTTATAATGACGTGACAAATTGTAGGTTATTCTAGAAACACAACGTTTTATTGTTTTGCTTTGTTACAAAAGTATATGCACCCTAAAACCTTTTTTAATTCCAATAAAGAGCGAAATTCATGAATAGAATCAAAAACAAGATGTTTAATAATATATAATAGAATTGTATTTTAGCTACTACCTATGTAACGAAACTGTCACGCAATTAAAAGTGTAAACAGCAAAGTCTGGCCATTGCCTCTAGTACCCGTTATACTTCATGTCTTTTCTTCCATACCGAAGTAAATTTTTAGTTTCTACTTTTTCAATAGTTCAGCCATTCGGAGGAAAAATTCCTGGTCTCTCCTTCGGCTGTCTTCGTCAAGTTTTCTCTGTTCCATTTCCAACTTTAGCATAAGCTCCTCTGCACGTGTTTGTGATCTCGCCATCGCTTCAGCCTGTGCATTTTGCATATCAATTATCTTTTCAGACAATTCGATGAAAGCATTTTGATTGCTTTCCTTGCTTCTTCTTGCTTTCGTTTTAGGAGGTGCATTAGCAGGTGCATTGGCTTTCTTTCTTTTGTTTTTCCCTTCTGGGGAGGACTCTTCGTCTCCATCAGATGACTGAATCACCCCGGGCATTTTAACAACAGGTCTTGAGCCCAAAACCTCCTCAAATACATCAAAGAAGGGACTGATCTTTGCTCCACGTCCTGTCTGCGAATTGTTGCTCTTTGCATCCTTGTAACCCTGCTTCAAGTTTCGTAATTTGTCCTTGCATTGTTTCATCGTTTTTGGTGGAGCTGCCTTGTTGACTGCTTGAACGATCTTTTGCCAGGCCTCCAAACTTTTGATACTTTCAACATCGTCTAGCCTTTCCTTCCACTCCTCGACAAGCACTGAAGTCTGCTGATCGGACCACTTCGTTTGGCTTGCTGGTTTCGCGCCATTTTCTTCGTTTTGAGTGCTTGAACCTGCTTCAGGTCTGCATGTTTCTGATGATGAGGAAAACATATTTTCGACGCCTTCTGCTTCCCTTGGTGTTCTTTGAAAAACTGCAGGGTGAAAAGGCTGGAATGGGGCAGCTGAAGGAAAAGTGGCTGCACAACGCTCGATAGCCGCGTTCGCGAATTGTGCAACGCCATAGTTGCTCCTTTCGGAGGCATGACCCGTCTGAAAGGGTCTACCTAGAGGTGGAAATTGGACTGGGAAGCCATGGCCATAAGTCGAATCAACGAAAGGAATCGGTGAATTGTGATCTCGAGACATCCTTTTTCGTTGAATTTTCAGAGTAATTGAGAGCCGATTTGCATATGCTGCCTGTTTGCAGTTCGTGAGATTCTGATGCCCTGAATAGAACTGACACGGTTAAATTTTGATGGCTTAAAAGCTCTCGAAAGTGGTGTCTCCCCATTGGACGAATCTCGTAAGAAAAATATACGTTATTTATTTAGCACAGTTCAGGAGCAGTACACACCGCTCTTGTGCTGAGCTTCGGATCCTTTGTACTTTTATTTACTCTGGGGTTAGATTTCAAGCAAGCACGCGATCACGCGCTTGATCAGTCACACTGAATATCGTGCTTGGAATTTGCTATATAAACAGCAATGACATGTCAAGCAAGATTCTAGCGCGAATCTGACCGCAACATTTTAAGTTGAAGTTGAAGTTAATTAGTCCGATTGGTATTTTATTTGTAAAGCAATATTATGAAATATTATCTTGATTGCCCCGCTCGGTCAAAGTCTGTCTGTATCTTTGGCGGTAGTGTAATTTTCATCTGTTGTCTGAACGTTTTTCGCTCGGTTGGTTAAAACAAGGGCCAAAATAGAGATGCTCTTACCGACTAGGCCCCCCCCCCCCCCATAAAATGTTTCGTTTCCCGTCGCCAACATCTTAAAGTGAGTCTGACATTTAAAACAGCCCTTATAACGACTTGAGAGTGATAACGGCTCGCTACAAAATGGTAATCACGTGGAAGATACCCGGGGGGGAGCACTCCCTATAATGGCCTATACAGGGAGGCTCCGCCGGAAAGGGGTACCTTTTTAAGGCTTCAGGTATATAAAAGGGTAGGGATTTCACGAGCGGAAGTATATGGAAGGGTTTGGAAATCTGTTATTTAGGTATTTAAAAGGGCTTTTGATTAAAATATTTCGAGTAGATAATAATATTGATTTTTGGTTAATATCTCTTTTGGTAATATTGTTCTCCCCTAATATCGTTCTGCCATTAACTGCATTCCATGGGATGCAGTGTCTTAAGTAGGCATGTGAAAGGGGTACCATTTTTCAACGGAAGGTATACGAAAGGGGTACCTATTCGGTCAAAAATGGTGTATAAAAGGGTCAGGGGTGGGACCTCGGGGCCTCCCCGTATAAAACCTTATTGAGTAGCCCCCCGGGGAAAGATATAACCAAGGTTCGCTTGAAAACCGGCCTATTTTTTAATTGTTTTTTAACCGACTGACCGACCGACCCACATTTACGAGAAAAAGGAAGATGGGAAATGAACTAAATGAAACATTTGGATTTTATGGGGATGGCGTTATAACAAATAGCCCCTCTGCTATTGACCACCCTTCTCGCTGCGGCTAATCCCTACGTATATTTGCGGGGAGCCGCACATTAACCCATATTCGCCCGGCCGGCCAAAGCCTGCCGTGAGGGACCATCGCAGGGGAGATCACTATTGTTTCGATTCAACAGTCCTAACGGTGCTTAAACTAGAACGTTCAGATAAATTTAACCACGCAGAATTACACACAGGAAAGGAAGATATTTTTCTGGTAAAATGGAATGAAAATTTGACTATTGCACTGGTTGCTTCTTCTTGCTTTTAGACGAGATACTTCAAGGAAAGGAAAAGGAAAAGACTTTCAAAATGGCTAACAAACTCACAAAAAATACATGAGAACGAAAAACAACGGGACAGAGCACTGAAATACGAAAGGTTGAGCTGCTTATTCGTTTTTCTCATTCAAAAACTGTCATTTGTTCATGAATCGTACGGCAAAAGCATTAAATCCTTTCATGCTGCAAAAGATGTTTTGGACGTTTGAACTCGAATTTGAGTAGCCTGAGAAAACAGCCGACGTCTCGCGAGGTCGCCACTTGAGCCCTCACAAAACGACGTTTGAGTAACGAGCGCAGAAATTCCATACTGATGACGCGTCACTATCTAGATCTTGGTAGTGCTTCTGATTGGTTGAAACGCGCGGGAACTTCGTTTCAACCAATCAGAAGCACTACCAAGATCCTCGCAGTTATAAAATTTGGTGGCACAGTAGATACCCTGCACCTCACGAGCACGAACCCCTCGTTATGATTTCGGCAATACACGCAGCCGTGCAGGGTTAAACGAGCCAGTGTTCAAACCTCCTCTTTTACCTCTCTTATCGAGAGACCAGTCCAGAGAGCCCCCCATGTCCCCAAATAAATAAATAAATAAATAAATAAATAAATAATCCCAGCTTTTGATTAGTGAATGGTAGTATCCTTGTTATCGATTGTTAGGCTTTGCTTACACCGGGACTTGCCGCAGTGGATCTGGTCCGAGACTGATCGCATCCTGGACCTGTGGACTGTTCACCTTTAGTTTTTGAGCGCCTGTTTATAGGGGACTGCGGTCAGGCACTGGTCCGCTTCAGGATTTAATTGGGTAAATCGCATCCTCGGAGACCAGGGGCAGATGGTCGGGACGAGAGGCAGGTAAAAAGGGCGAAATCGGTGCGAGCTGAAGCCTGGTGTTAGCGAAAGTTTACAAGACAGGCGGGAACAGCCCCTGGGAGGAAACTTCTAACAGACTAGTTCAAGAGCCCATTTGCGTTCTTGCTTCTGATTGAGCACTAATTTTGCGGCATTGTATTTTTTTTACCCAGTCAGCCATCAGCTTATTTCCCCGATACTTTCGTGACGTCTTATACAGAGTGTGACGTAATTTAATGTAATAATTTTGTATTTAATAATTTATGTATTTTAATTTGTGAATTTTATTGTGAATAAATTATGAATTGTGAAATTGTGAAAAAGTGTAACTTTAGGTAAGATGAACGTTAATTCGTTTCAGTCTCACGATGGAATCGCTTTGAGTTGTTGATCGCGACGTTTCGACTGCAATACTGCTAGTCTTCATCAGGCGATGAGGTTGATTGTTTACGTGTCGCTATTTGTAGCATGATGGTTCGCTGCTATTGGTACATTTCGAAGAAATGTCGCGTAGGTTTTAGCAGCGGCGAAAAAATTCAAGCACTTTGAGGAACACACATTACTTACGGGATAAAATAGCTTTAAACTCAAAACTGCTTCGCTTATATTTCGTTCTCTAACTTGAGACCATCAAGATTGAAAACAAACGAACAAACACCGGCGTCCAAACATTCTTAACTCTGCTGCATAAGTTTTGCGGCTGCAAATTGTCTGAAATTCGAGCGCTTTAAAAAATGCACCGAACTGTTTTTGGAAGCTTTTCGGGCATAATAGGTTTAAACCGACAACTGCTTCGCTTATAGTTTTCAAATAACTGTTATATTTCGTTCTCTAATTAGAGACAATCAAGATTCAAAACAAAGAAACGCCAAACACGCTTTAATTAAATTGTTATTATGCCGGCATAAGTTTTGCGGATGCGAAGTAAGCCTATATAAAGTTAGGCGCTTTGAGGAACGCACAAAACTGTTTTCGGAAGCTTTTCGGATAAAATAGCCTTAAACCGACAACTGCTTCACTTAAAAGATTATTACTATTGAAAACTTCTAGGACAAGAAAATCGACAGTTGCACAAAGAGATGGACCGGACGGTGAAAATTGAAAGCAAAGCTTGTGCAGTTGTCTTGCGGCTGTGCTTAGACCTACTGTTATGAATAAACAAACACAAAATAATGGACAGAGAAATCATTTTTGAAAAACATTTATTCGAAAACCCCTAAGTTTATACTTAAATGCAATTCGCGTTACACTTCCAAAATTGTAGGTCGGTCCACGCGAGTGAAATCGGCTCAGCATGGCAAAATATTCAAGAATCTTTCACAAATCTGAGCGCGTTTTCTAATAATTTTTTAAAGTCAAAAGTAAATAACACATTTCTAATGGATAAATCAAATTTACATTTCAAAACATAATTTCTTTCATCGTAATACTCGAAATCATGTACCTTAGACCTTTTAAAAACTTCAATTACTCGGTTGTGTTTCAGAACAGGGCAAACTCTCCGCCGTGAAGAAAACAAAGCGATGAAGTCCTTTGAATGCAGCTTTCCAACGTGAACTTTTCGCCTTCTACCAGTATTCTTTTGAACTTTTTCTTTCCATTTATATATATTAGATGTTTTTTTGTCAAGTATAAAACTTCAGTACTCTCGAGCAATCGTTAAATGCTAAAGAAGCTTAAGCTTTTAAAGAAACCTCTTTTTCAAAAGCCACGATGGTCATGCGATTTCCCGCCAAGAAAAATGCCGGTTGCCCTAAAGCACCGTGCGATTTCCCGCCAAGAAAAGATGGCATTCTCTGCCCCCGTCGGGTTGTCTTGGGACTCCCCTCCCCCCTCCCACAGAGTGTGCGGACGGACGGACGTACGGACGTACGGACGGACGGTCACGTGACTATTACGTCACAACCAAAATTTCTCGGATTGATGGGTTACCATATTTCCTTAGCAATGGAGCTCCGCTGGCGGGCTTTGCCCGCAGGCTCCGCTATAAGACTTCATCCTAATAACATCAATAGAGATAGTGGAATCGAAATTCCAGAAGCTTGGATACCTACAATCAGAAAGCACAACAGCCGACCAACCACAAAGCGGACCTGTGAGGGAACAACATCTAATAGTCGGAATAATAATGAGGATCGAAATGCACCAATAGCAGCGAACCATCATGCGACAAATAGCGACACGTAAACAATCGACCTCATCGCCTGATGAAGACTAGCAGTATTGCAGTCGAAACGTCGCGATCAACAACTCAAAGCGATTCCATCGTGAGACAAACGAACAAACGTTCATCTTACCTATCTTACACCACGATGAACAATAAACACATCTTTAATGACAAGTGTAACTTTGCTAAATTTTGTACCCTGATTTCATGCTCTTGTGCGTACTAAAATCAACTTTCGGTCTCCCTCTTTCGATAGGCCTACCATGGAAGAAAGTTTCAGTAAAATGGGAACCACAAAGCCGAGAAATCGAGATATTTGGCAAGAGAACTCAAGGAAAAAAAAACGACGAGAACAAAAATCAGATCGACGTACTGTGAAAAGTTCACAACCTAGCGACACAAAAAGTTGATTTCAGTGCGCACAAGTGCATGAGATCTGGGTACAACATTTTGCAAAGTCACACTCTGTATAAGACGCCGCGAAATGAACGGGGAAATATGCTGATCGCTGATTGGACACCAAAAAACAACGCCTCAAATTTGTGCTCAATCAGAAGCAAGAACGCATATGTGCTCTTGAACTAGTCCGTTAGAAGTTTTCGTCCTCCCAGGGGCTCTCCCGCCTGTCTTGTAAACTTTCGCTCGCACCAGGCTTCAGCTAGCACCAATTTCGCCCGTTCTATCGGCCTCTCGCCCCAACTAAACTGCCCCTGGGTCTCTGAGGATGGGTAGATCGGTGCTTCTACTAGCTAATCATGCGCAGAACACACGAGGCAGTTTTGAAAATGGAGGATGGAATCATTCAATTGAAAATGAGCGCTATTCTCCTTAAACCTTTAAGCCCCAATAGTGATCAGCATCAAATTTCTCCCGACTCTACCAGTTCATTTTAACAAGTACAGGCCAGGAGAATGAAGGAAATAATCACCAATGACGAATTGTCTTGATGTTTAACAAGTTCTGCTGCCAACCTATACTTAACAAACTCTATGGAGACCGGTAAGGAGAATTTGACGTACAATAAGGTTTGGGCTTAAAGTGTTATAAAGTAGTTAAATTCAGAATTTTGCCAGGCAAAGTATCAGCTATGTGCCTCGTCATGTTAACGCAGGCCGAAGTTCGGTCTCTTTTTAATCCTCGTTATGATTTTGTTCAAAACACAACGTACACTGACCCAAAAGCTTTAGGTCGTATCCAAGCCTAAAGCGCCCTGGTATCCAAACGAACCAGCCCACAGTGCCGGTAACGGTTTCGGGGCTGGAATGGCTTCAGAATTAGACATGCTTTTGTATAGTTCCAAAAATAAGATCGACCAGATTGAGACAGGGAAAGGAGTACGGATACTGTGAGTGAAAGGCTTATCTCGTCTGATTTTTTTGGACCCCATCCATTTAGGAAAACCGGTCCAATGAGAGCCCAGATGTAGAATGAAGTACAAGTCACAAGTCACAACTGTCGAATTTCAAAAAAAACATTCCCAGGATCCTGGAATCTCTTATGGGACAAAACACGCTTGAAAGTGCCTGGAAAGACACCAATCCTGAAAATCAGATTGCTGTCGAGCGACTACCTAAAGCCCGAATGGGGCACTCTACTGGGGCTTACTCTTGTCAGAGGGTCTAGATCACTAGAAAAAACCTCGAGGACCACCTTAAACGACAGGAGGCTCTGCGCAGCACACACGGTGGACAATTTCAGAATCCCCCCTTCTTTAATTTTCCAACCACCAACCCCGACTGGGGCATAACCTCGTCAGAAATTCCCCCAGGGGCAACAAACGTAAGCAATTTTTGAATAGAATGCTCTTCGACCAGCGCTCTGTTTGTGTTGATTGACTCCCAAAAAGCTGTTGAGGACAGCTGAAGGCATATAAACTCTTTGGGAAAGTCTCCGGAATTTACCAAACTGGACCAATACGATACTCTAGTTAAAACTACCAAGGCGGATGACACCGAAAAATCTGGTACTTAGCGACGTTTCTGTTCAACTCTAATTCAGGGTTTGGGCAATCCCTGCTGGTAACAAAGGAAGTGAAGGATGTATAGTTTCACACACATAGCTTTGTCTAAAATTCCAGAAAGGCCGATGGTATTTAATAAATGTCTTACCGCCATTCTCGTTTTCATTGGCTTTGACTAAATTAGCCTGCTTCCCATACCACCTCCTAGCCTCATTACAATAGTGTCACTTGTGGAGGACATCATTATAACGAGGCTGTGGGTGGTGGTCCCGGGAGCACACTAGGACTGAAATGGCTTAACCACGCACCTCTTAAATAAAGTGAGTGCTTTTACAAGACATGTGCACTATGTAGCCCATCAGCTAGGCGCTTATCACCGGAATTAAAATCAAGGCACAGTGTGTTTTCTGAGGTCAGAACACTAAGACAGGCCCGCATGAATTTTTCAGTTTAGTTGGAAAGTTTTGCTCTCAAGCCACTATAAAACAGCTATCTCTACACCTTACTCTATGCTCCAAAATAAAGCGGACTTATGAACGACAGAAATTCAGAACAGGCAATTTTGATCTTCCTTTATTTAGAGAGTTTTCTACAGGTAAACCCTGCTTCCTTTTACTTTAAAGCACCATTGAAGATTCAACCTGTAAACAAACGAAACATTATTAGATTGAAACAGAAATGACAATAATGCTTAGCCAAACTTAACTGACGCGGAGTACGCTAAAGAAATGTAGTCGAATCTTAAGAACAACAACCTGAAGTTCTGGCCAAAAGGAGTTGCAAGTTGAAACTTGTGATAGCATGCGACTCCGTTTGGCCGTGACTTGCTTGTGCTTGTGATGGCTTGTGATAACTGCGTTCACTTTGATCGAGCTCAATTTTGCAAGTTTTGCAAACTTGCAAGTTTACGCAAGCCGGTCTCAGTATTGTTTCCTTTAGTACGGGCGCGAACGCCGAGGCTGTACTGAAATGGCTCGTAATGCGTCGTATTGGGCTCCACTTGCGACCCATCGCAAGTCTGTCTACGGAAGTCCGTATTTGCAAACTTGCGTTAAATTGCGGCTCCGTTTGGTCAGGGCTTGAAGCATTCAAATTTTGATTTTTTTCTTTTCAAGAACTTTTTTAAGAACTTTCATGAAAAGTGCACCTAGCGTTATCCAATATATACCAGTTTCGAGTCAAACAAGACCGGTTATTAAAAGTACTAAACACGTATATTTTTGTAAGTCTCAATCTGAAATAAACTATGAACAAATACAAAAAGGAAAGTTTCGCTTATCTTCTCACTGGTACTGGCCGAATATTTTAGTTCAGATGGAAGCTTGTACAGGGCCGTCTTTTGTCTTTTTCTCCAGCGGTCCTGGTGAACTCGAAAAAAATGCTGGTTTCGATGGGATTACGACTTCAAATAACTGACATTTCGCCCATCTCTGGTGAGCACCCACATTTACCGTTTTTTTTGGAGTGCACTGCTTGATTACGCGCGAGTCCAAAGAGTTAGACCGTCTCCCCCCACCGAAAAAAGTTGTTTGAGCTAGGAGGTAACAAGGACTCACGTGACGTGAATTCACTTTATCGTGGACGTTTCTCTTGGTGTTGCCGCCTTTGTCGCGTAATATTTCCCGAAGTTGAATACTGAGGCTGATAACTAGGCTACAGCATTTAAAGATTCTTTAGGAAATTAAATTTCTATAAAATAGAAATTTTTTTCAAAGAAAAGCCTGCTCGGGTAGTGTAGTCACACTGCTTTTTGATTGATAGAACAAATAATGTTCCTGCCTAGCAGGGCAGCTAAAAACATTAGGTAGTAATCATTGCCTTGCAGTTTAGACCTTGACATCTATGTTCTCCTTCGTGCATTGCAAATCGCGGCAAAAGAGAGGTGGAAAAAGTTGTGATTTTAACAAGGAAATGAAATTAGCTTTTAAAGCGTCAATGACTTTGGGATCATTCATATCACCATCGAAGAAGTAATACGGGAAGCTCCCCATTTTAATCCAAGAGGGGCTCGCTTGGGCTGCAAAAAGAAACAAGATAATAATTACCTTTTTTAAACTGATGACAAAACATTAACGCCGTCTGTTCGTCTTGTAAAAAAAAGCAACATCAACATCAATTCTGGGAGTCTGCAGCAGATTGTAAGTGAAAGGAAAAAAAAGCCGGAAAGTATGGTTAAAAATTCAAAGCTCATAATTTCCTGATAAAATTTATTTTTTGCCTTTTCCTCTACAGTTCGTAAGTTAAGTGATTAACAATACAATTCCACGTAAACTTGTCATATTAAAACTACAAATGAAAATAGTCCGAGGCTACAATGGGTAACATTTTTTTTAGAAAATTCATCGTAACTGAAAATGCGTTTCCAAAAATTTGATAACTGTTCCTTGTTCCTTAAACTAGATCTTCATATCACCAAAGAAAGCTGCGCCAACGCTGAACTACAACGCAATTTTATAATGTTCTTACACTCCACTTCTCAAGTAAAAACAGCTCTTAAAAATAATGACGTTTCTTAGCAATAAAACGCTACTTTAATTTTGCTTGTTAATCTAAAAACACTCTAGAATTGTCTTCAAAATTGTAACATATGAAGAAGCTTCTTAATCGCAGCTATAAATTCTCGCCATTTTATCATTTTTTCTTCCGTACTTTCTTTCTCCATTTGATTGCTTACTTGTTTTTCTTTTGTTTTCATAAATTCTTTTATTTTTTGTTTAATTAAATTCTGGCTAACTCTTACTCTACGGGTGACGGCTTTTTAGGCAGCTTGTGACTCGAGATAAATTTACCTGCGCGTTCTTGTCTTTTCTTAAACAGGAAAACTGTTCTTATGTTTTTGTTATTTATGCTTTTCTCTCCATTCTTGTGTGTGACCGTATGATTTTGCCCCTATGCAGTTAACGACCGCTCAACGATACCATGTGCTTCTATGCTAGTATACGACATTTCTCTTCAATAAGAGATATATTCTTGTCTGTGTAGTGAACAACAGAACTGCTAAACAGTTAGTTAAACAAAACATATTAACCACCTTCAAATTTTAGCAGAAGATAATTATGAGTTGTTCATTGTATAATTGATGCTTGAAACTTCGAAAAAATTGAAATAACTTATTGTGGCACCCAGGAGATAATAAGGACCTAAGCAACACAAACGTGTTCGTCTGGAACATCACGAATAGAGGCCGGAAGTCTATTTTTTTCTTTTGGTGTGCTGTGACGTCAGCGCTTCGAGCCCTAAGCGTCAAACGAACAGCTTTCTTATTCACGGTATGAAGCAGAAGCGCGCCAAAATAATCACACTATACTTCTGGTTTCAATTTTTGACGTCACGTTGAACAGCACAGTGGATTTGAAGTGCCAAAACATACAAGGTTCAATTCCACCCTGACCAACCGAACCTTGGTTTGGTAAATCTGTCGATGCGATGCTTGATAAACGTGGTAGTTTCATGGGCTACTGATATCATATATATGTTGTATATTAAGGAGTTTCTTTGAGCTTGTGCAGTGGATAAAACCTTGAAGTATTACCATTGAAATAAGGGCTACCAAAACAGAACGTTCCTGTTGTACGCTGTCAGGTTCTAACTATTCAGTTTGTGGATGATATTCTAACGTTTGATCACTCAAATGAAAGCTATTGAGTAGTACTTCTTATGGTACTATTACAAGACGATTCGCACTCTTGAGTTCGGGGATGACATCCTTAAGTGTCTTTAGTGGGCCATTCAAATGAACGCTATCGAGCGATAATTTCCCCCTAGTAATGGTTATTATGCTGTACAAGGTGGTTCCAATACATCATGAAAAAAAGCAAGACCGAGAATTGTTATCAGGTGGTTTTGGATTCAAGTGATTCTAATTTTTGACTGTATCAAGGCAATCGTACTCTCGGTGCACAGCGCTAAACTTTGAGCAAAAATAGCCAAAAACGTGCACTATGCGCTAATAGTCGCCCGCTGCGAGAGACACTATCGCGTCACGTGATCAATTTTGACCAATGGGAGCACGCTAAAATTTAGCGTTGTACTATAAGCAAAAATATAGGTTCATTATATCTAACTGGTGTGGCTTCCTCTGCTGCTCTGCTGAGTAACAGATGTTTCTGGTGTTCTCCCAGGGCTGTTTTGAAAATCAGACGTTTCGGACATGATTGGTGACATTTCATCATCCTGCGGCAGGGGAAAGCAATTTTCGACTGCTGGGCAGTAATTCTTCAAAACTCGGTACGCTAGTACAAGCAGGACCACTATGGGGACGTAGGCCAAAATCTTGACCACTACAGCGAGACCGTCCTTCTGTTGATTTTCGATTGGTGAACTAACCACCGCAATGAGGGAAAGTGTTGTTAGGAGTGCCACATCTGATTTGTTGATCCATCCATAGCTCTTCTCGTCTTCTCTGACATCACTGGCTTCCTTGTAAGGTCTCAGGTACGCAAAGACAACGAGAATCAAGATGCAGGTACACTCCAATACCACTCTTTTTGTGGAACCAGCAGGTACGTAAGTATGAATCAACAAGATTCCCAGTCGGCAGAGGAAATAGAAAGCTGCACACCAACGATATTGAACCTTAAAGCAGCTCTGAAAAGCATCAAAAAACGGCATCCAGCGATTCAGATTTAACACCGGACGAAGCTCTCTCGTCAGGAACGGGCGAAATAAGAGAATTAACGGAAACGGAAGGACGAATACCAGGATGTAGAATATGGCAACGATTCCATACCAGAGGTGCTTTCCATGAAAAAATTGGAGTCCACCATTGTCATAAAGGAAGGTCTCCGATCCAACTTTAGCAGGATCCAAAATTTTGAGGGAAATTCTTGTGATATCTGTATAACAGAGTACAAGAATGGTGCATATAGCGCGAAAAGGAGCTTTGACTCGTTTGCTAAAGCACCAGTCAGGATAAGCTCCCACTAGCTTCGTTAACAACCAGACAACCAGTATTACGTAGGTCGGAATGGCGTACAATATCATAAGTTTATCTGCATCATCCAAGCCTTTAGCGAAACAGAAGCTGTGGTCACCAAACTGTATGCGGATATTAGTGAGAGCGATGACAAACTCGATAAAAGGATCAAATTTAAACCCATCAGGTGTCAACAGCTTCATGACTTGGTATGAGTACAACCAGGCGTTGAGGTACCCAGTAAAGAAATCGAGATCTATAAGCATGATTATCGCGACAAGCAGAAGTAAACCTAGTCCAAATGGTATCAGGTAAAACAAATGCCAGTTCGAACAGGATTTACTGCATTGTTCACTTCCGATGGTAATGCTGTAATTTTTCTTGCAATTTCCACAGAGAATGCTATGCTGATCCCTGTCTTCGTTACACACGTGGCCCTCCAAATACTTATACTCAGTTTGGTCTGAATTACTTGAATTGCAATATCCAACAGGACAGAAATGTGTGGCAAATTTGTCCGTGACATTACCTGCCCAGTACCCTCCCTTAACGAAAACGGTCTTTCCGTCAGGGTCACACCGCGAGACGCCTCTTCCACCCTCATCGCTGGGATTCATGCATATACATGTTTTTTCTGAAAACCTAAAGCCGGGGTAGCAGTTCTTTAACGTGATGTTTTCCATCGTTTTTCTCAAAAGTTGATTTCCAATATAATTCAGTTCAATAGAAAAGGGCCTTCCAGGTTCTCCACCCAAGCTAACGTTAGTGACTTTGCCATGAGCTGCAAGAAAAAGCGATGACGGGATAAGATGGACTGAAGACGATTTGATAGTAACATTAACAATTCCCGGGACAGAATTTCCAACTTCATCAAACAACTCCACAGTTGCATCAAAAACTTCACCCGGGGCAACTTGCCAGTCTTCTTTGTTATGTGTGATGCGGACTGGATCAGTTGCAACCTCGAGCTTGGAAACGTTATTTGAGTTTTCGTACTTAACAAAACGCCATTTGAGTACTTCATTGTTTTGTCGACTCTCACCCGCTCGCCGACAGTTTTTCAACGTTGTTGCATACACTGACTTTCCAGAATGTGCATTGTTATCTTTAAAGATGACAGTTGTATTCCAGCGATCATAATCATCCGAGGAACCGTCCGGGGAGTACCCAAAAAAACAAGCGTGAATGTTTGTACCGGTTGCGTTAAAACTTATGAGAGGTGATCCTGGGGCTTGAATGTAAAGTGCTCCACCTTTATCGTCACACGTGTTCGCTTCAAAGTTCAGGGTGGAATTTTCGTTCAAAAGAACTCTCGACCGTCCATACATTGCTATCGCCCCTCCTCTAAACCCAGTGTTGTTAATAAAATCCAACCTGTCGTGAATTTCAAGAGTTGATCCATCTAGAACTAATGCAGACTGACTATTGTTTATGAATTGTGCATTCTCTTTGAAGATAAGTGGCACCTCCACGCTATAAAGCGATCCTTGTCCAATCGTCAGATTATGGTCGAACAGAATTACTTCGTTGGAACGAAAAAGTGTATCATTCTTAAAACACACGCAAAATGGGATTTCTGGTCCAATAAGATTTTCATTCTCGTTATAAAGAAATGCGCCCATGGCAGCTCCTACATTCCCGACGTTCCTCAGCCACTTGCATCCATAGAAGTAGAATTGAGTAACAGCGGGATCCGTGTGTTTGGTACATTTTCGGGGAATTGTCGTTCCATAAAGGGAAGAACCCCCTCCCCATATCGCCTTATTATTCTCAAATGAACAGTTGTTTATCTCGTATCGGTTGAGACGAAGCTGCGCGTCCTTAAATGGCCAGTTTCCTATTCGGGCTCCTCCACCGGCTAGTTCAGCGTGGTTTTCCCGAAACTCTGTTCCCTCCATGACAAGAACATTGTTCTCCGTGTTATCCTTCATCTCAATTTGAAGACCTCCACCCCACGACGCCTTGTTACGGTAGAAAAAACATGATTTAATTTCAATGATGTTACCACTTGCATTCCCCAGAAGATATACCGCTAGACCGCCTCCGCGACTGAATGGAAGTTCTGGTGTATTGAGTTCATGCTTTTCAGTTGCGTTAGACCATTGGGCCTTATTTCTGAGAAAATGGCAATTTGTGAATACGTAGCTGTTATTGTGTTGAAATGAATCGTGCTCGCCAGGCGTAACATTCACTGTATCGTAGCCGTATCGGTTAAATATAACAAAAACTCCGCCTCCTGAGTAAACGTATAAGCTTCCATTCTCAGTAGCGGAATCCCATCTGGCATAGTTGTTGTCTCGAGCGTAATTCTCGGAAAACCAACTGTTTGTAAAGTTTACAACGCCGCCAACGTCGAATAAATTGGTGCCGAGCCCTGGAGATGATGAAATTTCGATATCAGAGATCTTAAGATTTCTACAATATCGAAAATCTAAGGCGGTCATAAATTTTGCGCCCTTAAGATTTGGATATTGCTTTTTCGCTCCAAGCGAGCTTCGATGCCATCCGCCACACTTGAGAAACTTGACTCCTTCGAAGGTAATATTTTCGCTGAGGGTAAAGGATAGGCTAACATTTGCGTTGCATGTTATTTGCACGTCTTCTCGAGATGTGCCTGTTCCAAAGAGGCCAAAAGTAGCAATCTTGGTAAAACTGTGGCTTGTTTTCAATGAGTAATTTCCTTTAGTCACCAATATCTTTGTTAAGTTGAGACCAGAAGCGAGCGAAAAAGCCCTGTCCAGTGTGCATTGGCTTTCTTTGCTGCAATTTGACGAATCACTTCCGTTTGGCGAGACATAAATTTCCCTTTCAGCAGCTGTTATACTGCAGAACAGCAATAACAAAAGGATAGCAGTGTACACAGTAGAATACAACATGTTTTCTTTCGATCATGAAGTTGTTAAACCTGATTCAAACAGACAGACGATCGATTCTAAGAAATCGATCGATATGACTATTTCTCAGAATGTCTACTCGAAGGGACATCGCCACATGACACGGATGTCACATGTCTCCAGTTGCCGTGTAGCTAGATAATCCTGCAAAAGGGATGATGTAAGTGAAAATTATTACTGTCGTCACCTGTTGCACAATTATTACGTTTAATACTGAGACAGCCCGAAGATAAATACAACAAGGATTGAATGACTTCATGCATGACTAGTTAATTCTGGTTCTTGTGTTACATATTAAAGAATATTTGATGCTGGCTACATGAATGAACATGTATTATTATGGACAAGTTTCTCTTCGCTCTGCATTAGAGTTACATTTCTCTCTAAATTAGGACTTTATATGACAGATTCTATTTTTTTTACTGTTTTGAGTGATGGAAGCAAACAAAGTTAAAGTTGAAGTTGAAGTTAATTAGTCCGATTAGGTTTTTATTTGTAACGGAATATTATGAAATGTTATCTGGCTTACCCCGATCGGTCAAAGTCTACGTATGTCTGTATTTTGGCGGTGGTGTAGTTTTTCAGGTCTTTATGGTTTCGTCTGTTGTCTGACGGTTTTTCGCTCGGTTGGTTAAAACAGGGGCCAAAATAGAGATGCCCTTACCGATTAGGCCCTCCCCATAAAATGTTTCGTTTCCCGTCGCCCGACCGAGCCAAATTTTTAAACATTTTAATGCGCCGATCAATTCGAAACTTCAACATCCCCCCCGGGCATTTGACTGTGCATCGTGTCCTGGGAGGGGGGAATTTGAACGTTGCGTTGGAAGGGTGGGGAATTTGAACCGGATTTATCTCTTGTTCTGACGTAATAGGCCAGTGAATTTTTTCGGTTTTTGCGGGGTCTGACGGATTTACAAGATAGAATTTCGCCTTTGTTAGTGAATAACTCTTTGAAAAGGGTCTTTAATAGAAGATTGAAGGTGTCATTACGGCATATCTCTCTCTGAAAGGCATGTAAAGTGCTTGATATAAGACCAAATTTGTCTTCGAGGAGAGGCAATTCAGTACTAATTGGTGGGGCATTTGAACGGCTTTCTTGCCCCGAGGGGAGGGCATTTGAACAGGCCAATCTTCAAAAGTTCAAATGCCCGGGTGGCTGCTCTTGGGGGGATGTTGAACTTTCGAATTGATCGGCGCATAAAAGGAGAGAAGTTTCTGATTTCATGGCCTACTCCCTTTCTCGGGTATGAAAATATGCTTGTACACATCTTAAAGTCAGTCTGACATTTAGAAACAGCCCTTATAACGACTTCTTGGAAATAGTAAAATAGTAATCACGTGGAAGATATAACCAAGGCTCGCTTGGAAACTGATTTATTTACTAATTGATGTTTCCTTGCCATGGAAGTGAAGGATGCATGGTTTTACGCACATAGCTTTGTCGAGTATTCGAGAAAGGCCGACGGTATTTAATAAATGTCTTACCGCCATTATCGTGTTTATTGGCTTTGACTGAATTAGCCTGCTCCCCATACCACCTCCCAGCCTCATTATAATAGTGTGACCTGTGGAGGACATCATTATAATGAGGCTGTGGGTGATGTTCTAGGGAGCACACTATGACTGCATTGGCTTAACCACCTCTAAAATAAGGGGAGTGCTTTTACAAGTCATGTGGGCTATGTAGCCCATCAGATCGGCGCTTATCACCGGAATAAATATTAAGGCATGGTGTGTTTTCCGTGGTCAGAACACTAAGACAGGCCTTCATGAATTTTTGAGCTTTAGTTGGAAAGTTTCTCTCTCAAAGCATTATAACACAGCTTACTCTGCACCTTACTCTATACTCCAAAATAAAGCGGATTTATGAACGACAGAAATTCATAATAGGCAGTTTTGATCTTCCTTTATTTAGAGAGTTTTCTGCAGATAAACCCTGCTCCCTTTTACTTTAAACCACCATTGAAGCTTCAACCTGTAAACAAACGAAACATTATTAGATTGAAACAGAATTGACAGTAATGCTTAGCCAAACTTAACTGACGCGGAGTACGCTAAAGAAATGTAGTCGAATCTTAAGAACAACAACGTGAAGTCCTGGCCAAAAGGAGTTGCAGGTTGAAACTTGTGATAGCATGCAACTCCGTTTGGCCGTGACTTGCGTGCGCTTCCGATGGCTTGCGATAACCGTGCTCACTTTGATCGAGCTCAAATTTGCAAGTTTTGCAAACTTGCAAGTTGACGCAAGCTGGTCTCAGTATTGTTTCCTTTAGTACGGGCTAGAGCGCAAGACTGTACGGAAATGGCTCGTAATGCGTCGTATTGGCCTCCACTTGCGACCCATCACAAGTCTTTCTACGGAAGTCAGTATTTGCAAACATGCGTTAAATTGCGGCTCCGTTTGGTCAGGGCTTGAAGCGTTCAAATTTTGAATTTTTTCTTTTCAAGACTTTTTTTAAGAACTTTCATGAAAAGCGCACCTAGCGTTATCCAATATAAGAGTTAAACAAGACCGGTGAATAAAAATACTGAAGACGTATTTTTGTAAGTCTCAATCTGAAATAAACTATGAACAAATACAAAAAGGAAAGTACTGAATTAGTTTATCTTCTCACTGGTATTGGCCGAATATTTTAGTTCAGATTGAAGCTTGTACAAGGCCGTCTTTTGTCTTTTTCTCGAGCGGTCCTGGTGAACTCGAAAAAAAAATGCCGGTTTCGATGGGATTACGACTTCAAAAATAACATTTCTGGTGAGCACCCATATTTACAGTGTTTTTGGAGTGTACTGCTTGATTACGCGCGAGTCGAAAGTTCAAACTCTTTTCTCCAAAGAGTTAGACCGTCTCCACCCACCGAAAATGTTGTTTGAGCTAGGAGGTAACAAGGACTCACGTGACGTGAATTCACTTTATCATGGACATTTCTCTTGGTGTTGCCGCCTTTGTCGCGTAATACTTCCCACAGTTGAATGCCTAGGCTGATAACTAGGCTACACCATTTAAAGATTCTTTAGGAAATTAAATTTCTATAAAATAGAAATTTTTTTCTAAAGAAAAGCCTGCTTGGGTAGTCACACTGCTCTTTGATTGATAGAACAAATAATGATCCTGCATCGCAGGACAGCTAAAAACATTATGTAGTAATCATACCTTGCAGTCTACACCTTGACATCTATGTTCTCCTTCGTGCATTGCATATCGCGGCAAAAGAAAGGTGGAACAAGTTGTGATTTTAACAAGGAAATGAAATTAACCTTTATAGCGTCAATTATAGCGTCAATGACTTTGGGATCATTCACATCACCATCGAAGAAGTAAACGGGAAGCTCCCCATTTTAATCCAAGAGGGGTTCACCTGGGCTGAAAAAAGAAACAAGATAATAATTACCTTTTTTAAACTATCTGTTCGTCTTGTAAAAAAAGCAACATAAACTGATGCACGTTAAGAGAAATCTCGAGAGAGGGTTTCTGTAGTTTAAACTGGGACAGTGTCCAGTCTAAACTTTTGTATTTTCAAGTATTGCCAGGAACTCGCTTTAAATTTGCTTTACTATCTTAAAATATCAAGGAAGAAATTGGCAAAAAGACCTCATCGTTTCTTCGGAAAGGTAATTTTTATTTCTGAACCGGCTGTCACGAAATCAAAGTTGAGAAACTGTAACCCACTTCCTTTCTTCCTCGCCTTTTCCCAAACTACTTGTTCGATCTGTTTTGTTCTGCAGAACTGATTAGTTACAATTTTATATTTGGCAACATTTTGCTTAATCACATGGGAATTATGTTTACAAAATTTCGATATTCTGGATAGACAGTGTCCTATTAACCTATCATCAAGCTGGTTGAGGCCACTGTTATGTTACATTATGTCCTCTTGCCAAAATTTGTAATTCAGTACAAATCATAGGCTTGAGTGTAAGCTAACATAAATCCTCTTTTAATTTTACGCTGCCTCGTATTCAACGTCTTCTCAAAGTTAAGATGTTCGCAGTTGCTTTTTGCACTTTGTCAAGTTAAATTAGTATTATGTGGAGCGTTAAAAAATCCAAATCACTCTTCCCGATTAAGGAGCGTATTCGTGGTGCGGCAGTCTGGTCTGTTCATATTCATTGTCTGGTTGGGAGCCTGGGTGAGATCACGTTTTGCAATTACGTACCGACAGTGGGAACGTTACATGCAGACATGCCCTTTGTTAAAGCTCATCATTCCGCCTTTGCACCGCACATATACAGATGCTACCCAGTTAAATTCAACGTTCGAACAAACGGGAGCTGTCGAACATTGAAATGTCCAAACTTTTGTTACAGAGATTTATTTCACTGGCCATTTAAGGAAGCACTGAAATCAGTTAGATATCCATACGTAAATTTCGGAGTTCCAGGCCAACTTTTTGCGACAAAAACTATTGATGGCTGGCTCATTTAGGCTGGAATCGTGTTCGCTTTGGATTTTTGTTTACGTCTGTTTATGATCCTAATCGGCTACCAGTTTTACTGCGGGTATGTGTAGCAAGTTACGATTAATAAACCAAAGTATTTGTTTTTGCTATTGGCGCAAAAACGTCCGAAAAACGTCCGAATTTTGTCCCTGATGTTTTTGTTTAAACGAAAGAAGTCTGAAAATTTTCAAGGTTAATGTCTGATAGGCTTGCAAAAAAAAAAAAGAAAAGTCGGTCGCACATTTTTCACTTTCTACAGAAAATTCTGAGCGCAAAATTGTTTTAGGAGCAGCAACAGATAACATTCGTTACCATGGTAGCTCAAAGCTAACGACGTCAGTAAGAAAAGACTTTTTCTGACACTCACTTCTCCATAAAGACAAAGCCACCTGCCGCCAAGACGTCAAAACGTCGAGAAAGGTTTCATTTTCCAGTCTTTAATGTGAATGACAATTCCTTGAAGAAACTGAACAACAGAATACTTTTTTGGGCTTATTTTATTTATTTTAAACTACGACGTAGGAGCGGAGTTCATAGCTTTGGATTTAATTTCTTTGGGTACCTAAACTCACGAAATATAAGGTTAATTTCGTATTAAGATTCTCATACCTCAATTTTTGTCTTATTTGTATATATTTTTTTATCATTTTTGCTTTACACTTCTTACATATATGTACTCGACGTTTCGAATGTCCGTTTGGGTGATTATAAATATGTTATTCATAATTTGCTTTCATAATTCGTACCAGTGCGATCATAGTACAAGAATCGTCATTTGCTTACCTGAACAGTCTGGCCAAGAGGGCCTCGACTCGACAGGCCCGAAAGAATAATATTGCCATTCTCCTAAGCTACAATAGTACAGCATTGGGGGATTAAAGACAAAGTCGGACCCGCTTTTGCACATCACTGCGCATACGTGGTTCGAGCCGTACTTTCAACAGACTAGGGCTCCGTTTTTAGGGGCAGAATACAGAGTGCAAGTTTTCGCTGTGAAGAGAAAAAAATGAGGCAAAAAATGACTAAAATTAGAATTTATAGCAAAATCGAACTTTTAAGAATCCAACAATAATCCTGTTAATTCTGCGCTGTTAATTTTTCAGTTAACAACATTAAATTCTTGTATGTTATTTCGCCTAGCACAACGTAGAGCAGAGGAAAAGAAGAATGAACTTTTGCGAAGCGCTAAAAATCTGAGCGTATATCAAGCATACAAAATGTAAGTCGCATTTCGTTTTCTAATTACTAGTTGGTTGGTTGGGGAAAAGCTGGGAGCTGTTATCAAACCTGTCACAGACCTCGGCAATGTAATTAAACACAAAACTAAAGCAAGCTCATTGTTTGTTTTATTTTCAAAGTTAAAGACCTCCACTAACTCAGTTCTGACTGACTTACCCCTCACTTCAATATTGAAGACGCATGTTACGACGTTCCCAGCTTGATCAGTTGCATTGACTTTAACGTGGTGTAAGCCAATGGGAAGTTCTTGTGAAGGCACGTGACTTGAGCGCAATGTAATCTTAGCATTCGGATCCACGTTCATAGAGTTGTCCGTAACTCCAACGCTCCATAAAACCTTAGCTGTTGCCTTTCTTTTGGGTGTACTTGCAGACAGGGCAATTGGACAACCGGAGCCTTGGAGGGCTTCTATCTACAGGTAACATATTGGCCTTAGATACGTTTGTATCCTAGGTTTTCGATAGAGTGTGTTCAGATGAGTCTTAAAACCAAAACCAAGGTAATCACTCTGAGTATTCATGCAGATGTAAACAACATAGTGAGCCAATCAAAACCAAAAGCAAGTACATGCACTGCCACCAAACGAGGCAAAACGCGTGCGGACAAGGCACATTTGGTTTGGATTCTCCTTTGCAGGCATGTGTTTTCTCAGCTGATTCACTTTACAGTTGATCCACGTCACGCGTGAACGGAAACCTGAACATGTGATCCGAGTCTTCAAATGATCAAGCTACTTTCAGTGACGTAACGGAGATCACAAAGGAAATATTGAAGATCCCATTGAAATTTGCGAAAATGGATTCTGTCTTTGTAGAAGCAAGGGGTCGTGACGGGACAAATCTTAGTTTTATCGAGATACGGCTTGATAATTTTCGCGGTTCCCTTCTCATCAGTGGTTCGTAGACGTAAAGGTAGGTGAAATTATGTCAATTATGAATTTTGCCGACGCGGGATTCCTGTTTCAACCAAACGAGAGCAAACCTTGGAGCTGAACGCTTGTGTACGAACGGTAGCTCCGAAGGAAGTGGACGAAAAACCAAGATACATGTGCCGTGTCAAGCAATTAATGATGACCGTTTTTCCAGTTGCGAGGTTGATTGAAGACAAAGCCGACGCTTCGTCCACAGTTAACCAAAGGGTAATATAAGAGTTGTTTATATGGAGCTGAAATTCGACCCAAAATATAAATCGGCAGTTTTCCGTGCAAAATACCTAAAAAGCGAGATAGAGTTTGAAAAACCTTACCTGTTATGTGTTTGCTGTGTTTTTCCCGCTTTTCCGAGCTTCTGGAGGCCGTTTTGGGCGATTTTCTGTTTAACGGTCGATGCGACGTCATGTCAAAGCTGAGTACGTGACAAACGGCTAACAAGACGTCGCATCGACCGTTAAACAGAGTAATATCGCCCAAAATGGCCCCCAGAAGCTCGGAAAAGCGGGAAAGACACAGCAAACACATAACAGGTAAGGTTTTCAAACTCTATTTTGATGTTTAGGTATTTTCCACGGAAAACTGCCGATTATTTTCAATCGAATTAATCAGCTCCATACAAACCGGCTCTCATATTACGCTTTTGTGACCTGTGCTTATAAAAGGATATATATCCTAGGTTTCGCTAGTTTGAACATTTCAATAGATTCTAGAACGTCGCATGAAAGTTTAGAAGGATAACTTCGTCCCCCTTGACTGAATGCCTCACATGTACCGAACGTTTTATGATGTCGAATGATACAATAAACTGCGCCAGGAGTTGCAGGAGCTGCTGTGGAGATCGCTGTCGGTCCCTCTCCAGTCAAATAACGATCAATTATTCGTGTTCTCGTTTCGTTGTGGAGAGTTGTACGTGGCCTGTTCTTCCGACCTAAGGTATTAACATAAGCAGGACTGAACATTTCGAAAAATCCGTGACAGATTCGGAATCTCCTTTCGATTTTCGAAAATCCCTCTCTGAAACTCTGAAAACACGGGGTGAATGCCCAAATATGGAGAACGTGACTCGTCACGTTGATTTGAATTTTAGAGTTTCCATTCACGCGTGACGTGGATCAACTGTAACTCTCACTCAGCTTTCAAACTTCAGGAACTCGCTAAGACGGAGCAGGACGGGGTCAGGGTATTATACAATAACTAGTACGTACCAAGAAAAGATAGCAGATACTTCATGAAGGCGTTTTCCTATTCAAGGAAAGCTTTAGCTAACCAATCATCCTACACCCGAGGATTAAGTGTATGGTATGTGATTAAATGTATGGTCGGTTTAAGAACTTGGGGCACCTAGTATGGCCGTCGGTATTGTTCTTGAAAATGGTCAACAAAGCAGGTTTAAGTTAAATTGTAGATGGCAATAAACCTTAGTACGTAACGTAAACTTGTGTGATAGGCGCAATTCCGCTTGGAGAAATTCAAGTATCCGTTGGGTAATCACAATAAAACCGGTAGCGGAAACGCCTTATTTCACCTTGTGCTGGATTAAGCGCCACTTTCTCTTTTTGACTACATTTTAGATAGAGGGTTGCTGTTTTGTACGCATTTAAGAGCGCCTGTCTGTAAAAATCAGACAAAATTAAAATTCCGCGGCAAGGGTGGAAAATTCGATTTCTTTCATATTTTAATGTTAGATAGGTTAGGGTATAACTAAAATTACTGGATACTTTTTTTGGCAAAATATCCTTTTATTTCAAAGAAAAATGCAAATAACGAACTTCCGTTAAAATCGCCATTTGAAGCAGTAAATTATGACATCAATTTGAGGCGTTCGCGTGCAAAAACAAATCCCTCTGTCGTCTTTTAAACACTCAATTTTACTTTTGCAATCTCTCAAGAGCTTCAAAACTGATTTTGGTAGAAACTGCGTTGTTCTTTGTGTTTGAAATAATTTAATTTTGAAAGTATACATTTCTCATCAGGAAAAGTACTTCGTGAATTATATTATTTTTCACCATGTGCTAAACCTTCAAATCGATTCAGCTTCTGGCTGTTGAATTAAGAAAAGATGTTCTCAGGATTGCTGCAAAAATTTCTTTGGGCAAATGATTGAGAGCGACGCGAGAGCTTTTCAAAGTTCGTTAAAATGCAGGTTATTTGACCCTTCTTGGCAACATTCCGTTCGCGAGTCACGCACACATTTTAATGTGTTTCGACCCATATGAGATCGAAAACGTCAAACAGAAAAGCAGTTCGAAATGCTCTTACCTCATTTGCTGTAGAGGACAGGTCCAGAGGCCATTTCCGAGTGATTCTCTTGCCGTTCGACGTATTTTGGTCCTGTCGATGACGTCCAATGAACACCGCCAACTGGGTCAGTGTATTGTAAACGGTCAAACAGCTCAACAACAACCTTTCTTGCAAAACGTTCGACATCTTTCTACACTGTGACATCTTACTCAACGGTTCAGTTGCTGGTCAGTGTTGCTTAGTTGGCAATACACAAAAAGGTTTTTGTGACTACATGATGTCGCCGCTAACGTGGCCAGAGTTCTATCTAGAGCCGCGTCACGCAATGCAAATCATCGGAATGGACATTTTACTAGAGGGTAGGGGAAGGGCAAAATCTGCTCTGATTCTTTTTAAACGGCTCAGGTTTCGAGAAATGGGAGGAACTAGTAATGGACCAAAAACCTCCTGTTCCTGGGGGGGGGGGGGGACTCCCATATGAAAGTGACGGGGATGCTCGTCAGAAAATTAGAATTAAACCCCTAAAGGAGACCAATCTGGGCGTGGCTCAGGCGTTATGTGACCCTTAACGAGACCATGTTAAAACAGACAACCCAAATAAGAGCTTCAGTGATTTTGAATGCGCTAAAGATTGACGATAAAGATTGACGTCGTTTGTTTTTCTCATATAGATATTTCTTTACGCACACCCTAAGTGATACCTGAATGGGTAAAAATATTGGCTTTCCTTCTTAAAAACCCTAAGCGAGACCAAAATCTGCTTTCATATGGGAGTCCCCCCCCCGGGCTCCTGTGCCAGAATGCAGAAAAAGTAGTCACCCCTCGGCGTGAGTTGTAGGCATGCAAATAACAATGTTCGAACACGAAAATTAGCTAAAAAGGGTACGTGTACTAGCTTAAAGAGCCAGTGTCACCCAAAATGCTTTGCGCGCTTGTGTTTTTGTTTTGAAACAGCTTTTTGCGTTTGGCTGGTGCGTTTGCCGGACTTTTCGCAAATTATACCGTGCAAACTGGCCTTTTAGCGAGCTGATATGTACAATAGTAACCTCTGAAAATAGATATATCTTCATCGCTAGATGTTACTGGAGAAAACAACTCAAGATCTGAATTTGTAGTCAACGCGTATGGAGCTATTATAACAACCGATCGATAGATCGATCGATCGATCTCGATGTACATAAAACCAGAGCAGCCACTTCCACTCGATATAAAAATAAAACAAAATCAAGTAGTAAGAATATTGACGTCTTCATCGCTAGATGTCACTGCCGAAAACTACTCAAGATCTGACTTCGCAGTCAATGCGTGTACATGAATATAACAGTCCGATCGATTGATTGCGCGCACGATCGATCGCATGGATCGCAAAACCAGAATAGTTACTTACACTTTTTGTAAACATAAAACATAAACAGAGAGTGAACACAAGGAATAATTAAGTAAAACACCACAAACTCGTGACCATTAGCATTATTTTGGAGCAAGCCCGTAGCTACTGCTATTTTGTGGTAAATTAACGTTCCTTCTGTTTTCATCCGGCCAAAAACGTAGCACTATTTCGGCGAACGCAGTGTCAGTACTGTTGCTGAAACCATTAGATGTTTTTCTTTCTCTCCGCTACAGATAGACGGACTCCTTTAGCCGTACTACTTTGGCAGAGCGCGGAAGACTCGGCTTCGCCTCAGCTTTCCTGAACCCTACGAGGCATCCAATTTAAAGATCTCCTTCTCCACCGCGAAAACACTTCAGAATTCGGAAATATGCAACGAAATGGATACGACAGCATTTAAATGTCAAGTCAAAATTCACACTCGGCTAGTGCTTTCGGATCGCTAACGGCAGCGATGGAAGAAGATACAAATCAGACTTCACAACAATCAAGAAAATGGCGGATTTTTCATATATGAAAAATGTACCTCGGGGCGCAAAGCACTTTGGGTGACACTGGCTCTTTAAGTTAAAAACCTCTTCAAAACGTCGAGTCCAGAACATTAAAATCGTTTTTATCAGGGAAATTGCGATGTGACTAACTAGTTTGTGCTTATTGTTTTGGCTTAGAGGGGGGACCTCGGACTTTTTTTTTCACAAATCATACATATTTACATACGTGAATTGCTTCGTTACACAGAAGACGGTTGTTGTTGGTTCCATTTTCTTGTTGTCGGAGATTGTGGTAACAACACCAGACGAATCAAAAGCTTGAAAACAATTGTTCCTTTCCTTTCATGCACCAAGAATACATAGGCCCGTAGAAGGGGGAGGGGCAGGGGGGGGGGGGGGCTGAGAGCCCCAGAAGTCTTGGAAGTTGAAAAAACATTACAATAAATGAGCCAAAAAATATATAAAACGAACTAATGTGCGACGAATAGTCTTAAATGCTGATGCTAAAAGTTTCTTTTATAATTTTACAACCTTTAACAGGGTTTGACATCTGTTGTGTCACTAGCCACCGGGCAAGTGGGCTTCAAAAATCTACTAGCCCACCGCACATTTCAGTCGCCCAGGTTCCTTACCAATGTCTTTCTTCACCCGTATCACCTTGACCCTGGCAGTATAGCTTTACTGTGAAGGACCTTAATGCCTTTAATAGCTAAGCGACTGCTGTGTATTTGCTGCAAGCTTTAAGCTCATCATGTTGTTTTAAAACAAGTCTAAGAAACAAAACTATTTTTATCTCAACAATTGAGTGATAAAAGTTACGTAAACGTTTACGAGAGTTAGGTAAAACAGGTCCGATATTCGGAGCTTGGCTGTCGAAATGTTTCAATTTTAACAAACCTTGTAACTTCAAGGGTACTTTTTAAAACTGATGCTATAAATCTGGTGGATGTTGCCAACAACTTTGTCGGCGAAAAAGGAAACAGGAAGCAGCTTTTTGGCAAATTGTCAACGAACGATGTCCCCAAAAAGGTGTCGTTTTTGACGAAATCAACACAAACTGTGGCACTGTGAACAGAGTTAGTATCTATGTGAGTGTGTATTTTGAAGGGGGGGGGGGGAGGGTTTGACTAGGCCAATTTGCTCGCAGCAGTTATGTCAGCCTTAGTACGGGCCTGATACCACAAGTTACAAGTCAGTTTTTACAACGAATGGTTGAATACAATGACGATATGTCCCAGCCATCGTGCAAAACTTGGAATAGTGTCGAGCAGAAGCTACAGCACAAGAGGCTGGGTCCCGGGTCACGGCAAGGAAAAGGAGAGTGGCCAAAAAGTGAAAGAGGACTGGGGAAAAAGGGATCTAAAGTTGTCTTACGCGAGACTGATTCGCTTGTAAAAGTTGGATCAGGTGAGTTTTATATTCGCTTGTGGTCTATCCGAATATTAGCCAGGTTATCGATGGAAGCCTCACTCTTCTCTTCGTCCTCATTAAGGTGTACGTAGAACGTGAAAGAGGTAACAGACGTTTAAGGGCAAGATGCGTGACGTATTTCTCTTATGATATCCTCATATCCATTATGCTATGAGAGATCTCGCTCACTGGGAACCTGTCTCAGCAAGATTCGTAAACAGAAATTCAGGAACAGAACCTCATTTTTTGTTACCATGGTTACGTGCCATATTTCACAGTCTTCAAACAGCACTGGCGTGCTGTTAGAAGCCCCACTCATTAGTCAGGACACACTAATGTAGACTATGTCAAACAGCTGACAAGAGAGCACAGTTAAAAACTTCGATCGCACCCATTTGTTATAAAGAGAGAACCCTTCCTGTCCAAAACTCCATCCAACCCTTTAACAGCGAGCTGACTTTCACTCCTGATATAACTGTGCCTTGTACCGGTCCTGTGCCAGCAAAGAACCAGCAGACTGACACCAATGATCATAGGTAGAATACCCGCTCGTCAATCAACAAAAGGGAGCCCCTTGTAGTTATAGGTTTTCCCCGTATTAAAGTTGGGTCTAGTTAATAATAGCGCCACTTCTGTTCCACCGCTCAGCTGTAAGCTTGTACAACGGTTGGAATTGCGTTTCAGACTACTAGGGTAGCAATTATACCATTTTTAATGGTAGTAACAACACTGGTAATATGTAAGAAAGACAAACAACGCCATTAAAACCACGAATAATCCCTGCAATTAACATTGTATGTTATTTTTTCTTCACCTCAAAGGTTTTGCCCTTCCCCTACCCCCTAAAATGCCTTTGATACGCATTGCGTGACAAACCAAATACGCACGCGGCGCCATCCACGTTTGGTCCCAATTTAGTAGTCAAATCTGATAATGCTTTTGTGCACTGAAAACTGAGCAACACTCGTATAAAATCAACTGAACCGTTGAGTAAGATGCCGTAGTGCAGAAAGACGCCGAACGTTTTACAAGAAAAGATGGTGTCGTTGAGCTGTTCGACCGTTTACAATTAAGTTGACCAAGTTGGCGGTGTTCATTCGGTTCAGTTGGACGTCATCAGCAGGACCAAAATACGACGAACGGCAAGAGAGTCACACGAAAATGGCCTCTGGACCTGTCCTCTACAGCAAATGAGGTTAGAGCGTTTCGAAGTGTTTTTCTGTTTGACGTTTTCGATCTCATATGGGTCGAAACACATTAAAATATGTGCGTGACTCGCGAATGGAATGTTGCCCGGAAGGGTAAAAAAACCTGCATTTTAACGAACTTTGAAAAGCTCTCTCGTCGCTCTCAATCATTTGCCCAAAGAAATTTTTGCAGCAATCCTGAGAACATCTTTTCTTAGTTCAACAGCCAGAAGCTGAATCGATTTGAAGGTTTAGCACAGGCAGCCCAAGCTAGGGTTGAGAGCTGCGCATAAATTAGACTGTTTTTTCCACGCTATGCATAATAATGACATCGGCAACATTTAAGAGTTTGTATGGAAATGATACAAAACGTCTCAAATTGCCACAAATCAGAAAGAAGTCGAAATAAAAAAGATTTGTCTTATTTCATTGTTTTGTTGGTCATTATTGGAGGGCTTCCTGGGCTGGTTTGAAGCTTTTTGGGCGAGAAATTGAGGTTTATATTTTTCATCAGTTACTGAACGTTTAGAATTAATTAAAGGCAGGAAACAATTTCACACTGCACCTCACTTGAGGTTCGATAAATTCCATCACAATAAACGAATCGCCCTACAACTTCAAAGGTGTATTCTTGGGTCTTGCGCATACCTCTGTTCTTTCTCATGGGTTCCAGATCCTATTTTAAGCCGTCGAAAATCCCTCTTAAATACGAAACTCGTCTTTCCTGTTATGCGTTTTCATTTGAAGTGCACACATGAATCATTGCGAGCCGCGTTTCGACGACAAAATGTCCCTCAGCCGGGGAGAGGCTGAGTGAGATTGTCCATAAGCAGAAGGCGACACTGCGGAGTCCAGAGAGGTCGGTTTACAGAAATAGAGAAATATTAGAACGGCCGTGAAATTCACTCGCCTCACTTGACTTCGAAAACCATAATTTTGTTTTAGGGACGAACGAAGAACTATCTTTTGCTGCACTCTAATCAATCCATTCGATGATTTTATGCCGAGTATTTGGCGCAAGTGATCCTGCTCACTGCCCGCAAATCAACGTCATTATTTAATTCCCATATATAGGGTTGTCTGCCCTAAAAAAAAATATTGCTGTGACCGTGGAAAATACCCACCACAATTTCCATTCCTTTGAAAACCGGTGCAGTTTTTTTTCTAGGTGGAAACTGCTCCTCGTCTCTGCTTCTAAATTTCGACAACATTTTTTTTGCGGTAAACAGATAAATGTGACGGAACAAATCACTATGCTAATATATTGTCGCACAAAGACAAAGCGTGCTCGTGGCGTCAAGTGAGGCGACTAAATTTCACGGGCGTACCGATAGTTTTCTATCAGGCCCTCAAACCGACCTCTCTGGACTCCGCAGTGTCGCCTTCTGCTTATGGACAATCTCACTCAGCCTCTCCCCGGCTGAGGGACATTTTGTCGTCGAAACGCGGCTCGCAATGATTCATGTGTGCACTTCAAATGAAAACGCATAACAGGAAAGACGAGTTTCGTATTTAAGAGGGATTTTCGACGGCTTAAAATAGGATCTGGAACCCATGAGAAAGAACAGAGGTATGCGCAAGACCCAAGAATACACCTTTGAAGTTGTAGGGCGATTCGTTTATTGTGATGGAATTTATCGAACCTCAAGTGAGGTGCAGTGTGAAACTGTTTCCTGCCTTTAATTAATTCTAAACGTTCAGTAACTGATGAAAAATATAAACCTCAATTTCTCGCCCAAAAAGCTTCAAACCAGCCCCAGAAGCCCTCCAATAATGACCAATAAAACAATGAAATAAGACAAATCTTTTTTATTTCGACTTCTTTCTGATTTGTGGCAATTTGAGACGTTTTGTATCATTTCCATACAAACTCTTAAATGTTGCCGATGTCATTATTATGCATAGCATGGAAAAAACAGTCTAATTTATGCGCAGCTCTCAACCTTAGCTTGGGCTGCCTGTGGGTTTAGCACATGATGAAAAATAATTTTAATCACAAAGTACTTTTCCTGATGAGAAATGTATACTTTCAAAATTAAATTATTTCAAACACAAAGAACAACGCAGTTTCTACCAAAATCATTTTTGAAGCCCTTGAGCGATTGCAAAAGTAGATTTGGGTGTTTTAAAGACGACAGAGGGATTTGTTTTTGCACGCGAACCCCTCAAATTGTTGTCATAATTTACTGTTCAAATGGCGATTTTAACGGAAGAGATTTAAAGAAAAAGAGCAAAAACTTGCCACGACAGTTGGGAACTTCAGCACTCCATGTTCCATTCAGCTGAAACCACAAAGAGCGGCGATATGACAGGGGTTCACCATCAATAACATATCCCTGAGCACAGACGTATTCACAGGTTGTTTGGAATCTCGTTGGACCAGTAAGACAATAAGAAGGAATTACAATGGCTGCTTTGATTGACGGCAGCATGGGACAATGAATTGCTAAAGAATAAGAAAAACAATGTAACAAAACCAGTTTATTCATTTTTTTTCCCTAGCGTCTGACAGCGAAACATCAGGAAAATCCCTGTTTCTTAATAACAATGAAAACTTGTAACAAACATTAATGGCTAATGTAATGAAATGTACGGTGGCTTCAAAGGGACATCAATAAATGCAGCATATTTTTCACAAAATCTGAGTTTGAGATCGACTTCGAGTTCGAGATCGAGATCGAGTTCAAGTTCGAGTTCGAGTTTGAGTTCGAGTTCGAGTACGAGTTCGAGTACGATTTCGAGTTCGAGATTGAGTTCGAGTTCGAGTTCGAGTTCGAGATTGAGTTCGAGTTCGAGTTCGAATTCGAGTTCGAGTTCGAGTTCGAGTTGGAGTTCGAGATCGAGTTGGAGTTCGAGTTCGAGATCGAGTTGGAGTTCGAGTTGGAGTTCGAGTTCGAGTTCGAGATTGAGTTCCAGTTCGAATTCGAGTTCAAGTTCGAGTTCGAGTTCGAGATCGAGTTGGAGTTCGAGTTCCAGATCGAGGTTATGTTCGTGCCGTATTCGTGCAAAAGTATTGCGGGCTCAGCGTTCACTGACTAAAGATGGCGGAGTCGAGTGAAGGAGCTGGCGAATCGCGATCGAGCGAATCATCTGAAGTAAGAGCAAGATTTTGTGCCTTTCTGCCTTTGTTTTTAATAGAAAAACCTTTAAGTGCCGTTATGAATGGATCTGATCTATTTTTAAGGTTGTTAACTTTTTACGAGCAGCTAAAGTTGACGAGGAAGTTTGTCAGACGTTCATACAGGAAAAGGTAAGATGCAGAACAAGTTCTACAGTTCATAGATAAGCATACAATATTGAGCTCGACCTTCCAGAAAAACTAATTGATTATTTTATATTGTACCCATTATAATTCCTTGATTCTATATTGCGTATGAATGTAGCAATGTTAAGGTACATTAGAACGATGCTTTAAGTGCGTAAATAATAAAGACAGTGACGTAGGAAATTGTTATCATTCCTGCCGAAGTCCATGCATTCTCATCCAGCGTTTGGGAACACATGTCCGGCCATAAGAGCCGCAATAAAAATAATTGCTTTACCGAAAGATGTATTCTTCAATTATATTACAATAAAGCTGTAAACAATTGTTTGCATGGCATCTAATCGACCTCATTATCGCAGTTAACTGGTCATTTGTTGAAATATTATTACTGGTCATTCATTACTGTCATTTGTTGAAATAACTAATAATGTAATGTAATGGCATGTAAACAGGGGGTCTTCCTTTGGCTTCTATAAGCTATATAGGTTCATGTATGTGTGGGCCAAACAGTATGGTTTGTGGAATACATGTAATTACGCTATAATAATTTTAAAATAGGAGATCCAGGTTTTTATGAGTCAACGAGTCATGAGTCAAGGAGTCAAATTTTAAATTAGTTATAAATTCGAAAAAATATACTGCCCTCACTAAAAATAAAAGTTAACCACAAGCAAAGCAGATTGGAAGTTACAGCAAGCAAACTGCAGTAGGACTAACCGAAACCAAAGTTGAGTGCTTCTTTACTTAATTTGTATGCAGGCAAACCGTGGTTTAAATAATAAACAACCTACTTTGTATAAAATTACCTCGACTCATTGCCTCATATACTCATTTTACTCATAAAACAAGTGACCTGTTGACATGGGCATGGGTAGAGATTATTACTGTCTTTGTTTGAAAACTTGAGGGTATTGATTTTTGGTTCAGGGTTGAAAAAGGGCATGAAAAACCACATATATTTTATAAATCTAAAATAGGGTAAGGATTGTAAGAAGTACACTATCAACTCCCACCAAAAAGTTCAGAGAGTACTCCTCCCTTCCTCTCCCTCCACCCCCCCCCCCCCACCGGGGTATCTGCTGCCTCAAATGGTAATCTAACACAAGTGGCATTTCCCATTCTTTCAATACTGTAAATCATCAAAAACTAATCAAATTCAACACAAACACAGTCTCAAAGGCTCATGTTGGGATTTGTAAGTTTATTACCTCCCTTGGGAAATTTTACATATTTTAATCATGATTTCCTGCTGACATCTACACAGGGCTGCAAATAATTTTTTGTACTTGAAAGGACATATGTCCTGCTAAGACACCATCTTGGTCGGACAAAACAAAATTGTGGACGGCCAGATTTTTAGTCAACGTTGCTTTAAAATGATTTACGATCAAAAAATTGTCCGGACATCATGTCCGACCACACTTGGGATTTCGTCGGACATTAGCAAATTTTGGTCGGCCAATGCCCGATGACCGACTGTTATTTGCAGCTCTGTGTACAAACGAGTTGATTCATATTTGTGTTGTCCATTACAATCAGAACTACACACTCAGTGAAACACAGTGGTACAATAACAGCACAAATTTGGGTTAGGTTTTTTGGTTATAACTCTATTGATTAAATTCATGTTAAACTCCATTGAATTCTAGATAGACAAAGCTGCTGTGCTGATCATGGACGAGAAGGATCTTGTAGACCTTGGCTTGACAGCTAAAGAGGATCGATTAAAATTACAAGCATTTTGTAATCAAAAGAATAACTCAGAGGAAAGAGAGCAGAAAATTGCTAAGATCAAAGAAATCCTTGGTCAGGGTAAAGGTAAGAGGGCTCTGAAGCGTGGCGTCAGTAATACTGCAAAATCAGAAAATGACAGCGTATCCAAAAGCAAAGTGCCCAAGATTGCAACGCTCAAGTTCGAGTTTGGCTGGAAGCATTGGAGAACTGGCCGTGGCTACGTTCAGCAAAAGAAGAATAATGGAGGGGGCACCCGTTCGTACAACGTACCACGTCATGCATCTCTAAGCGATTGCCAGCAAGTAGCGCTCAATCTTTTCTTTCCAAACGGGAATAGCCCAGTGGGACCAGCTGAAAACATGAGTATCGCCATGGGAAATTTTAGTGGGGAATTTATCATGTTCATGGAAGACGGAGGAAAACCTTTGGAATTCACTTGTGAGAAGTACAAGCAGCTGACAGGATTTGCGACGCCAAGACTTTACTTGTTGACCAGACACGAGGACGAATTTGAGCAAGACGACCCTTCTGAAGACGACTTGATGACACCAACTTTTGAGGAAAATGCTGCAAGATTACCAACCAGCTACTCTCATGGCGAAAATGACGGACGCAATGAAACATCATGCGAGCCTCAAGAATATTGTGAAGCAAACTTAGCAACCAGTCTCTCACTTAGCGAAAACGACGGGCTTATTTAAAAATCAACTGAGCGTCAAAAGTATTTTGAAGACCTGGAGAAGGCGGTAAAGGCTTCCCTGGAAGCAGACAAAGAAAAAGTAAAACGCAGAGAAGAAAGGAAGGAGAATCTTGATTTGCACGTGAGAATGGCCAAGGAAGAAGCAGAACGACTTGAAAGCCTTCCACAGCGTCTAGAGTTACGCGTCCCATTAGAACCAACCAGCAGCGATCGTGTGTGGGTATCTGTACATCATAGTACCTTGGGTGTCTTAATCAGAGCGTTTGACCCACGCGGAACAGTTTCAGGAGTTTATGATTGGGTCGGCTCGCTCTCCCCTACACCGGAACATTTCCGTTTGATTTCTTTCCCGTCTTCAACTTTGTATCCTGAAGACCCGATCGTCACAACAAAGAGCACAATTCTCAACATGACGGTGGCAGACCAAGCCATACCGCTCTCCAGAGATGAAAATGATGTCCATTTTCTAGACGGTGAGGGATTTGAAGGAGCAAACGACAAGACTTTGCCAGACGCTGAAGATGAGATGAGACAGTCGCCTCCTTCACCAGATAATCATTCCACCTATGAGGTCGAACCAGTCAACAACAGCCCCCCTGTGCAGCTTCTAGAAGACGAAAGCATCACTAACAGCGACATCATTCAGTCCCTTGAAGATAAGCGTATCAAGCAGTTTTGCGCTCTCGATTCCAGCAGAATTGTTATAATAAATCGTCACGATGTAGTGAAAGAGTTACTGTCACTTTATAAAGATGAGAGCATTTTGTGCAGTAAATTATCCGTGTCCTTCCTAGATGAAACTGCTCTTGGGGATGGCGTTTTGAGAGAAGTGTTTTCGACCTTTTGGGACTGCTTCTTGGCAAGGTTTTGCGAAGGCGATAAGCAATTTGCCTTCACACCACGCCCTTCCTTAACTGACGAGGATTATCTGGCCTTGGGAAGAATAATAACTCATCAATTTGTATTGACGGGGACATTTCCAGTTCAAGTCGCAGAGGCACAGATCATCCAGACGCTGTTTGACCGAGTCAGCGAGGAGTGTCTAGTCAGCTCTTTTTTACAGCTCCTGCCAGAAAGGGAACGCCAAATACTCTGCAAAGCGCAAGAGAAGGATGGTCCGTTTCCAACTGACGCCATAGTAGACATCTTGTCTGAATATAATGCGACGTCCTTACCGACAGCCAGCAGTCTCCCTGGAATTATCAAGCAAGTGTCCAGATCTGAGATGATCCACAAGCCCTTCTTTCTCCTCGGCAAGATCAGACAAGGGATGGGAAATTTCTGGAGAGACATCACGAAAGACGAAATAGAGGAGACCTACCGCCGAACTACGCCAAACACTACAAACGTTATAGCGAGCCTTGATTGCGTGGTAGCTGACAAGAAGGAGGAACAAGTTGCTGGCTGTCTTGTGCGTTACTTGAAAGCGGCAGAAACCAAAATGCTATGCCGTTTTCTACGTTTCTGCACAGCTTGTAACATAGTCTTGCCCAACAAGAAAATATCAGTGCGGTTTTAAAACATGTCTGAAGCTGCAATGAGGCCAAAAGCAATGACCTGCTTTTGTTCACTGGTTTTGCCGAAAGGTTATAACAGCTTCGCACATTTCTCCGCCAACCTGGATTATTACTTCACAAACACAGCGCTTTGGGATCTAATGGACTAAGTGGGGAACAAAAAGTCTAGGTGTCAAGAGTGGAATGGCACACGAAAAACGTATGTTAATGACATTGTACGTTATTGACACTGTTGTGTTAGAAATCTTTTACAATGAACTTCTGTTTTAATGTATCCTAAGCAGTGAACAATGGACAGTGCGTTTTGTTACGTTGTCGACTCAGCCATGGTTGTTGGAATTGATCAAGTATTTTAAGCTCATTTCATTTTATCCCTAAAGGATTTTTTACTATAACATTTAGCAAGAGATTGAGTGCACCGTTGTAAGGGACTCAATGACAACAAAATAGTTTTCTAGTAGTTTCTAAACGTTAACAAAATAGTTCTTTAGGACTAGAGACCGGGTTGATATTACATGTAACTGAAAGTTATTTAATCTGTACTACTCGTGGCTTTTTATGAGGCAGTTGTTGAGATTTGGAAGTTTGTAATATTACTGCCTAAGATAAGGGGAAACGCTGAATATGTAAAATCGTTTTTTAATCGATTCTGTTTTTGCAAAACTGAATTTTTGAAATAATAGTTGTTGAGGTTTGGAAACTTGTGAAAGCTGTGTGACTTTTGATTAACTTGCTTTAGGAAGCACAGGCATTGATTGACTAGTTGTTAACATGTTGCTAATCGAAAGAAAAACATTTCTACCTTTCACTTTTAACGTCTTAAGAAGTGACTGTTCAAATCATTTTACAAAAGGATTCTACTGAAATATTGCCCCTCGTTTAGCTCCGCCAATGTATACCTCAAAAAGAGAAACATAAGCTTATGGGGGGCAAGCATTTATAGTTCACAGTTCATTCTCTGCCAGAGTAAGTAGCACTAAGTAAAGCTCCCTCGCTTCTTCAGGGGTCTTGAGTTCGATAGGAATACCATTCTCTTCCATCAGCATGATAAAGAATTCGGCAAATTCATCTGTACAGCCCCATACTGTGCGATCTTTGCAGCACAACTGTCTTGCGACCTCAAGGTCTTCCTGGTCCACGACAGTCTTGTAGTCTCGGGTATCTACAAGTAAAAGTGAAATGGCAATAGATGATCATCGAGGTTTTAAAATATAACACTCGAATGTGTGCTAAATGGCTTCACCTATTTGAAAGCAATAGTCATAGGCATAGCGTACAGCAACGTACCATACTAAGCGCACTTGAAATCAAATTTCTAATAGTCTGAAAGCAAAATTGTGGGCATTTGCAAGAGTTTCATAGGCGAAGTAGCCAACCGATCGCGAACGGTTGCGATACGGCCGTTGGAACATTGCGTTTTTCTTTACGAAATCCTCGCGACAAATTATTTCATCTGATACCAGAAATCGTAATCCTGTATTCTACAACTGCAAGTCAATATTTGGGAAACTTAAATCATTTGTATGTACCTTTTAGTTGTGGTAAGAAGAACAATACATCTGGCTTTCCATGAGGCGTTTCTTGGTGGGAGTATGGGCGAATTTTGTGAGTGTTCCAGTGGCGTGCAACCCGATGGAGTTCAGCCTGAATAGGTTGCGTAAAACAGAATCGCAAACATTCTCTAAAAATAAAAATAAAATGCATTGACACTTTCCTGTTCCCACCACCTGGCAGAAAAAGCATATAAATATAATGTATTATTAATGTGTAGTGTAGTGTCCTGGCTTGACCGGTCTTAAACAGAGTGATACAGAGGGAAAACCACAGTGGAATTATAAACTTTTACTCAGAGTTTAAGGTATAATATGCGCAGAAATTTCTGCGCATAGTTCTCATCGCATCGCAACTCGCAAGAACCCGCGCGTATTATATGTAAAGTCATCGAACAAGGTACATGACTGTATGTCAATACACACAAAGAAAGTCGGATACAAAGAATGCGTTTGTATATAAACTTACACATGCAGTACATTTGAGTCGTCGAATAATCCTTGATCTCTAAGTTCCTAGAAAGAAAGAAGTTCAAGATCAATTGATGCTACAGTGAAACACATCGAAAATGCAAAGCACACCGTAATTTTGGTGGTTATTTGATCTCTCCAATAGCTACATTGGAGAAGATATCCTACCTTAAACATATTTATCCACCATGTAGCGCTTGACCTTCTAAGGTACGATCACCACGCTTCAATCCTCTTCATGCAAAAAATAATAATCATAATTTAGAAATTAAAAAATTAAAACAAACCAATGATCGATCATGATATGATGATGGTCGTTACCGGTAATGCTTTGCTGTGCCGTGCTGCGGTATGAGTTATGCTATATACTAAGGTGAGCCGTGCTCTATTAAAAATAGAGGAGGCTAAAATTTGATTTCCAAGGGGGGGGGGGTATTAGAGAAGACCCTTACATAGTTTCAAGTAGAGCAATTGCAATAGAAAATAATAACTGAATATTGTTGTGGTTAACCGAAGATCAATATTTTCGATAAGGCATTTATCGATGTTAACTAAAACCACGACCTAGCACTGTTTTATATGGATATCAAACTCTACAAGAGTGCAAGTTCTACAGTCATGAAGTATTGCAAAAAGTATTTTCCAACAAAAGCAGTAAAATGTACTGACCTGGTTTGCCACTGAAGTGCCATACATAAAACTCTTAAAACCGGCAAAGTCGTCTTGAGAATCTCTGCGTAAAAACCTTTGAATTCCAGCAACATACACATTTTCAGTTCCACAATCACCTCTCACTGCATTAGGGGCCCCTTGACAAGAACAAAAGAAGACAACTTGTTACCTTTTGAATTAAAGTTATGCCAAAAAATTGACTTTACTGATGGTTGCTAACCTCCAATTTGCTCTACACATTCAACAAAGTAGTTACCAACAACACATGGGTCATTCTTAGTGTGCGCCACTTCAAGCCACATTATCTTTCTAGAGTATCTGTATGAGAAAATATATATAAAAAAAGCATAGCCTCTTTACTCTCGATTGACAATCAAGTAGAAGTTAAGATACTGAAAATTGTTGTGCAGTTTTATTTGTTTCCGGTGGCGAGCGTATTTGTGTTACAAAGATAACGCTATTATAGCAACCATGCATAAGGTAATACGGTGTTTGTTTTAATTAGTACCGACATTTCACACGAGAAAGTTACAAAATCAACGCATCTATATCTCAAGGGCGTAGATGCGGAAAAGTAACAACTTGACTAATATGTTGAAGGGCTAGAGCTTTCAAGGAAGCAACTACATCAAAAATGTACCTAGTTTACATACCCGTCAATAGCTCCATGAATCGCAAAACCGAATGGCTTTAATTTATCATATCCATCGATTTGCCACAAAAAGTTTGGACCCTATAATGATAGGGAATCTACTTTTAGGGTATGTCATTTTATTGAGTATATTATCACTTTTTGTTATTTCAATATTATCACGATCTTCATGGCAATAGCATCATGTAGGCATGATCAGTCTAGCAAGGACACGATCGATCGTCACATAGTAAAGAACTAACATAAATCAAATACGAAAGTGTTTTGTGGAGGTCGCATAGTGGTAAGTTGCATGGTCGTAAGCAAAGGTTATGATATCATACACTATATGATTTATCGCATGATAATTGTGTATACAGTAACAATAATGTCTCAACAGCACAACCTTGCAGCGATATGTGCGCCGAATAAATCTCTTTCTGGTTCTCCTTGACACTCCATCTGGATCGAGGTGACCCATGACTAAACGAACCGTATTCCTTTATAAAAAAAAGTAAGAATAGTGTAATGAGTCACGATTTGGATTTTCTGTTAATCACTCTGCCCAAGTCATATGTCTTAAAGGCAGTGGAAACGAACTCAACTATGTCGCTTTAAATAATACTGAGCCCCTCTCACATATTCGTATTTGACAGGGTACATCGAGAATATATAATTATCAATTAATTCATACGGAATAATACCTGTCCACTACAAGGCCGTGGTCATCTCGGAGGCGTTGATGTATTTGGCGATAGCCAACACAGCTTCCACTCCCAGAAAGTTCTGTCTAAGGATCAATATCTATATGTTAGGCCATCTTTATTTATAGTTATGCTAATATATAAGCTTACTGATATGCAATCATTTAGACATATATCTTTTTATTATTATCTTTTATATGTGGATGCTCACCTCAATAGCATCCACAACATTCGAAATTACACTTGGTTGTTTTCTTCGTGATAGTCCAAAAGCCTTGAGTAAACGCTTTAGTTGTCTCAAGCTGTAGGTCGGGGATTTATATCAAAATTTTTATGAGTATAAATCATAAGCATATGATATCAAATTACAAGACAAAACCTGTCATCTTAATATGATCTGATGATCAAACTACGAGTATAACACTAACCTCAGTGACACGCCATTAAAGATGTATAAGAAACCCAGTATTTCAGCATACTGAAAGCCAGCATTGAAGTATTCCTTGATGGCTTCGTTACCTTAAACTGCTAGTTAAGGTTCGATCAAAAACTACTTGCATGACTGACTCAGTGATAGTTTCAACAAGTTTTCAAGGATACGATCGTGGACGTTAGCACCTGATAATGGTAAATAGTTGGGAATAACCATCTTTATTCCGAATAAGCTGTTCTCGACGGCCGCAGTTGCACTACTCAAACTAGAACTTCAATTACTTCCTGCAAGCTCGATCGGCCGCCATATTGAAAAACATGAAGACCCTGGGAATGAGGTTGTCACCCGTTCTCGAGCTCGATCTCGAACTCGAACTCGATCTCGAACTCGAACTCGAACTCGAACTCGATCTCGAACTCGAACTCGAACTCGAACTCGAACACGAACTCGAACTCGAACTCGAACTCGAACTCGAACTCGAACTCGATCTCGAAGTCGATCTCAAACTCAGATTTTGTGAAAAAAATGTTGCATTTATTGATGTCCCTTTGAAGCCACCGTAGAAATGGCCTCCGAATTAGTAACAAAACGTTTTTGCGATTTCATCTGAAATAATGTATCCAATTTTGACGCTTTGGTCACTCACGTCACATTCCTTTTGTCATACAGAGTAAGGTTTTAAAGATAAACAAAGGAACGGTCTTCTCAGGAGTGTATTTTGACTATTTAATGACGCTTTTCAGTCTTTTTTTCAGTTTTTTTTACCCTTGGTTTGTAAGAAAAAGATAATCCTTTGCTTTTTTGTGCTTTGTTTGATTAAGTATGTTTCTTAGAACAAATTCATATATTTTTCGATGTCGCCATTGTCATCTGTATCACTGCAGGCTGGGGATCCAAGATGGCGGCCTCAAATTCAAAATGGCGGGTTTGTGACGCCATTATGACGTCGTTACACGTCATAATTGACACGTCGTAATACCAATCTGTTAAGCTAATGACGCACGAGATCTGTAGGTGCCTCCACCCCCCCCCCGCCCCCCCGCCAGGCTCAGAAACTCAAAAAAAGCCCAGGCGAAATCGGGTTAAAAGACGTGCAATTCAAAATGTCATTTGGTAGTGGCGTATCTTGGTGGGAGGTCCATGGGTTCCGAGACCCATGGCCTCCGTACTCCCATGGCCCCCTCATTCAATCCTGTGATTAATTTGTCTCTTTCTTTTCAAATTGAAACGAAATATGGGAAGGGGCAAGAGACCAAGTTTTATAAGGAAATCTTTTCGATTAATAGTAATTTGCTAAGGCTGGGCTTTCATTTTTTGGATTCTGGCGTATCCATTTCAAGTTGCCATTACTGGACCCCTGAATTCTGACGTATCAAGTTCAAGTAATGGACCCCTCCTATCGAAAATCCCGGATTCCGCAGTTTTTTTGGTAGTATATTTCACATTTATTCCACTCGCTCTTGGTGGACATGAGGTGAACAGGTGAACACCGCAGCACTCGACGTAGCACTTCCATTTTATGTCAAAAAGCATTGTTATTCGCTAAGAACCTGTATGCGGCGAGCCAATGAGACAGCTAGAAATTCAATAACTGAGATTGACGGAATAACATTATTTACACATGTACATACCTTCACAGCTCGTTGGATCTCCAGACCAGGTTTTATCGAGTTGACAAACACGCTCTTTGGAACCTTTCAGCCGGTACCCAGGGCGACATGTGTAGTACAGCGGGTCTTGTACACCAAAATGTCAGAGACTTGAGGTGAGCAAACGCCAGTGGGAGGGTCCGCGTCGTTTACAGAAATAAAAGGATATCGGATGACTAACAACAGGAACGAAAATTTTAAAAGAAAGCTCCTTCAATAGGAAGATGGCGTTTCTGAATTGAAGATGAACACCGAACTAAAAAAGCTAATATGCACGGATGTTTCTTCTTTGTTCACTTTGTTTTCATTACAATTTCATTCAACTGGCGTATGTAAGTTTCGTAAAATTGCCAGAAAGTATAGAAAGATTATTATCATTATCATTATATTATCATTATCTTTTCAGGGCCCTTTTTTTACCCAGTATTTAAATGGATCGAACTAAAATTAGAGCAAATGAAACGCACAAGATCATTTAGGTATCATGAATGAGTGTGACGTCATTTAGTTCACTAATTTTCCTGACGTCACCAATATGACGACAATTGGGTCTACTAACACCCGTTTTTTGTTCTTCTTCTTTTATATTGTTTTTCCGTAGATGACTCGCCGTGCACTTACTGCTTTTGTCCGGCCATAGTTAGTCGAGGGACTGGTTATGAAACCTTGAAGTTTCAAAGGCCACGTTCACCAACTGTGGCTGAATAACTTAACAGCAGCATTTCTATTGGTTAGTTTTTCATACAAAATTCGAAAACTATTGTTGTTTTTGCACAGCCAAGGCTAAAAACGGTAACAAAGACATAAAAAAAGGACTTTGCTGAGGTTCATAACCAGTAGCCTGTTCCAGAAGTTCAGATAGTGGAGTGGGAGCGAAAAATATAGCGAGCGAAAGAGCGGGAAAAAACGAGAGATGGCGAGGGGAACGTCTATGCTTATTCTTCAAATAAAGCCTTCCCGCCCACTTACAGTGCCACAAGTTGTGAAAATCTTGGGTTCATGTTACCGGGGCCTGTAAAACGCTTTCCTGCAAATTTCCCCACCCAATTTTAAACATTGCACCGGCGGGCTGAAATTCGCCATGTAATCGCAACAATATTTCAGCCCGGTGGGCGGTCCGAAATTTCAGCCCGGGCTGAAATTCGCCATGTAATCGGCCATTAAATATGAAGTTTGTCAGTTGACTGCTAGTTGTACCTGACTGTGAGCACACACACTGCAATGGAGTTATTTAAATATGTTGTTTATTACCAAGTTCATTATCAATAGAGATTTTCATGTCAAGCACATACATTGCAATCGAGTTTTCACCGAGTTATCTAGACAGCGAGTGAGTGACGTGTAGTGGTGAATAAGGGTGTTATTTGCCAAGTTCGTTAATTGACTAAGATCTGTATGTGACTGTGAGTACACACGTTTTCTTCAGTCCTACCTGGACAGAGACTGATTTTTATGAAACAAGTGTTAACAAAGGTCTTTTAGTAAGATTGTAAGCACAGATAACCATCAATCGGCAACGTTATGTTAATGTATTTAAACTTCTTGTTCATTTTGAAAGTTGAAGTAATTGGCGATACCGGCATATGTAAATACTAAAAGCCTAATTTACAATACACTGGATTAAAGCGCTGCTACATAAATAAAGTGATTACAACGTTAATGTGTAAATACGACAATATAAAATTTGAAAATTAACTATTACATGGGAAACAGGAGTTGCATCTAATCAAATTAAGCATGTCAATGTCCTTGTGCATGCTAAAACATGCCCCTTCACGAGAATCTTCATGTGAAGGAGGTGGGGTCTCAAGTAAGAAGAAGAAAATGGCACGAAATAGACAGTTTGTGTGGGAAAAAAACTAAATCAGGTGGCAAATGTAAACGATATGAATTGTAGAATTAAGATAACAGAAAGAAGATTTTTCTGACAAAATTTGAAGTATGTAGCAAGATAGAAACAAATAATCACGTTTTCAACTTTCGATACATTTGTCGCTATTATTTCTTCGGCGGATCGGAGATTGAATGTATGGGAAAACCAAAAACGCCACTGCACACTTCGTAGCTCAGCTTGAGCTACATCATTCAGTTCTCAGATTTTAAAATACGAATAGTCTTTTAGCTGGTATATGAAGATGCCAGTTCATAATCTGTGCAAATTTCAAAATTTTTTTTTGCGATTGCTTTTTTTCTATTTGGAAGGCAGTTAGGGAAAGTCAAGAGAAAATGAAAATAGGAAAGTGCATTGGGAAAGGGCATTCCGTTTCGCTTTTGTTAGTGTTGACCAAAGCAATAGTTCCCGCCCCCTCCCCCCCAGTCTTACCTTCACAAAGCCATGGTGTCTCTGTCCACACCATATATCCCCTGTTTTCAACGCACTGTCGCTCCACAATCCCCCACAGCTTCATAACCCTCGTTGCATCTCATGCAGCAAACGGATAAATATACCCTTGTACACACACCAACAATAACGCCATTGTTTGGGGCCAGCAAATTTTCGCATATACGAACTAAATGCAATAGTAAAAGCATAAATGAAATCAAATCTTAAGTCTGCTAACGGTTAACTAATAACAGGACACTTGCACGATGGTGTCACTTGACTACAACTACCAGAATTCATTTCGTTTTTCCTTTGTTTTCAAAATTTGTAATCCCAGTGAGGCAATAGCACTAATTGGCACAAGAAAATAACAAAGTAAACTGAAGGATTCTGGTAATTGTAGTCAAATGACGCCATCATGCAAGTGTCCTATCGCTTAACAAACGTTGTTCACCCTAATTGCAATGAACTCAAATATTGCACCTTGTAAACAATATTTGGGAAAGCCTTAAATAAGGTGTTTAGTTGTTTCCAAAAATTATTCAAAATGTTAACAAAATGTATTTTAAATGTTTTATTACTGTTGAAACTTTGAAAAAATTACTGTCAAATTGAGCCATACCAATAAATGGATAAATAAATAAATAAATATCACTGGAAAAGTTGAAAATTTACATAGTATGTAAAAAACATGTAAATAACATGTAAATCGTCAAAAAGATACTGTAAATGGTAATTTCCATACTTTTTACCCATTTACATGTTTTGAGATATTCCTGTAAAAAACATGTAAATATTTTAAGTGAAACATGTAAATTATGAAGACGATCCTGTAAATTTCTCAAACCAAGGGACATAAACCATGTAAATAGCATGTAAATCGACTAAAGGTTACCTGTAAATAACATGTAAATGGTTTAAGGAGCCTGTAAATTTCATGCAAATCGAATGAAGAAGCCTATAAATATCATGTAAATCGAATAAAGGGGCCTGTAAATTTTCATGTAAATCGAATAAAGGAGCCTGTAAATTTTCATGTAAATCGAATAAAGGAGCCTGTAAATATCATGTAAATCGAATAAAGGAGCCTGTAAATATCATGTAATTCGAATAAAGGAGCCTGTAAATATCATGTAAATCGAATAAAGGAGCCTGTAAATACCATGTAAATCGAATAAAGGGGCCTGTAAATTTTCATGTAAATCTAATAAAGGAGCCTGTAAATATCATGTAAATGGAATAAAGGAGCCTTTAAATTTTCATGTAAATCAAATAAAGGAGCCTGTAAATACCATGTAAATCGAATAAAGGAGCCTGTAAATCGAATAAAGGAGCCTGTAAATTCTCATGTAAATCAAATAAAGGAGCCTGTAAATACCATGTAAATCGAATAAAGGAGCCTGTAAATCGAATAAAGGAGCCTGTAAATATCATGTAAATCAAATTAAGGAGCCTGTAAATTTTCATGTAAATCGAATAAAGGAGTCTGTAAATACCATGTAAATCGAATAAAGGAGCCTGTAAATCGAATAAAGGAGCCTGTAAATTTTCATGTAAATCGAATAAAGGAGCCTGTAAATTTTCATGTGCATCGAATAAAGGAGCCTGTAGAAACCGTGTAAATCGAATAAAGGAGCCTGTAAATTTTCATGTAAATCAAATAAAGGAGCCTGTAAATAACATGTAAATCGAATAAAGGAGCCTGTAAATTTTCACGTAAATCAAATAAAGGAGCCTGTAAATAACATGTAAATCGAATAAAGGAGCCTGTAAATTTTCATGTAAATCGAATAAAGGAGCCTGTAAATACCATGTAAATCGAATAAAGGAGCCTGTAAATACCATGTAAATCGAATAAAGGGGCCTGTAAATTTTCATGTAAATCAAATAAAGGAGCCTGTAAATATCATGTAAATGGAATAAAGGAGCCTGTAAATTTTTATGTAAATCAAATAAAGGAGCCTGTAAATACCATGTAAATCGAATAAAGGAGCCTGTAAATTTTCATGTAAATCAAATAAAGGAGCCTGCAATTCCATGTAAATCGAATAAAGGAGCCTGAAAATCGAATAAAGGAGCCTGTAAATTTTCATGTAAATCAAATAAAGGAGCCTGTAAATACCATGTAAATCGAATAAAGGAGCCTGTAAATCGAATAAAGGAGCCTGTAAATATCATGTAAATCAAATTAAGGAGCCTGTAAATTTTCATGTAAATAGAATAAAGGAGCCTGTAAAAACCATGTAAATCGAATAAAGGAGCTTGTAAATATCATGTAAGTCGAATAAAGGAGCCTGTAAATTGTCATGTAAATCGAATAAAGGAGCCTGTCAATACAATGTAAATCGAATAAAGGAGCCTGTAAAAAGCATGTAAATCGAATAAAGGAGCCTGCAAATATCATGTAAATTGAAAAAGGACGACTACATCGTAGACCATGTAGTGAGATGACGGACAAAAAGCCTTTTCTGTAATCTTTATTGTTGAAGAAACGTGTTGAACTATTCCACCATAGAAAACCTAAAAGGCAGACCTTCTCAGTAGGTTTGCATCAATACACTGGTCTACAACCACTACACTGTATGAATTCATAACAGGCATGGATACATGCCTTCAAAAAGGGCTTTTAAAATAGACATTTAAGAAAAGTAATGCAAAAATAACGCAGGCACATTGGTTACACCAACAAGCACCAGCAGCATCACCTAAGCTAATGAATCTACATCTGTGTGATTGATACCGCTTATGGGTATCAAAAAGTGACGACATTAAAAATACACTGTAGTAATCCTTGTGATGCCCTTGGCTATTTATATTGCTTACGCCATTGCATGTATTTTATTTTGTTTTTGTTTTGGGATTCGCTTTGTATCTTGAGACCTGTGGAAATAACAAAAAAATGCAAACAGTAAGCAAGTAAAAGGCAACTATGGTGTAATGATCTGAGTTTAACTTAAGAACACCTTTAGACATTTCGGTTCAAGTTTCATATAGCTCTTTCATTCCCTACCCTAGCTAAGAATGCAACATCTTTACTTTGACTAATATTTTGAAGATATAAGGGTGTATCCCCATGCATGTGCTATTCATCAGGTACATCTACATGTACCAACCACAGCCTGAGAAGATAATATGTATAATAACACTTAACTAAATTGAAAATAATGGAAGCGTTAAAAAGTGACCCCATATGAGGTTCTGGGCTATATGTGTATTGTTGGCAAATGACAATATTTTTATCACTACCTTGTAAGACATTGTACAGGATGAAAAGTAGCATAGACTCCTAACATGCATAGGAGTGTAACAATAGATCGAACTATCAATGCATTGCAATTGGAGTGTTCCGATAGCGATGCATTGATCGCAAAATTCAACTATCGATGACAATCGCGATAGTTTAGTTAATTATCGATAGTTAAGACAGTTTTCAAATGATGTCCTGTAGTTCTTTTCCCTTCATTGAAAAATGCCTCTATTGTTCTCTGCTGTACGTTATGTCCATTGTTTTGAAACCAAGTAACAATATTACTTTGTTTTCATTAAAAAAGACTTCATTTGTCACCAGGGTCTTGTCTGTGTGCAAAATGGTGGTTCGAATATTATCTCTTCCCCACCCCCTTCTTGGAGAATTGACCGTCACTTTGTCAACAAACATGGCGGTCTCGAAGGCTCATATGGCCAGTCTTTTGAAATCGTACAAAACAAAAAAGGAAAGGCAAGCACATGAGAGCACTTCGGGTTTATAAAAGAAAATAATGGTTCAGAGTTGCATGTACAGGTAACTCGTGTCCCAGTAGACTGGTACTAAAATATAGTGGTAATACAACAAATCTGACCCACCATATGTGACAAACATGTTGATAGGTTAATTTTTCTTAAGGATGGTGCCTCCTAATTAATACAGATGTATTTTTTGCAAAGGTTATGACTATGGGGAAAAGGTGCATCTTAGCAAGGGTTATTGGAAGCCCTTGCTAAGATCTGCTGTTTCCACATAGTCTTAAACCACACAAAAAATTTGGTATAAGGGGGCAAATTCCTTAAAAAACCTGAATGGTAATGCATCCATGACTACTGTCACGAATACACATTTCATAGTCTATCTCTATCTTATGCAATTGAAAGAGCGAATGTATTTGCTGTATGTAGTGTAGTTTGTTGAAGTTGTAGTCACTGTAGTAACTGTAGTCATGTGTAGTCAGTGTAGTTGGTGTAGTCAGTGTAGTCGTGTGTAGTCGTGTGTAGTCGGTGTAGTCAGTGTAGTCGATGTAGTCAGTGTAGTCGGTGTGGCCGGTGTAGTCGGTGTGGTCGGTGTAGTCGGTGTAGTCAGCGTAGTCCGTGTAGTCAGTGTAGTCGGTGTAGTCGGTGTAGTCAGTGTAGTCAGCGTAGTCAGTGTAGTCGGTGTAGTCGGTGTAGTCAGCGTAGTCGGTGTAGTCAGTGTAGTCAGCGTAGTCAGTGTCGTCGGTGTAGTCAACGTAGCCAGTGTAGTCGGTGTAGTTGGTGTACTAGTCAGCGTAGTCAGAGTAGTCGGTGTAGTCAGCTGGTGTAGTGGGTGTAATCAGTGTAGTTGATGCAGTCAGTGTAGTCGGTGTGGCCAGTGTAGTCGGTGTAGTCAGTGTAGTCGGTGTAGTCAGTGTAGTCGGTGTAGTCAGTGTAGTCGGTGTACTAGTCAGCGTAGCCAGTGGAGTCGGTGTAGTCAGTGTAGTCGGTGTAGTCAGCGTAGTCAGTGTAGTCGGTGTAGTCAGCGTAGTCAGTGTAGTCGGTGTAGTCAGCGTAGTCAGCGTAGTCGGTGTAGTCAGCGTAGTCAGCATAGTCGGTGTAGTCAGCGTAGTCAGTGTAGTCGGTGTAGTCAGCGTAGCCGGTGTAGTCAGTGTAGTCGGTGTACTAGTCAGCGTAGTCAGAGTAGTCGGTGTAGTCAGCTGGTGTAGCGGGTGTAGTCAGTGTAGTGGGTGTAGTCAGTGTAGTCACGACAACACTGACCACCCCAACTACACTGACTAAATTAACTACATAGACTACAATGACTACACCTTTAACACCAACTATACTGACTACACCGACTACACGAACTACAGTGACTACACTGACTACACCAACTACACCAACTATGCTCACTACACTGACTTCACCTACCTATATGGACAGCGATTAGATTTGTTATATTCGAGACGGTAGTCATGGATTTATTACCCTGAATATCCTGAGATGCGCAGAATGTATGCACAGTAACAAAACAAGACACCGTCCTTGAGAAGAATTGGAAGCCTTAACCAGAGAGATGTTAACTGGTGCCACTACTGTACTGCAAATTCACTATTCAGTTGTTCCTGTTTTGTCAAGAATAACAAGAATAACTGTCAAACCTCGACTGAATAAAGACAGCTAGAAGTGAGATGTTGTTTATTTGTTAAGCTTTTCTTTTTGGCCTACTGCCATAACCAGTATATTACATTTGTAATAAATACACAAATGCAATTGTTTTGGATCATTAATGTTAACATAAGGAGATTTAAGAAACAGAAGAATGATTTCAACAGCTAAGAAAGTGCTCATATCTAAGCAGCTGAGATTCAAGTACAGTTCTAGCGTAGCCCAACAAACTTTTTAACTTCACTTTGCAATTACATGTAATGTAATATGTACCTGCTGGCTGTGGTTGGTCCAAATTAAAGTAACTTAAGCTGGAAAGCCTATGGTATGGGGCATGTATGGGGGACACACATATAATTTGTCATCTTCATCATCTCTTTTTCTCTATCAGTGCACTACATTACATGTAAAATACTATTAAATAATTTGTGACATGCCCACAAAAGGGGAATTCTCCCTCCCAAACCACAAGATTGGGCAAGCAATGGTGTCTGATTCATCCGCATTTGGGAGTCAAACTGTCATCCTTATTTTCCATCTTTTTGTTATCTTTACTCACCCTGAAATTGTTCCTTTTGCCCCTAAGTATTAATACTTTTTGTCTCAAATGGAATCACACCTACAAATACCAAAAAAAAAAATACCAGTCAGTCAATCTAGAATATTATATTAGGTTACCACACATTTTCAAGTGAGGATCCTGGGGGGAAGCGGGGTACTGCCTATTTATGGTTTTACGGGGAGGCTCTGGCCAAAGGTGGTGACTTTTTTTAAGCTCACAGTTTACTAAAGGGTAGGAAAAAATTGTCATTTTAGTATAAGAAAAGGTTACAAAATCAACTGAAAAGTGGACAAGATGGTGGCTTAAAGAAAAGTTTGGGAAAGCGTGCCAAATTTCTGTAGAAATGACAACACGAAACACATAAAAGCTTGCAACCTTTGAGTAGCTTAACCAGAACGACTGAAAGCCCGGGGAAAATTAGGCAATTAAAGAGAATTCTATGGTTTTGGTTTATCCTTGAGGTATAGCAAAAGGGTGCAAATTTTGCTCTTGGTACCATTTTGGTAAAAATTAGTATATTAAAAGGGAAGGGTTTGAACCTCCAGACAGAGCCTCTCCGTATGAAACTTTATTGAGTACCCCCCCCCCCCAAGGGTGAGGATGCACCCAATCCGTACTCTTCTTATACAAATTTATCTGGGTTCAACTTTTATGAGCTGTTATGTTCTGAAGCAAAAGTGAATCACAAGGAAGTGTACACGTATGCCCAGTTTGCTGAGCATACACCCTTACACTAAAAATTTTCTACCTGGCTACCTGGGATCCCAGCATTGCCTTACCAGGATCGCAGCTAACTGGACTAAGATTTTCTTATGTAACTGCAAAGTGTGTGAGGTGTGTTTATGCCAGGATCTCTGCAAACTGAGCCAGCATGGCTAACCAGGCCAGTTTGGCTCATTGGCCTCTTAAGGCCCAGTAATACAAGCAACATTTTCGTAAAACTTTTTGTGCAACAATGTTGCGTTGCAAGTTGAGATTGTTTCTTACACAATCATATTAACACCTTTTTGCACAACAAATTTGTTGCTTCTACTTTTTGCAACATGAAAATTTGTTATGTGCAGAGGTGGTAATACGTGCAACAAACAATCTCAACTTGCAACACAACATTGTTGCAAGGAAGGTTGCACAAAAATGTTGCCCATATTACTGGACCTTAAGAGGCCAATGAGCCAAACTGGCCTGCTTAGCCATGCTGGCTCAGTTTGCGGAGATCCTGGCATAAACACACCGAAGCATACCGTGTTATTCCTCAGGGCTATGATTAACACGTGACTAATAAAACCATGAACAGTAAGAATTATCTTGAAATGTTCACTGTGCCATGACCGACCAATCAGGTGTGAAATCAATGCAAACCACAAATTTCTTGTATCTGATTGGTTTTCTTTCCCGACATACTTACAGTCCAAAAATAATTCAAGTGTTCAGGGTTTTCATAGTTTTACTGTATTAAGAGCCATAATGCCTAACATGTGTTACGGCGGAGTATAGATCAGTGTTATGGATGAACTTATCTTTTGTTGCTATTAATAATTATTTACTCAAAAAGCAATTGGGTTTCTTTATATGCATATGAACATGTGACTAATAGCTAATTGACAGCCCTTAATTGAAAAGCAAAGTTATCTAAGTAGCTAATGTTGCCCAAAGCCAAAGGGAACTTGGAGAGAAAACGGCAATTCTGCAGGAATGGGGATTAATGATTATGGAATTCAGAGGACATGGGGGCAAAGTTCTGTCCATGAATTGAAAGTTTAAATCTGAAAATAACTTATGTGATACACAACTATTAAAGAACATTATTTAAGTTAAATGCAAGACAAAAGCATCGAATCAAGACAATTAATTCAATTCAATGATCCTCTATTTAAGCTTAAATAATACAAAGTCCTCGTGGATTGAGCGGACCGCGTGAGAAATATAACTGAATACAAACATTTACCAACTAAGAGTAAAAAAAAACATACCTGAAATGATGTACGAGCCATAGACGAAGGAAAAGTGGTTCTTCTATATTATTTGCATTGAATTTCCATCAGATTGAAAGCCGTTTGCACGTTGGTTTGTCCTGTACTAGCTCGCTCGACCGTTAGATTGTGCTGCCTTCGACAGGGCTGAAAAACAACTGCGCAAGTCAATGTCCTGCGGTAACGATTGTGGGCTCAGGCGCGGGCTCATTCAAAATGGAGGCCTCTTCGCGGGAAAAAAACAGCCCGAGTTTAAAATGAAAAAATAAGGACGCCGTTAAAACGATAATAATTTCGTTTAAATTTTTGAAGAGGAACAATATTTTTCCAAAAATTTAGAGGGTGTACAAATTATACAAAAATTGTTCTCGCACGGAAAAACAACCTTCCGCGTGACATAGTCGGAAAGTTGCGAGCCGGCTGGATTATAGGGTACTGTTTACGGTATTGTTTTGACTTTTTCTGACCACTTTCTCGTCTGTTTTCGCAAACTATTGGTTTGCTGGGAAAACCAGAAATGCCTAAGAGTCCTGTTTTGGGTGTATTAGGCCCCCAGCCGCACTGTGCCTCCGGAGACTTAGCTTGTCTAAAACATCGCCGATCAGTCGAGCGTCAGCACAGTCGCTGGTTGAGTCCTTTACTAAAAGACAATCAAAACAATTTCAGACATTTCCTGTAACTTCCAGTCCTCCTTTTTAAGATTTTGAACAGCCACGGAAAAGGAAAAGAGAATCATCATTTCACTGGGGTTGACAGCTTTTTAAAAAGCCCTGTACAGACACCAGACAACCGCTCAAGAAGAGAATATTATATCGAAAAGCAATGAAGCAGTTAACTGATAAAACAGCCCTGGACTCTTGAAGGACCTCCTTGCTTGTATTACGGGCAGTCAAAACTTTTCCAGCAAAAGAAAAGAGCTACCAGGACAGTCATTTACCTCTGTTTCACATAATTGAGCACTATTTTAGGTAACATATTTTGATTTAATTTAACTGGAAGATGGGTTTTTAATTCTGTTAAAGTTCATGGGTGATGGAACACTGGAAACAAATTTTCTAAACTTCTTGACTGACTACATTACAAGGACTGCATTACAAGGGGGAAGTGGACTCTATGCAGCTAGTTGTGCCATATCCATGAGGGGGTTGTCCATAGGTCAGATTTTAGGATACAGCACCACACTCAGGACAATAGTTCACCCTTTGGCGACTTCCTTCAAAATAGCTATTTTTGGGATTTTTTCATTACTTGATGACTAGTCCTTTGCTTTTCATGCAATTTATTTTGCCATCCAATGAGTCACTTTACAGCTAAATAAATAAACATCTAGAATATGTTGGTTCATTTTCAATTGCTTTTATTAACTAATTTTAAATGGTAATTAAAGTGCCATGCAACACACTCTTATGGCATAAATTACCAGCAAATGTCTTTCTTTACAGGAAACTGAAAACTGTTAAAAGAAAAGTTGCAGTTTATAATGTATTGCAGATCATCTCTAAAAAAATGAATGAAATATTCTGAAAACTGACATAATTATGGCAATAAAGTCCTGGACTTGACCCTTCAAGTGCACAATATTTGTTTGAAAAAAAAAACTGGATTATTGCAAAGCTGATCTCAGGATGTATGGGCCTGTCAAACCCTAGATACAAATAAAAACTATTCACAAGTGGGAAATGTACAGATTTTTATTTAAAAGAAGCTCTGCATACACCACAAGTCACATGAGCCCCTAAAACCAGCACATGGAAAAAACAGGGTGATGTACTCAGAACCAGTGGTATAACACTACCTCTGGGATTTCAAGGAAGCCCTACCCTTAATTACATCGAACACCTATACAACATGGAAATGTCCAGAAATCAGTCACCGTGAGGAAACTGTTTGCTGTGTATGGATCATCTTGAGTTTTAGCTTTAGGTGTGGTGGACAGTACAGCTGGTGGGGCTGTGGGAGAATCACTGCGACGACACCTTCCACTGTCCCCATTTCACTCATGATGGCCTTTAGTTCTAAGTTCTTCTTATACTTCCTCTTCTGCAGGGCCTGCTGGTTATTTCTCACAAATAAAAAACCCAAGATCCTGTATCATATCATGATCCTCATGTTTGCCAGAACCACTCCCCAGCACTGAAGCATTTTCTTTGGAATCTGGGTCACTGAAAAGTAAACATTTACCATAAGCTTTCACGAGTTTGTAAAACTACAGGGCAGTGTAGTAGCAGAAAAAACTACACAAGATAAACATTTTTGTGCACAAGCCCAATCATGATCAGAAATAAAATGAGGTAAAGGAATTACCAATAATTATGTTCCAATTTATATGATCAAAGGCCATAATAAAGAAATGGTAAAATTACTGATTCTGTTACAGTTGATATAAATAATCTTATTTGGCAGTCAGCTGCCATTTTACTTCCACATATAAGTGTTATGGGTATGTGACACTACATGTTTGACAACAGTTTTAGAAGAGAAAACGACAATCTCAGCTCATCTGGCCAACACTCAGCTGCATGAATTTGTAACTGAATACTGTCGCTACCCCGTACACACTATCCGAGTCTATTGTCTCAAACGAGAGGCAAACACTTTGTAGACAAGAAAGACAAATAATTCGCTTTAATAACCTAGGAAATAATTCTGTAAAGAAGAAACGCTTACGAACGCTCCGACAGAAGCCTTTGTTCACTTGTGGGTTTCATTTCTTGTTTGGGAGCCAAATATCTGTTTCGCAAGTATGATCGCAAAGTTTTGTTTTTTGGAAATAGATTGTTTACTTAAACTTACTGGAAATTATTGTCTAAAACAAACCTAACTCTATGAGTGTTGCACAAAAGTTTGGTAAGGTATAGCTATAAAGTGCAATGCTAAATTTAATCTGAGGACTCACTCACCGTAGTGCTGCAGCCGATGATCTCAAGAATTCGCTGGGTTTCCACGACTTTCAAAACAGCCAAACAGTAGATAGACAAGTTCCCAGTTTGTCTGAAAAAATCTCCACCACAGAAAATACCTTTAAATCGCGTCCCAAGTTCCATCTTCTCGAGTGACACGACGCCAAAATCGACCGAGAAATCAAGCTCGCATGGCGCCAAACAAACGGCCGATCGAACGGTTTTGAAATGTTGATCTCGAGCATGCGCAGTCGTTTTTCAGCCCTGTCGCTGCCTTCCCGAATGAGCACGAATTGTGGTCAGCGGACGTTTACTACTTAGTGTACACGAACGCTAAAAATAACATGCCCTGAAAAAACAGCGTTTTTGCAGTTCTGTGTTGTTTTCACGTAATTAGAGATTTTCCATGAAAATGCTAACTAAATTCGCTGAGGAAACGGTCGATTATTTAACTTGGTGAGGTTAGTTCGCATCGCAATGTACCAGCAGAGGCCAGTAGAACGAAATTCAAAGGGTGTAGCACCTACGTTCGCATGAAATACCTCTGACAAACAGGTTTTAGTGGAAATTCAAAAGGAAAAAACCGTACTTAAAGAGATTCTCGTCTGTGTGTTAAAAAAAAAAAAACGAATAATGTAGACTCCTGTTCGCGAGAAGGGCTAGTTTTGCAGCGTTTTTGTATCACGCTCAATTTCTTTTGTTTTTGCTTATCCACAATCCTCTTCTAAGCAGTACCGGTACCGGGCAATGTTTTTGTTACGCCCACTTCAAACCGGCGGCCGAAAAACGTTTTTAAAGAAAAACAATCTGTCTTCAAAATTCACAGATTAGTTGGATTTAAATCAATTCTCTGTTGCTTCTCTCAACTGGCACTACCGAAATGTTAGTTTTTAATAATTAACCAAATATTCGTCTACACACAAACTGCGACTTGTTGCTGAAGCCAAACAGTAAAACAGTGCTTAATTTTAAACATGTGAATAGGTTGTTCAAGATAATGAAAAACGCAGATGTCCCCCATCTTGAAGTGAGTGTTAAAAACTTAGCTTTGGGTGGGGGGAGGGGGGGGGGGGTGGGGAGGAACTCCTAAAATCTCGGTGGGCGATGTGCAGCAAATGTCTTGAAACAATTACACTATTTCGGAGCACAATATGTGATTTTTTTTACCCTGTTTCAGGCCTGACCCAAAATCTAACGCCCCTTATCAAAACTGTCCCAAAAAGGATCGCAACTACCTAGGAACTGCTTCAATTTACGTAAAACGTTTGAGAAGGGCTTTAAATTCTCTATATTAATCAAAAGACCATTCTCAAGGGATGAAAATAGTAAAAAGTAGCTTCGTCTAAAGACCATACCCAATTCCAGACCATAACTCGAAAACTTTACCCTAATTCAGACCAAAACGACACAAAAATCATTACCTTTGAGGCCGCCCACTCCTATCTGGCTTTTATGTAGAAGGTTTTTGCAGTCTCCCTTTTTTATTTTCATGTCGTTTACAAGGTTTAGGCAATCTCTCTGTTTTACTTTCTTTCTACAATCTCCCTTTTTTACATTTGTGGGGAGCAAGGTTGGTGTAGCAGTGGGAGCACTTGCCTCCCACCTCTGTGACCCAGGTTCGGTTCCAGTGGTTGGCACGTGGGTTGAGTTTGTTGTTGGTTCTGTCCTTGCTCCGAGGGGTTTTTTTTAGAGTTCTCCAAATCAATTTTTCCCCTCCACAAAAACCAACACTTCCAAATTCCAATTCAACCTGGACGTCAAGTGTTTACACATGATGTGTGGTCCTCACACTACGACGCTAAATTTGATTTACCTTTTTTTTTACTTCAAATGTTAGATACATATTCTTGAATGTATCCTTTTTCCAATTTACACGCTATTTGCATTGTCTGGCCAGTCTCCCTTTTTCCATTTACATGATTTTTACAGGATTTGGGCCACCAAATTTACATGTTATTTACAGGGTATAGAACAGCCCCATATTTCTCATTTACATGTTCTTTACATGTTTTGTTTAAAAAATTTACAGGATATTTCCAAAGGAGATACTGTAAATTTGTTCCCCAAAATTTACATGTTATTTACATGGTTCTTTAAGTAAATCCATTTTTACAACAAATTTACAGCTTCTCCTTAACATGTAAAAAAGCATGCAAATTCAATTTACAAAATGCCAACATGTAAATGTAAATTTACAAAACATGTAAATTAGGATTTGCATGTTGTAAATTACGATTTACATGTGCATGTAAATTTTCAACTTTTCCAGAAATATAACCTTGTTCTCAAGCATATCTTAACCACTAAATGATTAGATAACAATTATAAGAATTATGGGGCATAGATTTGAAAAATAAACCGCTGAATTGATTCAATGTTGGCACTTAGTACTACATGAACACTGTGACTATTAAAATAACCATAGCAAGGTACATTTCGGAAAGAAACTTTCCGAAATATCTCACAGGTCAACTCCTCATAATGACTTACAGTGACCCTCAGATTAATTTCTGAAAGAATTGTTGGACAACAATAGTTATACAGATCATACCTTTCTTTCTACCGGTTTGGTGGACGCTGGGCTCGGATGAAGGCCAGGTTTTTTTTACTATAAAGCAACTGCGTAATTTCAAGCTCTATTTAGCCTTTAGGTGAGAGAGGGCAACTTATTGAAATCTCAAATTTTAGTAGTTTTTCCTGAAACTTCTCAACATTACAGAGGTAGTAAATTGTGTATCGCTGTTTTACATCTACTAGCTAATTAAAGATTTAATTTTCTTTTCTTACATTTCAACCCGTATTTTAGTTCTGACCTCAAGTGGAAAAGAGGAAGACAGAGTTTATGGGAAAGCTCAGACAGAGAGAGATCTTTATGATGCTATGAATCTTCAAGGCGGATTGATAGAACTTATTCTTATTATCGTTTGCTGCACGGTGCAATCACTTTGAGTTTGGGGACGCTGACATGATACGAATACCAAAAAAAAAAAAAAAAAAAAAACGCAAGGAAAGGTTTTAAAGCAAACATTTCTGAAACAACCCCCGACAAATCACAAGAAAAGAAACATTATTAATAGTGTCCTTCACTAGTCAACGCGACTGGCACTATATAATTAAGCAGCTTTCGGAATCTTCTAGCTAATGAAAGATCAGATCAGGTTTGAATACGGCAGCCGTAAAAGAAAATATGAAATGAGGTTAAAATGGATCGGTATTAAGAAACTAAGCATCAATTTGTAAGTCTATAAGTAAATTTGTAGGGGAATATTTAGCGAATTAATTACCGCTATCTGTGACTTAAAAACAGCACCGAATTTACAGTTATAAAAACAAACGGAATATGTTGCGAAAGACGATAGTGGCGATCTTTGAATAAGATGGTGGATGTAAAAAGCCCAAAACTTACGTTTACATGGCGAACTGTAACATCCTTCAGGACAACTTTGACAAACTGAAATGAAAACTGACAAAAGGAAGATATACCCCGCGAAATACGCTAAACCTCTTGTTACAAGGATTATTTTAACCAACTTTCACCTTAGCACTTTAATGTTACGCGTCTAACCAGACGTCTAGCTGACGTTCAGTAATAGAGTCTCGAGGTGAATAAAACATTAAACTTCTTATTCATCAATATCGTTACTGACACTCTTCACTGCTGATACAATTAACACTTAATGACTGGTTCCGAGGGAAACAGTTAATTTTGTTTCCCGAGAATGTCAATGTTTCCCGAGGCGGAGCCGAGGGAAACATTGAGATTCGAGGGAAACAAAATTAACTGGTTTCCCGAGGGACCAGTCATTAAGTGATTTGTTGTATAGCACAACGAAGAAATTAGAAGACGTAATGTGAAAATAATCGAAAACATTGCTATACAGAACTTTGAAAAACGCGCTAGTCAAACGCTATGATCACACCACCTTCAATCACGTTCTGTTCACGTGCAACGGCGGTCTTCGGTCAACATTCGCGGGTAACATTGCACTGTTACCCTCTGACGTAATAGACTTTGCAATGTTGCCTGCTCAGAGACTTTTGGCGGGAAACAGTTTCATTGTTAGATGTCATGTGATCCCGAACTGACCAATGAGAGCGTGCGCTATTAGAGGAAAAATTCCAGCTATATAACAACAAAGCATATAGATGCCATAGTGAACGACCCTAGGTGTGCAAACAAATTTGTCCATCTAATCTACATCCTTCAAGTATTGCATGGTATATATTTAACAATTAGATTATGAGCTCGAGATTTCTATCGCGTGATAGAAGTATAGTATAGTATAGTATCTCGCATAGAAGTCGAGAGCGAATAATCTAATTGTTTTAGTATAAATCTCGATTAACATTCCACTAAAGTGAAACGTTTTACATCATTGCACTGTTATTTTGAAGTATAAGACCGTGCCTGTCACTCACCTTTTCGCTACTCACTATCTATCACGGAATAGATAGTGAGTAGGGTAGCCAATCAGATTGCAGCATTTATGATAGAACGCTAATAGATTTATACTAATATCTGTGAGAGTTCAGTGACCGATTTAATAGTGCAAAATTACAAAATTCAATAATTAATTCTCTCATCGAATTAGTTACATATAGAAGTCTAAAAACTACGAAGTTGAGTTCGAAACGGCTCGTTAACTCGTAAGGCCGAAAAATTCTTCTGAGCAATAGTCTTACTTAAAGAATCTGCCAAAAGTCCTTTTCCAAACAGACTGAGAGCAGTCCTTTTTCCTCAAATTCTACTGGTGAGCGGAGTTGTTCAAGTCAGTGACATGTTAAAAACGCCGGAGAAGGCGATGAGTCACGCTTCAAGCGATCTTTTCGAACCGTCTATAGAAGACGAGAGAAGAAAGACACTGCTCGTAGTGCAGTTTGCGTTAGCGGATAGTTTTTATCCAAAAGATGGCTTGGTCTTCAGCTTCCTAAATGAAAATGACTTTTGCTATAATGATCACCATCTTCGTTCACGTGCAAAATAAAAATCGCTTTCATATGAAAGGCTGTGTACCATACAGATTTTGCTTTTAAAAACAAATCAGTACTGACCTATTAAAGCTTGATTTTCCCTTCTAAAAACGTTTCAGAAGAACAAAACATTGAAGCACAAGAAGATCTAAAACAAAACAAATACCCAGTGTTTGAAAACTGCAGATAATTAATGTAAATTATCTGAAATGGAAATAAAGTTGAAAAGCTTTGGTAAAAAGAGCCTAGAAAAGTAGCGAACTCCCTAAGCTTCAATCGCACTCAACAGTCCTAGAATACAATGGGTACTCGCCACTATAAATGGAAATATTTCCTTCGACTGCGTACTTTGTCTAAATTATAACGACAAACGCTTGTTCAACAAAACGTTTGTCGTTAGGAGAGCTGCACTTATTTGTCAGTCATGGTACACAGTTGAATAATCTCCCAAGCAATTACTCAAGCAAATTTGTTGAAACAGGAGCGATTCAGACTTCTTGTTCCTATATCATTCAGTAAAAGTAGGTTTTTACTTCGTGTACTGGACACACGATAGAAACATTGTTTTTGGTCATTTATTTTGATAAAGTATTGTTTCTTCTTTTTGTTATCTTTGGTTTCACGTTATCGGTGACGGGAACACTAAGTAATATCCTGAAATTGTATATGTGAAGTGGTTACGTTGTCATGTAAAGCTTGAGTTAGTGATCAATGCAGAGATCTTTCTTAGGCCAAGAAGTAGTCCAATTTCATAATCGAACTTAAATCGATTCCGATGGCGCCAATTTGACAAAGAAGGGTCATGGAAGTCTACTTCCCAGTACTCCGCTTCAGGCTTGTTTAAAACTGGTGACGCCTGAACAGTCTGTCAGGGTCCGTCTACGCACTCTCTTCACTGTTTGATCACAGCCGTTTTTCTCCATCAATGGGGAAACAATAGCTTGCCTTTTTTGTACGAGTCATTAACAATTATTCACCGAAGTGGAGGTGAATAATGGTTGGTCAGTTTGCCGAGCCGCAAAATGAATAATTGGTTTAGTAAATACCAAACCAGTGTATAGCCAGCACCAAATAGTTCCTTTTTCTGAGAAATGAGAGAAAATTCGCGCGCAAAATTCAGAAGAATGCCGGAAGGTGAATGGTATTGATGGTTTAAGTCAAATTTTTGTCTTGAGCAAGAAAGACACTTGGTTTAGCAATTTTAGGGAGCAAATACCAAAAGTGAATAAAATTTTAGAGCAGTTGCATTTGGTTAAATTTGAATTCAACTCGTGTGTTATAGTGATTTTTGACAATTCGATACTGGTTAAGTCGACTTTCACTACTGGAAATTCTGAAAAAGGTAGTATATAAGTGGCGGGTAAAAACTCGTTAAGCCTCAGATTCACTTTTTTTTTTGTAACACCGGCATAAACGATGTTGTTTTGCTGATGACGGCTAAGAAATGTAGCAAGTATCAAAATGCAAGTGTAGAGCAATGCACTGTATAATGCTTTTTGTCCTCGATGGATTCTTTTCCTTACTAAATGCCCTAAAAACTGATTAAGCTTTTGAAAATTTGAGAACTTGACAGTATATTTTAACCGCTTTCACAAACCTTCCTCGTGACTAGCTTGCACGTGTTTTTTAATAGACAAAGATAAAGTCACACTTAATTGTGAAAGTAATGGCAGCATACGTTGAAACGTATGCAAGGAACTTGGAAAAGTGCGTTATTTGCAAAACAATTGTTAAAAAGAAGTTTTGTTTCAAATTTGAAAGCTATTAGGAAATGTGGTCCCCCCCCACCACAACCAAAGTGGGCGATAGTGTGCATCCAATGGCCGAAAATCCATCACTCAACAAACCTCACCAAAGTGTGTGATAAAAAGGGGTAATTTAACGCTGAAATGGTAATTTTCCGACGTTTCGGCAATACTGCCTTCACCGGGGTCTGATGAAGGCAGCATCGCTGAAACGTCGGAAAATTAACATTTCAGAGTTAAATTACCCCTTTTTTATTGCATTACTATAAGACGCTGCGCAGGATTCTTTGCCGTTATCTGTAAACCTCACCAAGGGCTTACCTCCTCAAGCAGGGTGCGCTTAGGAAAGTTTTGCGAACAGCAAACACCCATAAGTGGGACGTTTTACGCTCTCAGGTCACTTGATCACTTCGCCTTACTTTTAATTTGCTTCAGTGCAGAGTCCACAACTACAGACACATTAAAGACAAAAATTCACGTTTTACGTTTCACTGCCCGTACGAAATGATTCTCGAGAATTCCCGGGAAAGGCAAAATTCCCAGGAATTCTCGAGATTTCCCAGGAAATCTTGGGAAATTTTGCATTCTTTTGGTGCGACCGAAAATTCCCGAGAATTCCGGGAATTTTTGGGAACACCTCCAGCAGTATTTAACAGCTTTTCGAGGATTCTCGAGAATTCTCGAGAATTCTCAGGATTTGACTGAAATGTGCGAAAATCAAATTTTAAACTCGTTCAAAAGAACAGGTTCTCAGGAATTCCCGAGAATTCCCAGGAATGACTTGACTTACAGATTTTAAGCATGTTCAAAAGAACAGGTTCTCACGAATTTCCGAGAATTCCCAGGAATGACTTGACTTACAGATTTTAAGCATGTTCATTAAAGAACCGGTTCTCAGCAATTCCCGAGAATTCTCAGGAATGACTTGACTTTACAGTCGTGAATTCAGAAATTCGTTACCAGAGGAATTTTAACTACAAAGGAATTAACATTATGAAATATATGAAAACAACAAAAATTCTGCCCCCAAAAAAAAAACAAAAAAGAAAAAAAGAAAGACATGCCGGGAATTTGTTGGGCCAAAAGCGGCCAAGATTACGGGCGCGGGTAAATAGGTCAGCGGTTGAGGCTTCAAGACAAACAAATATGGCGGACGCAAGAGAGGTTTTTTAACAACAGTTGAGGGCGCTCTACATACTGCTGTATCAGAGCTTGAAAACAAGCAAATTGATAAAACGAAAGTACGAAATGCGGTGGAAGAGATAAGATCACTATTAGACCCGATTTCAAGGCGGCCGTTCGATCTACAGCGAGGATTCAAGCAAATGGTCGGGGATTTTTACCCAATGCTGCAACAGCAGGCATTCAGTTGGTTGAAGCAGCAGAATCGAATATCGCCCAGGTGTTCTCTGAAACATCCTTGGCAGTTCATTGTGGAGGACAGACTTTCTGGAGAGCTCTTCAAGATTTTGGAAGCTACTGTTTCCCACACAAATTATGGCGTGATAACGGTCAAAACACAAAAGAATTGTGTATTTGCTTTTACGGCCTACAATAGAGTGAGAAAAGTGTTCTCTGATTTGACTGATCACAATCTGACCAAAGAACACTTTCTTAAACGGAAGGTGAAAGGTGAAAAGCGCGTCGAAGGCATTATTGATGCTAATAAGCAATTTGGGATAAAGCATTGCTATAAGAAAGAAAGCATCATCTTTGATTTTTATTATGGATTTCGGAATGAACATGGTTAGCCACAGCATGTGTAAGAATTCAAAACAGTCTTAAAACTAGATGAACAGTGATATTTTATTCACTTATAGGATAATAATTATGCTGTATATTTTTTTCAAATTTCTTTGGGATCAAGCTTCAATGGAGTGATTACCATCAAAACACACACAAAAAATTGTGTGTTTGTGTTTACTTCAGTGACATAACAGAGTCAGAAAAGTCTTTTGTAAATTGACTGATCAGACTATGGATCAACAAAGTTTGCTAAAAAGGAGAGTGAAAGGAGGGAAATGAGTGGAAGCCGTTATTAACGAAAGTAACAATTTGGCATAAAATATTGTTTTCATAAGGAAATCATCACATTTGATTTTTATTATGGCTGTTGGAACGAGCATGGCTGGCCTCAGCATAAGCAACCTGCATATATTGGATACAAATAGGATACAATAGGGAAAACTTGATATGTATACTCTTCGATATAGTTTTATAGAGAGAGAGAGACAGAGAGAGAGAGAGAGACAGAGACAGAGAGAGACAGAGAGAGAGCTCTACTCTAGTAGAGCCACATAATTGGTTGAGAAGGAATAATGATTATGCTGACATACGAACAGCCTGTACAGTACAGTGCAGTACTGTACAGTTCTGTTTCAAGAAGGCCAGCTGGTCCTCTCTCATCAGGTGCCTAATACACTGGCTAGCTCAGGGCTTGAAATAACGGCCGGTCAACGGACAATGTCCGGTCAAAAATAGGTTTTGTCCGGTCAAATCCTTGGATGGCCGGACAATTTGTCCGGTCGTTTACCCTTGTAAAGAAAATTTTAAATTTTTAAAGCTTCAACATTATTGGCGTTCGTGAATGAAAAGGAGAAAGACAGAACGAGATACTACCAGACCAAAAACTTTTAACAAATGATTCATAGTAGTGGTTGTAAAATTTCCGGTGGTTGCAAATTTTCGCTTTGTCATTCATCAAGCCGTCACCGCAAATTGGCGGGTGTTCCGGAGAAAGCGTGTGTAGCGGTGTGAATTAACAGTGCCTCTCAGTGTCGGTACAAAGGTCCGGTCCAATAAAAAGAAAGCAAGTTTACATTTATTTGTCGACTTGTCGACATTTTGTGTGAATCACTCTAGGTCTAAATTCCGAGATTGACGAAACATCCCTGAGAGGTGATTTTCAAGGGAAACAAACCATTTAAACAGAAAATTCACATATTCCATCAACTTCACGACTTAAGTAGGTATTAAAATTTAACCGTATAGAAGACAAAGAACTGAAGCGATAGTTGTATGCACAAATGTAATATTGATTCTGCCGAACTTTGCGGCTGTACCGTGCGTTCCAGCATTGAGTTCGAGGCTGCATGTACAATAAAGGCATAGAAAATGTACTTGTTTGATATGTAAACATTATGCGGGGGGGGGGGGGAGGGGAGGATTTTATAGAGATATGACGTAATGGATATTTGTCCGGCCAAAAATGGGTTGTGTCCGAGCAAAAATAAGTTTGACCGGACAACTTGACCGGCGCCAGCCGGGAAATTATTTCAAGCTCTGTAGCTTGGGTTCCTTATATACACTGATACTTTAGACATTCTTAAGTTAAATGTTCAGCTGTGATGGTCATCATCATGTCTTAAAAATTACCATTGCCTCTAAGAAAGTTAATAGCATGCAAAAACAAGTTGCAATTCATTTCATTTTTACATATTTCAATGTTGATACTTAGGAGAAACTGTCGCAAATGACAGTTTTTCACTGACCAAATGGACAGCAGGCACATGCTCAGGTTCTTGCTCAGGCACTGGCATTGAAGCATTACTGGCACTGGCTGTCATTCTGGCTCTGGCTCTGTGCCAAGTGGTCAGATGTCAGAAATAAAACTTTATTGCAGCAAACTCAATTTTTCGCAACATGAGTATTTTTCTTGTAATGCTGTTATCAAACAGTTAGCATAAATATCATCCCACCACTGATGCAAACCTACAGAGTTACACTTAAGTTGTGCATGACAATTTTCTTTTGCAGCCAGGCTGATATTAACCTACATTGTAAAGGATCAGTGTGTATAAGGAACCCTAGCTAGCTAGCATACTACGCACCTGACGAGAGAGGACCAGCCGACCTTCTTGAATCAGAACTGTAGTGCCTATGTCAGGATAATAATTTTTCCTTCTCAACCAGTTATTTATAAATATATAAATAAATCACAAATGACAATGATAATTCTTGTTACACCTATGTTTCAACCACATTCAGTGAACTTCTTCAGGGTGACTAAATACATACTTAATGTATACAGTATTTGGTATTGTGATATAATTATATATTTATATATGCTATTGTGAATTTGAAATTTCATCCTTTCATAAATTTATATATGGTGTCATAGCATAAATATAAAATATGTGATAGGTAATGTACTTAAAATTTGTAACCAGATCATTAATCAACAAGTACATTACAACACTCCACAACTCTTTGAATAAACAATAGCTTTGTATTCCATTATAAGAAAATATATTACACTTTGCAGGATATTTTAGTGATCATATAATTCATGATATATTAGATTTTGAAGTCCATTTTTAAATTTGTTGGCAAAGTAAGATAAAAGCTGCAAGGCTTCATTTAACTTAAATAATTATATGATTTTATTACAATCAAATAAAATTAAATCTATTTGATTTTATTATAATCAATTGAAATTAAATCTATTCCCTTTGCAGTTTTGTTTTCTGATAAAACTAAATTGGTATAAATTAGCATAACATGCAATCATTTCTATGCATTTTTGATATAAAAATGTCATCTGTTACACCATAGGTACTGTTACTGTTCATTCCTAGGTCCATACCAAGTACTTAATTTGTGACCTTGAGTAGGAAGAACTATGGCCCATTGGTGTACAAGTGATAATGATGCTAAGTCCCTCCCCTTCATAAATGTCTTTTGTCAGCTAGTAGTAGTTGAGCTAATAAATAAATATATGTTACTCTAATGGTTCAGCACGTCTTTTGCTGCACTTGTTATTTTCCCTTTCACTACACATTGAAATATTATGTCCCTCAGTGGGTCAGAACAGAAAGTACATTTCATCTCAGTAACTTGTTTAGGCTCCCCACAATAGCAAAACTGTGAAGTGGAACACCTTTTTGGTACATACAGCCCATTTGTTTACTTGTGTACAGTTTCATCACTCCCTTTCTCCCTTAACCAAAATAATGACACATACTCATGTTTAAAAACTTCAGCCCACCTGTTACTAAACTGGGTATTATGAGTAAATTTGGCCAAAGTAACATGCTTGGCATCCCTGCCCTCCATAGTGTTTATGCCAAGTCCCATCCATAACCTTTGATGAATGACTTTAGCATGACTCGGAAAAATATGGCCAATTGTCCAGGTCGTTGGCGTGCTGGTCAGAAAGAGTGCAGTAGCTCTGTAATAGTTAGTGGCCGGACGAAATGCCAAAAAAATTACTCAAAACCGAACGGTTGAACACTTTTAATTTACTGACTCATCTTCGATCACAGACGAATACTGCCAAAAAAAATCTTACACCTCAAAAAAATATATCACCTTATGCAGATTCGTTAGCTGAATCGAATTGCTATTGTTCTTGAGAGCTATTATTCAAAAAATCTTGAGAAAAATTCTTAATTACAAAGTCTTTTGTCCAGTTAGAGCAAAATTGCTGAAGACTCAGAACCTGTTCATTCGAAAGAGAAACCCTGCTAAAGAGAGAAACTACATCTCCAAGATTGATTGCTGTGAAAGCAAACACATGTAACTTAAAGGTATGAGACCTCTGGTCAGAGTCCATCTTTAGGTTTTGAACAATTGACATGAAGTGGTGACAAAATAGACAAGACTCCTTACCTGTTGCAGAAGGTTCCTAAACTTTCCATTGACCTGGTTTTCTTCACTTAGGCCATGACAAAGAACTTGTCTTACATCATGTAACTCACCAATATTGATTTGATTGATCCCTTCCATTAATTTCTGATAGGTGAAAAATCTTGGAACTGGGATCCTTTTTACAAATTTAATATGCTTTCTCCCTACCCCATTTTCATTAATACACATTGAGAGTGTCACTAGTGTCATGACTTGACTGAAAGATATTTTTGTTTACTTGCAATCCCCCTGAACCATTTACTCAATGCTGTGAATCATGCTTTTAACTGTTTCCTTAGGACTTTTCACTAAGAAAAATCAATTAATGGGATAATAGACCTGTGTGTCACAGCCCTGCATGTTCCTGACAGTTTATTTACCTTTGAAGTATCTGTAGTGTTTCTCTAAATCCCGAGGTAAACGCTTGATGAAATCAGGAGGTGCCATCTTCAACAGCCGCTGATTAACCAGAGTTATCTGTGAAGGGATTTAATTTTAATTATCAGAATCCATTTCAAGCTATTATTTTGATTGCCTTTTGTGGACACAAAGCTGGTATGCATGGTTGTACATTGCCCTGTTGTTATAACTGCAAACTACATGGACACATGTAAGCTAAAAGGGAAAATTAGAATCTCCTACATTTATAGCAGGTGCATGAGAGTTCAAAACCATAGGATATTTCAAAAATAATTTCTGCAAAATGGTACAGATGTAACCTCAACTTGCCTACCCAATACAGCATAATGACATTTATTATAGCAGTAAATTATTTATTATTATAAACTGAAGTTATATTACAGAGCCCAATACAATCCTCATTTCCAATAAAATAAGGCTTTTTGGTCTTGGTGGCAGAAAACCAGTTGTACATCAGAGTGTTTTAGTAATGCCAAGTGAAACACCATGCATATAGTCTGACACAATAATTTGTAGTTGACAAATTTTATATGCAGTACACTATAAAATCGGTTTCTTTTGTTATGTTCTCAACCGCTTAGAAACTCTGTGGCCAGATTCAGTGTAATCTTTACACCGGGGGGGGGGGTACTCCTCCAAAATACCCATACAGGTATGATACAATATTTAATTTCGAGAGCTTTCCTATTGAATGCACAATAAAATGGCTATTAAATTTACTAAATTTCTAAAACAGGGTATTAGAAATCGGCCGATTTCTAGAACAGGGTATCATTTTGAATGCAAGATTCTTCCTTGGAGGGAATCCAATCCCCCCCTTCCTGGTGTCAAAGTACACCCTGCCGAAGAATTGGGCAACAAAAACCACGATAGCTAATTTTTGAATAACTTGCCACCTTGATACAAGGATTGAAGACTCTGTCAGACCTGAGGTTCTCTCAGATTTTTTTGAAACCAGCGTAATTAAGCTGCCGTGCATTTTGTTTACTTGAAATGCCTGTGGGTCGGTCAAAAATTTTCCAATTGTCGCGGACGTATATCGATTTTAGTGAAAAAAATTGCACAATTTGGGAAAATACGTCAACTACAAAACCAAAATATAAGCTTTTCGAATCGCTTGCCATTTCCAAAAAAGATCGAATACTCTTTGGAGGTTGAAACTAGGCTTTCGTGAAAATTCATGACTAATAAAGCTTAGGTCGACCGCGCCATCAATCCGATCCAAAGGAGTCCGTAGTCTGTGGAAAGTTTCAGTACGTCTGAGTTTACTAAACTTAGCTAAGTCTTTTTATTACTCATAGGAGTCATAGGCTTATCGTTATTAATTTGCCTCTAATTAAACAATTGCAATCTCGCTGAATTTTTTCCCCCACTAACCTTCATGATCGACGCTATGAACTTGGTACTCCACACGCTGTTCGGTTGATAACGTTCTATAACAGATACCACACGCCATTTCTCGATTCCTTCGACAATCACCTCACCGTAATATCCATGTATAAAACCATTCGAATGTTATTATGTATCGAAGCCATCTTGCAGTGTACAACTACAATTAAATGTCGAAATGAACAAATACACATTCCGCGCGTAAAAACCCCGCTTAATGTTGTACCTTTCAGGGTCTGGATAATGTTACAGTTGTCACTCTTGTGGCCATGTGAGCAAACTGCGGTAATTCATTGGTCAAGAACCAGGACACCGCTGTGGAGAATCCGAGCGCCAATTTCAACGGTCATAAGCTAAATTCGTTTCGAAAGCTCAATCAGCCCTCGTTCGATTCGACCATATAGTCTGCGTAGAAGACTGATTTGACCACCACTTCACTTGTTTGCCCTTTGATCTCTACATCTTCTTCATTCGACACTGCAGTGACCTCTCGTATCTGGCAGATCAGCTCAAGATGCCGTATTATGTAGTTCGTTGGCTTGAGAACAGTGCGAGTGTCGGTGTCATCCCGGGCAAAATGATTTCGGAAGAGAACATCGTCCTCGATCAAGAAGTCAGCCTCGTCGAAAAAGTGAAGGGGAAAATGAAAGTTTACAAAGGCACTGTCCTGTTCATTTCCGGTAAGTTGAACCTTTAATGTACTTAATATTCATTGTACGTGATGTACAACTATGGACATGTACAACTTGCAATTGTACGTACAATTGAATTACCGAGGTCAAACGGCTGACTTCTGGCTGAATTAAATCCATAAGCTTTTGAACGAATAGTCCTTTTGGGATTTTATGATTTTTTTTTAAATAAATAGAACTACAGGGAAACTAATCAAGTGTTCAGGGTGAAGGTTTCGCTTCGGGAGATCGAAGTGCTTTTAAAGCTCTTTCTGTCTTTGGGTTTTATAACATTTCATTTGCATAATTTATGACTTATGTATAAGCCTGGCTTGTAAAGTCCCGGTAAAGTACATCGATCGTGCTTTTTGATTAATTTCATTAATACAGAACAGTATTACGAATGTGGACCGAAAAAAGTTGAACATAGGATAATTTATCATGTACAGTGTGGCATTAAACATCCTGAATTAAATGTAAAGGCTTATTTAACACAGGTGTTATGAATGAAATTTGTGATCCTCACATACTGTACTGCTATCAACTTAACAGTTGAAAAAGCAATATCTAAAAATTCGTCTCCCTGCTTGAAGGGGATTTCAATTTAACCCATGACTGTTTTTTTCAGATTGCTTTATAATTATTACCATTATTGCTTAAGTTGATAGCACACTGCAATTTTACTCATGTTTCATCTGCACAGTTCAGTACATATATGATTTTTTGTACAAATATAATTTTGCTATTCATACTGACATTTTAGTTTAATTAAGCCAATTAATTTAGTTAATATATAATAAAATGTTATCCAACCAACCTTATGCAAGCATAATTATTTATTCTCACTGCACAGGCTATTAACAAACCATTTCAAAATACGGCGCAGCTTGCCCGTGTGCAGACTGCCATGGCAGCCAGACAGAAGCCTGTATTAAACCAGCAGCCAAATCCAGCAGACAACACAGTCTATCGGCTTTATCCTCTGCCACAAGATCCTCGCATCCATCATGATCATCCACAATCCATTGGCATCAATCATCCATTAACATTCAATAATTCAATTAATAATTCTAATCAATCATTTTCAGCTTTATTGCATGAGGTGCATGACACACTTGAGTTGGGAGCTGGCTATCAAAACATTGATAGGCCAGCTCCTAGTACATATCACCAACCATTCACTTGCAGCTCCCCTAAACATTATCTCCCACCACATTTATGAACAGCTTGGAGGTACAGGAGGTACAAAAGGAGGTGAGCCTCCTTAAATCAGCTGTTAAGGTTCTCCACGATGAAGCAAGGGCCCTCAAAAAGAAATTAAAGGTAATTGTAAATGTGAAGTGTAGGTGTACACTCACCCATAATGCTCATGTCTCTGAATACTGCACACACACACCCACACACACACCCACACACACACACAATAGTTGGACTTATTTCTATTGTCAGCAGAACGAATTTGGCTAAAAAGCTACCAAAACCAAGTACCCATGGCCCTGAAAACTACTGACATGCTCTGAATCTCACCTTACTTGTTTAAATTGACATATAATTACAAAGTGTGTGTGCTAAATGTCTTCACTAATTGTAAATACAATTGTATCAATACTGCTTTTAGGGTTGAAACACATACAGCTTATAGCTTAAATATTAAATACATGTTGCTATGGCTCAGTATTATGAAATTAATTGTGGTATTACTTATCTTTACTATCTACTTTCCTTATTAGGGTCAAATTACCAAACAGAGTAATAAGCAAAGTTCAGAGACCTACAGCACCACCCCTGAAGAAGAGATTCTAAACGACACGCCATCTAGTGGTATGAGAAAGGTACTTATAAATATTTTATTGTGGCGTCATATTAGATCATAACTTTATAGCTTATCTGATCATGATCTTGAGGTAACAGAAACAAACCTCAGTCCATAACTGACACCGGAAAATAATACACGCACTCCAGGTCTTTGCATGCCTATTAAGTTAGTGTGGCACCCCAAAATGCACTGGCTCCTGAACAGTCCCTTACTTTTATGTGCCATAAAAATGCTGCTTATATTAGCCCTGCGGTCTACAACTTTGTTAGCATTAGACGCAGTGTTCCAGTTCACTTTTAAGGACAGGGAGTCAATAATTAATATTTATTTAATGGGTCAACAAGTTGTGGGTATCCAAATCTTCTTAAGTTGGCCATTTGATTTTTCAAGTTAGAAAGCCAGCCTTGTTTGATTTTTGATCTGGAGACCCCTCTCTTATCTGGAACACTGTAGGCTTTGCTCTGATACACTTGAGATCATATAGTGCTTATTTTAATTAACAATGCACTCAGTCGCAATTGCTATTCCCTTATGAATTAAAGCCCTCAACACTAATTACTTGTGTTTTAAAATATTGCAGGAGGCACTGGAAAGTTCAGTAAAATTTTCTTCAAACCCCCCTTGATGGATTGAAAACACTATTGGCTAAGTTATTCTCAAAGGAAAGCTAATAGCCAATTCATCCATCAAGGGGACTCAATGCAATCTTACAAAGGGAAAAGAGGGGTGCACGCAGCAAAGAGTCTCTGGAAATGATTTATATAGTAAGTGCTTGTTTCTATACCATTATTACCATAATTCTGTCAAGATATAATATGAAACCTTTAACATTGTATTTCTTTTCTTTTTGTTTTTCAGTGATCATGAAGGACGTTTTCAACTCATCCCAAACAGAAACAGACAACATGATAAATATAAGAAGACAACAGAAGCAGTTGAGAAAACAGTTTAAAGCATAAAGATATTAATGATTGATGCTTTCAAATGATCAACATTTATAATTTTTGATAACAAAATATACACTCATGTTTTGTCAAAATTATTTTTAATGTAATAGCAATTTTTATTGACTTGAAATATTCCTTACTCCAATATAGCCTTAACATTTTACCAACTATTGACAATCTTCTTTTCTTGTCAGTCGTTGAAAATAGGGTGTTCATTCTCAGTTCCAAACTTATCATTTTTACCTTTGCCTTTTTGAAGTGATATATTTTTTTACAGAAATTTGCAATATCGGTAATATAATAATAATTTTTATGTTTTGGCTTTCTGAAGCCATATTTCTTTATAGAAGTCTACTTTATTGACAGTAATTGTGTACATATGCATATACATATGCATAACTTATTTTTATCTTTTGGTTTTCTTAAGTGACTTATTGTCTGCTTTATTTACAAGAATTGAACATGTGTACATGCAGTAATTTTCAGATTTTCTGAAGTGACATATTTATTTATAAAAGTGTACTTTATTTACAAGAATTATGTACACTGATCATAGCACAAATAGCAATAAACATTTGTGAAATTTCAAACTTACTCTGTGCTCAATTTTTTTGTCACTTTTTTGTCAATTTTTTTGTCACTCATTAACTAATCTCATTTGTATCCGAAATCCCAAGAATTTCCGGGAAATCCTGGGATTTCCCGGGAATTCTTGGTTGCAGCCATTTCCCAGGAATTCCCAAGATTTCCCAGGAATTCTCAGAAAATCTGGAGAACAGTTTTTCATTTCTTTTCCAAAGAATTCCTGAGAATTCCCGGGAATTTTGTGCCAATTAACACAAATGAATTCCCCAGATTTCTTGGGATATATTCTTGGGAATTCTTGGGAATTCCCGGAAAATCTAGGAACAGTTTTTAATTTCTTTTCCCAGGAATTCCTGAGAATTCTCGGGAATTTTGTGCCAATTAACACGAAGGAATCCCGGGATTTCTTGGGAAATATTCTTGGGAATTCTTGGGATTTCCCGAGATTTCCTTGAACAATTTCGCACGGGTGTTTCGTTTATTCACAGAGATAGTTGCAGAAACACACTCCTTCCTTTTCGTCAAAGCTTCCTTGTGGCTTCAACCTGAGTACCAAACAAAACAGTATAGCGTAAATTAAATGCCAAACTTGGCTACTCATACGCAGAAGAACAATCCGTCTATCGAGCAAACACGCGAGAAGGCGAGTTGCACAAGTCCTTTGATCACTTCAAAGCGTTTCTTTTAGTTTGAATTTTGTTTCAAATAACGTCAGAAGCATTATCGCCTTAAGACCGGTTCGACCGGGTCATTATTTTGCAGCAAGCATTTGGACCCTGTTTACACCAGGAGGGGGCCAGTTTAACCCCACTAGGGATCCCTTGGGCCACTCGATTGTTGATTTCCTTGGTACCATAAGCAACATTGAGAGGGAACAAGGCGACTGGATCTGGATCTTAATAAGAAAGAGTTTTTCCATGCTGACTTTAGTTAAAATCGTCTAAAATTCTTTAAGAAAATCTAGGATTCTTGTTAGTTTCTATACTGTAAATATTTTGGCAGTTCAGTGTGAATGAAATGTTTGTATGTTTATCCAAACTGTTTAAGAAAAAAATACAGGCATGTGATGTGAAAATACGGCGACCATTCACCAAAGTCCTTGGGAAGTTGTTAAAGATCACCCCGGAACAAGCAAAGACAAAAGCAAGAAGAAAAAGACATGTGATCACAAGCAATGCAATCGTGTTCCCTTCCTTTACCTCGACATGTCCACGGCTGTCCTGTCCACGTCATCAATCCTGATCCCTGTACAACGCACTGTCGCTCCACACTGCCCACTGCTTCATAACCCACATTGCACGTCATGCGGCAAACTGATAAATACACCCTATTGCACACACCAACAATAACACCATTGACCGGGGGTAGCAGCTGTTCACATATACGAACTAAATGAAAAATGAGAACGTACAAGTGAAATTTACCATTATAATAATTACAAATATTTCATGTAAGACACAAGCAAGAAGGAAAAGAAATGCGATCACGTGGCAAGGCAATCGTGTTCCCTTCCTTCACCTCGACATGTCCACGGCTGTCCTGTCCTCCTCCCTGTACAATGCACTGTCGCTCCACACTGCCCACTGCTTCATAACCCACATTGCACGTCATGCGGCAAACTGATAAATACTCCCTATTAGCGGCTGTTCGCATACACGAACTGAGTGAATAAACGGCCCGCGCATTGCGAGCATGTGCGGACGTCTGAAACTGATAAATAAATGTTTTGAATCGGTGTTTAGCCGACTGTTACCGACTGTTACAGATTTAATGTTTTAAATAGGACTTAGCTTTCCCTCAGTAGCAAGTTGTAATCATGTAAATAGATATTTGTAGGTGATGTAAATAACCAGTTTGGCTTGTAAGCGTCACATCAATGTATGTTAGTATTGTTGTAAATAACTTACGTAGTAAGCTTGTAATAGTATTGTAAGTAATGTGTCTGTGTTGTAATAAAGGTTGCATTAAAAAAAAAAAAAAGAGACTGTTACCGCAATGTGCACATGAGTGTTTTCAAAACGCTATTTTCTTATCATAATTCGACTCAGTGATCGAGCAATGGAAAGTGAAACTCGCTTTTAAAATGAGTTTGAAAGAGTACCTTTAAGTCAACTCAAGTCAGTTAAAAAAACGCATTTCCTAATAAAAGATAAAGTTCGAAATGAGTTACCCATGTAAAAAATTAATGAAGCAAATTTGAAATGAAAATAAATTCTGACCACGTTAAGGGGAAAGAAAACCACTGCATTGGGTCAATGCCTTGTGTGACTCTTGGCTGTAACAGCCCGTTAGATCTGTCAAAATGATTGTGTGATTTTATTCACGCGAACGTGCTGTAGGTAATTCATTTTTGCTTTGTCTTCGCTAGTTGAAATGTTGAGCTTCCGAACAGCCAAGTGTTGTTTCTTCATAAATAGTTAGAGTACGTTCTTAACTAACTTTTAGGATTACTGAACGTAAGCGGAAAACCGAAGTCCCTCGCGAAGTGCACGAATCATCACCACATAATGGCATTATGCCAATCTTGACATTCATGTTCGCGTTAAGTTCTATTTCCTCATTTTCCGATATGAAAAAGTAATGAGTTTACTGCTCTTTCCAAAAATCAAAGTTACTTTTAGTTCATCTTGGTTGGTTATCTATTTGGTGCTTTCAGAAATTAAGCCCCTTTCCAATAAATGATGAACATGAAACGTGCCCTGCAAAGTTTTTGAAACAATAATACGCACCGATCAGTCGCAAGCGAAACGTGTCATAATCAGAACTTAAGACGATACACTCGTATGATTAAACAAAGAGCACGCAATCTTACGCTCACACAGCCAAGTTGATCAGCAGTTTTGTAATCAAACAACCAAAAATACGTCGGAAATCAAACCAGAAAATTGAGCAAACAAAAATAAAATAAGAAAACCATTATTTCATTTATTTATTATTAACATTTATAGTAAACATGAAGCAGAAACAGGCGAACGCAATATCGTACCCACACTGCATAAGCTCCTTAGTTTGTGCCAGCATTTTCAGGAATCAAGAGAAACAGCTTTTCAAAAATTCTTTGACCAGCGGTTTCGTTACCATGGCACTAAGCCGCTGACCAAAAACCCCGAGGTTTCTGAAAACCACACCCTTCCTTACACCTCCCCCCTGAATAAGCCTCCCCACCCCGAAGGAAACCGCTGCCCCGAGTTACTGTTGACTCAGGAACCCGTAACCAAACTCCAATAAACAGAGTCTGAAAGACGGTGACAATATGCGGACGCATAGGCCCGTACTACGTCCGCACATTTGTCATTATAATGATTGGAAATATTTCATCTACTATTATAACTTACACTTTGCAAAAAAACAAAAACAAAACATCAACAAGTAGAAAAACGTTGAACTATGTAATTATACTGCTAGCCTAAAGATGCCGTTCAAGCTATAGCTTTTGTCTAGGGTCCCAAAAGGGTTCAGAGCTCCAGGGCTTCCACCAAAAACTTTTAGGGGTAAAGGCTCTAAGACAAAAATTGAGGCCCCAGGTGTTCATGTCTTTACTCCAGGGTTCCAAGGGGCCAAAATTGGTACTTTTGTGCGGTCTCCGAGCAGAGAAAAGCTCTGGGCTTCGGGAGCTAGAGCAAAAGGGTAAAAGGAACCAGCCCACACTTATTTCCCCAATTGGAAAGGACGCAATCCCATGCACAATATAATTACGACGTGGTAGGCTAACATACTGTCCAATTTGGGAAACAATCACGTTGAGAAATTTCTCATCTCACTACTATAAATTCACCCTCGCTATCTCGATCTCAACTCAATATTTCAATTAGCAGAGCTTGATGCCAGCAAACGGTCTCGCGACTCGAATCAACATAACGTAATACGATCAATGTACAGGAGAGGTCTTTAGGTAGTTGTAAGCTGAACAAATTGTGCAGAAGCATATATATTAGGTCATCTCAAAGTTCTTGAACGAATATGTACTACAGTGTTTATTCTCAGACAGCAGCCACACATCAAGCAGTTTCTTTGCTGCTCTCTCTATCTTCTCGAAATGTTGCTTTAGGAGAGCGATAGCCGATTTCCTCACACCCCTGAATCGCAATGTGCATGGTAATTGCATCACCTTCCAATCACAAAGGTTAACGGGTTTGCCTCTTGCAGCTGTATTGCTTGAACTCTGCTGGTCAGCTCTCAAAAATTAAAGTAAAAGCACGTGGGTTTGGCAAAAAATCTATTGTTTAAAATCTTCATTAGATCTCAGACAACTTGCTTGCTAAATAGCATGCAAATACTTTGACTCTTCGCTGAATTCGTTTTTTCATTCCTACTACATGATGTAGGTTAATGCAATGCCTTCCCCTGAGATGGTTTCAGTTAGCTAAAATTGAATTCTGGAGGAAAAGTATATAACAAGGACTTACTGTAACATGGGTTACCAAGCTCTGGATACCCTTGGTATCCTACGAAGCACTTGCAATCATAGGGGCTGGTGCTTCCAGTAAGTGTGTGACCCGAATTTACCGGACAGGACTTGCATGACACTGCATCCCCTGAATAGTCTTTGTATGTGCTTGGCGGACAGGCTAAAAATGCAAAGAAAAACACCCGGTACGGTCTTATAGCAGAATTAAACAGCTCAAGGCATTTAAATCATCGATCACTTGCAAAAGGAATCGACAAGTGAAAAGTAGGATTAACGTAATTTGTTAACCATGGATAGGCGGATTGATAGAGCTTACTATCGTTTGCAGTACGTTACAATCACTTTGATTTAGGGGTCGCGAAGTTCCACCGCTGAACGTTGGTCTTCATTAGGCTATTAACTTGAGGTGGACTGATTACATGTTACTATATGTAGCAGTGTGTGACACCACACTATAATGAGGGCTATCATATGCATTGAACTATTTTAAAGTTGATGCCTCACTCCACCACCCGAAATGTGTTAAAAACATGTAAAATGCACTTTCTTTATAACCGGTGAAATTAGAGAGGGCCCGGAGTAACTTGAATGAATTGATTCATTAGTGCATCCTTGTGGTTATTTCTAATAATTATAATTGTTAAACTTCGGCCACTCACTACCATTACCTCACTACCATTACCTTCGGCCACTCACTACCCATTACCAAAAGAAAAATTATATGGGTTCACACTACACACGTAGTCCGCCTTAAGTGGATTAACCTAAGCTGGCCTAAGTCACCTTAAGTCTGCTTAAGCGTTCAGGAGGATATTTTCGGAACAACTATTTTCATGCAAACCTACCATCGCCAGCGACCAATATCTGAGATTAGGTCAGTTTCAGTCACAAAGTGTTTTAGGCAACCCTGCCGCACGAAAAAAGAATTACGAAATTAAACAAATTTTTCGTTGAGAATGAGACCGAGAAGCCGTAACATCGCTATAATTGCGGCTGCTGCCTGTTTATTAAATTTGCAAAGGTTGATTCACCAAATAACTCTCCAAAATCTTTCGTTTCTCCGTGAAAGAATTGTGGAAGATTTTGTCCAAGAGTGAAAGCCTTCTTTTTCTGACCACTTTGCTTTTGAGGGTTCGTCGTACACGAGGTTATTTTCAACGCGCAAGCAGGAGAGCTTGGGCCTGGCCAAAACCGCAGAACTGGTTTGATGTACTCCAAGCGTCTCATCGGCTGGATATTCTTTAGAAACCAAACTTTCGAATGAAACTTGAAACGTTTGAGGAACTGTGCCATATTCTCCGTAATGATCTGATGAAACGGGAAACGAGAATGGAAAAGCCGGTATCTGTAGAGAAGCGTGTTGTTGTCGGTCTTTGGAGACTTTCCACTGGGAACAGTTATCAGTCATGCGAACTGCAGTTTGGTCTGGGAAAATCCACAACTAAAGTGATATGTCAAGAGTTTGAAGAGGCCTTGTGTAGAGAACAAGACTTAATTATTCGATTTCCTTACACTGATGACGAAAGTGCAAGAAGCAGTGGACGCCTTTGAAGAACAGTACAAGTTTCCTCAAATAGTAGGGGCGATTGAAGGTTGCAACATAGAGATCAACACGCCACCGGAGAACAAGGAAGACTACTTCAACAGAAAACAGTACTATAGCATCAACTTGCAAGGGATAGTCAATCCCGAGTACTTTTTCAACATATAGCAACGGGCTTTCCCACGTAGTATTCATGATGCAAGAGTCATAACCTGGTAGCGTTGAGGCCAATGTTGGTTGGGGACAATGCTTATCCTTAAAAAAAAAAACAGTGAACCCTTACAACTTTCCCCTTAGAAAAGACGCTTTAACGTAAAACTTAGTGCCACGAGCTAGCTCCGGCACTAACTACTGCCAGTAGTGCCACTACTGGTAGTAGTGGAGAGGGCTTTTGGCTTGTTAAAAGGACGATGGAGAGTTTTACTTAAGAAAAACTTGATCAACGTCACACAACCGTGCTGCGAACCGTGACAGCCGCATGTGTCTTACCTAACTTTTGTATAATGCAGGGAGATGCACCCCCCTAGCCATTATGTAAATTCCTCAAATTCTCATCAAATACAAGGAAATTTGCATAGCGCTACTGTGGAATTCAGATAACAACAAAGCCGTATACAGAACAGAGTTTCGATAGTGCATATTAATTTAAAAAAAATATATTTTCCAATTCAAGAACGCCCCAGCAACGTAAAATAGCGCAAATTATGTGTAAAAGATTCAGTTTCCTGTTCCAGGAGCTTTATTCAATTCGTCCGGTTAGTTTCCATATAATTCAGAAAAACGTGAATTTGGCGACTACGTTGTATTTTTGTGCAAAAAGTGAGTTTATAATAGCCGCCCAAACTTTTTCAGTGTTGCGGATAGCCAAATGCGGTTTGGAACTAACTATAGCGATACATTGAACTTACTTTAGCTGGAGTTATAATGCTTTTAAGTCAAATTTGGAAAGCGCTAGAGCGGTCCAAACGTTGAAGTCCGTCTTGGGTTGTTATTTTGAAGTTCAAATTGTGCCGGGATTTCTGTTTCGACGATTTTGCGGAAACTTGAAGAGTCAAGGTAAGATGTTATTATAAGCTGATTCTAGAAGTTTGAACCAAATCGTAGCGCTCAGTTTTGTTAGAATAGCAGTTTTATCAAGAAAGTAGGGTTCATTTTTAAAAAAAAATCACGCAAAATTAACGTAAAGTACATCTACATTTTGACATACGTATTATTTCTCGATAAATTGCGAGTAAAATGCGAACGTTTCAAGGCAATCGAGTGAGAAATGACGATGTTATGAAATTCTCGAATTTGGCAAAAGTTTACTTCAGTCTTTTGTAACAAGAGAAAACTAATTTCTTTTCGTTTCAGAGGGACAGATACGTCGTTTAGAGTGCAGAATAAGTTCAATTGGCATTTTCGAGAGGCCAGCAACACCTTGCTAGAAAATTCGGAGATAAGATTCTGCTCTCAAAAATTTTCGGCGACTCATAACATTCAGCTCCAAGAATCCGAGTTGAACAGATAATACTGTGTTAGCTGAGGCAATGACCTTGAAACAATCTGAGAAAACAGAAAACAACATCTAAGTATTTTGCTATCATCTCACGTATTTTATTTCTTACATCGATCTTTAACGTCTCATCTCTAATCTCTCTCCTCTCTCTCAACTATCCTATCTCTTCTCACTCTGATCTCGTTATCTCATCTTCAAAATTTCAAGTGCAGTGGAGGCTCTTTATATATCTTAAACCCCCAATCTGAGAAAACAGAAAACAGCATCTGAAGTATTTTGCTACCATGCCAAGTATTTGCTAACAGATCCAGTATTTTATCTCTAACACCTCGTCTCTCATCATGTCATCTCTCTCTAATCTCATCTCATCACTCTCTCATCTTATTAACTCATCTCCTATCTCAAACATCTCAAGTACATATCAAGTATTACATGCTACCATCTCAAGTATTGTGCTTGGATTTTCTTGTTGGGTTGCCCGGGACTTATCTGGAATGAGATGATTTCGAAAAGGAAAGTTCGACCTTTTCAAAGAAAAATGTGAACATTAAACCTTACCTGTACATGGAGAACCGTAATACCCTTTAGGACAACTGTGACAAACTGAAATGAACGTCGACAAAAGGAATATAGACCCCACGGAATATGCGACGCCTCTTGTTACAAACATCATTTTTCCAAACTTTCAACTTCACACTTTGTAGTTGTGACTCAGACCAACAGTTTAGCGAAAGCTGAGTAATTGAACATAAAGGCAAATGGAATATTAATTTATCAATATTGTTACTGACACTTTTAGCTGCTGAAACAACAAAGCATGTAGATGGGATAGTAAATCAATATTGTTACTGACACTTTTAGCTGCTGGAACAACAAAGCATATAGTAGGGATAGTAAATCATCTTATTTAGCTAGGTGTGCAAACATCGGATTTTTCGAATGGTCCGTAATTAAAAGACTGAAAAACAACCAAATCCTTATTCATTAAACATTGCATGATTTACAAGTTTAAAAGATACGAAGGTCGAAGCTGCTCCTTGACTCTTCTGGGTATTTTTTGTTTTAGTTAAAGAGTTTTCAAGAACTTTTCCTCAGATCCTGAGTACGAGCGGAAATTTATAAAGAAATTTGGCAAGTCAATGTAAAAACCGCCAGGGGAGGCGACACGTCACGTTGGAAAAAGAAGAGACTGCTCCCGGTCACCGCCTTTGAAGTCATTGAATTTTCGCTCACGTGCTGTGCACCATGCCTAGCATCGATTAAAAACAAAGACGAAGTACAGTGTAAATTTGAATATTGTAAATTACAAATGCAAATCATATCAAATGGAAATAAAAGTTGAAAACGTGTTTAGAAAGAGCCTAGTTAATTTGGTGAAGACTGTTTGTTCAAGTTTCTATTATTTTAACTCTCTTGGATACAATTGCACGCAATAATCTTGGAATATGTTGGGTACTCGTCAATGTAATGGGGTATTTCCTTAAACTTATTATTTTGTAGTTTTAAGGTGGCTCGCCTTGATTTTGTGAAGTCTATACCACCCAAAAATTGAACGGCTGATGATTCACTGTCGGAGTTTAATAGGACTATAGGCTTCAAACATTTACTACACATTGACATATTTTCCGAAAAAGTTAGTTTGATTGACATCAGTGGTACCATAGGAACACAGCAATGACTTCATATATTTTACATATCTCCAATGTCCTAACTTTTGAAACGACCATATGTCCTTTGTAGGCAACATGTATGCCTCTCTGACTGGAAAATTTCAAGAAATCTTGAATATTTTCCTTTTTTGATATTTGAAATTATTTGTAAAGGACACTGGTCCTTCACTGTGGTATGCTATCTCTAACATTAAAACCCAAGAGATGCTCATCTCTTCTGGGTTTAAATATATTTCGGACTTTATGATCGGCTTTATAATTTATGAGTTAACTGGTTAACAGTCACATGAAGGGAGGCCTAAGGCTGAAGGCAATGGATGAACGCACAAGCCACGCGACGGAATGAATGGCCACAAAACGAACGAAAGAAAGCAGCGAATGAAAGAACGGACAATATTATGTCTGAGCGAACGAACAAACCCAACAATCGAACGAACGAAATGAATGCCAAACAAACGGAGAATGGACCAATGGCACGAACAAACGCCCGCAAACCCGGCGACCCAACAAATGGCTGAAATACACCTATTTCTTTTTCAAAACGAAGGAAAAAATACTGGGCCAGTTTGGTTTAGAACAAAGAAAACTATTTCTGAGCGGCTTGAAATAAAATTCGTAGATTAATTATGTTTTAACCTTTTTATATCTATTTAGTGAGCTCACCAAAAGTTAAAATTTGATACAGCATAGAACGATAATAAGAAAGTCGTTTAGTCTGCTCAGAAGGTCTGTCATTCTCGTCAGGGGCACAGTGAACAGACCTGGTAGAGAATTCAAGAAACGCAAAACAGTAAAATGCGCGGAAGGAGAATTAACGTAAACAACGGAGATAAATTCTCATTTTCCGCTTTAGGGTGAAACTCTCTGACCACGCGTTTCAAACTGTGGTACCACACGATCCATATGCCGGACCAATGTCCCACCATATGGAGGACCATGTCCAACCTAAGATCCTACGTACTCTCCTTGGGTCAGTTGTGTCAGACCTCTGTCCATATAGATATGGATATGACTGTAGAACGACATTGCACCAGTTACCCCGGGTGTTTAGTGCATTTCCTTTTGGATTGTATTATCACCTGTATACTTAGGTTGAGATGGATCTGGGAAAGCACCTCATGGCCCGTGACACCTTTCCGTGGTATTGTTATTCTCTAGGTATCGAAACTCGATTAGATGTAGCATAAGGGAAATTAACCTGATTTATAACTATAATTGTGATTTTTCTATTGTTTGAGTTAGTGAGCAATTAGGACTAAATATTAAAATTTTTGTCGAAAAATTAGCACTTCGCGTTCAGCTCTTCTCGACAGTAAAATGTAAATCAAAACGTAGGTTAATCGTTACATTTTTTTGTTTAAACACTGACGTTTAACGAAATAATCGCAGTTTCAACTATAAAGGGGATCATCTCCCGCGAAAATTTCTTTGGCGTATTTATTCGAGCGCGCGCTTACTATGACGTCACTCCCCATATGCTGTTTGAGTTTGAATTAAATCGCGCGTGCAAACGGGCCATTCCATTTTATATCCACACCCCCCCTATGGAAGAGGTCAGTCAAAATTTACCCCTAAGAAATCAAAGATCAAAAGTGCCCACACGTGCACCCCTTCAGAAATTACCTAAACTCTCTTTTCCCCTCAGAAAAAAGCCAATTTTTTTTCAAACCCCCTCGGAAATATTTAAAAGATCAAAGGCACCGACGCAGCGACCCCCTCAGAAATGACGATCAAGGGCCCCTCAGAAAATCTCTTCCATCGGGGGGGTGTGGATATTAAATGGAATGGCCCAACAAGCAACGCGAGCTAAAATTAAACTATAGGACGAGGTTATTTTTCGCTTTGCTCTTTTTTCCGCGATAAAAGTCTAATTCTTAAACCATTAGAAGTGCTCTCTAGGTCAAATTTAACAATATGACATTGTTAACTTGTAAACCTCTGCGTTAAGCGTATCTAAAGCCACAATTTACCGAGTGAAGCTGTCCTTTGGATGACACAGAACTATTGGAGCAGCAAATTCAAACAACTACCAAAAAGGTACAACAAACATTTTAATTTCTAGTAAACAGCATAGAATGATAGTTGTCAGCTCAGGCACGAAGGGCCAGCTGTGGTACCACAGTTTGAAACGTGTGGTCAGAGAGTTTCACCCTAAAGCGGAAAATGAGAATTTATCAACGTTGTTTACGTTAATTTTCCTTCCGCGCGTTTTACTGTTTTGCGTTTCTTGAATTCTCTACCAGGTCTGTTCACTGTGCCCCTGACGAGAATGACAGACCTTCTGAGCAGACTAAACGACTTTCTCATTATCGTTCTTTGCTGTATCAAATTTTAACTTTTGGTGAGCTCACTAAATAGGTGTAAAAAGGTTGATACATAATTAATCTACGAATTTTATTTCAAGCCGCTCAGAAATAGTTTTCTTTGTTCTAAACCAAACTGGCCCAGTATTTTTTCCTTCGTTTTGAAAAAGAAATAGGTGTATTTCAGCCATTTGTTGGGTCGTCGGGTGTGCGGGCGTTTGTTCGTGCCATTGGTCCATTCTCCGTTTGTTTGGCTTTCATTTCGTTCGTTCGATTGTTGGGTTTGTTCGTTCGTTCAGACATAATATTGTCCGTTCGTTCATTTGCTGCTTTCTTTCGTTCGTTTTGTGGCCATTCATTCCGTCGCGTGGCTTGTGCGTTCATCTATTGCCTTCAGCCTTCGGCCTCCCTTCATGTGACTGTTAACCAGTTAACTCATAAATTATAAATCCGATCATAAAGTCCGAAATATATTTAAACCCAGAAGAGATTAGTATCTCTTGGGTTTTAATATTAGAAATAGCATACCACAGTGAAGGACCAGTGTCTTTTACAAATAATTTCAAATAATAAAAGAAGGAAAATATTCAAGATTTCTTGACATTTTCCAGTCAGAAAGGCATACATGTTGCCTACAAAGGACATATAGTCGTTTCAAAAGTTAGGACATTGGAGATATGTAAAATATATGAAGTCATCGCTGTGTTGCTATGGTAACACTGATGTCAATCAAACTAACTTTTTTGGAAAATATGTTCAATGTGTAGTAAATGTTTGAAGTCTCTAGTCCTATTAAACTCCGACAGTGAATCATCAGCCGTTCAATTTTTGGGTGGTATAGACTTCACAAAATCAAGGCGAGCCACCTTAAAACTACAAAATAATAAGTTTAAGGAAATACCCAATTATACTGGCGAGTACCCAACATATTCCAAGATTATTGCGTGCAATTGAATCCAAGAGAGTTAAAATAATAGAAACTTGAACAAACAGTCTTCACCAAATTAACTAGGCTCTTTCTAAACACGTTTTCAACTTTTATTTTTATTTGATATGATTTGCATTTGCAATTTACAATATTCAAATTTACACTGTACTTCGTCTTTGTTTTGATTTTACATCAGCCTTAATCCTTCTTCTCCCCTGAAACGTTTTCATTGGAGAAAGACGCCATTCCTGTCTTCGTTCTTTTTTTTAATCGATGCTAGGCATGGTGCACAGCACGTGAGCGAAAATTCAATGACTTCAAAGGCGGTGACCGGGAGCAGTCTCTTCTTTTTCCAACGTGACGTGTCGCCTCCCCTGGCGGTTTTTACATTGACTTGCCAAATTTCTTTATAAATTTCCGCTCGTACTCAGGATCTGAGGAAAAGTTCTTGAAAACTCTTTAATTAAGACAAAAAATACCCAGAAGAGTCAAGGAGCAGCTTCGAACTTCGTATCTTTTAAACTTGTAAATCATGCAATGTTTAATGAATAAGGATTTGGTTGTTTTTCAGTCTTATAATTACGGACCATTCGAAAATGCGATGTTTGCACACCTAGCTAAATAAAATGATATCTCTCATTCGTGCGGCCAGAAAAAAAATTATCCCACGCCCCTGCTGTAAGACATCACCACCAACAGAATTACGATTTTGTTATTGTGGGGAAAATTGTCCTGAATAAAAGCAGGCACAGATGGTGAAAAACGGACCAAAAAGACCGAATGTTTGTAGTCCGAAGTTTTGTTAGCGAAAGAAAGAGACCTACATTTTGGACGTTACTGTATTGTGTGGGGGAGGAAGACCCAAAACCAAGAACTCAAGAATACATAATATAAGCATGACCTTTTGTGCAAGTCATACAGAAAACTTAAACAAAATATGTGAAAAAGTTTAATCTAAACGCTAATATATAAAAACACGACTATTCTGAAAGCACTAAAAGGGCAGCCAACGAATCATTAACATTAGTGAAAGTTTGTTAATAGTGAATTTCATCTCCCAATTTTAAGGTCACGGATAATTCTATACTTATAGAAACTTGTTAGTCTCTTCCGTTTTCCGCTTCAATTCCAACTTCTTTATTTATGGATTTTTACTTAAACAGGCTAGAATGAAAAGCCTTGTAAATAATGTTTTTAAATAATAGGCTAGAATGACTCAGGGAAAATGATGACTTTCGTGGGTGTCTTTTACTATTTGTTGGGTACTGCAGAATAGATGCTGTTTATGATATTGCATACAGAAGAACAGTTGAATAAACGCAGAGTAATATTGTACTCAAATCGGATATAAATATCCATTATTATTACAACTCTGTCATTGATGTTTCATTACTTTAAAGCACTTGATGTTTTATGGCGAAAGAAAAAGGTCCAAAATTCTCGAAGTCAATATACTTTGTTAAAGAGGTGAGAGTCAAAACATTAAATTAAGAACGGAGGCGGAGATAGCCGGATAAGCAAAACAATATGAGCAAGCTCAATGGCATGTTTATCATGACAAATATACACAAAATATATATTTTTAATCTAAATGCTAATGTCTAAAAATGTGACTATGTTGAAAACACCTAAAACGGCACACAACAAACTCTTTTCTTGAAGTCAGTTTTCTTGATAGTAAATTTCTTTCATCTTCAAATTTCAGATGACACATGGGGCTGTTTCAGTAAACATCTTGCTCCCTTCTGCCCTTTTTGCCTTCAATAAGAATTTTTTTTATTTTTAAGAACTTTTCTTTGACAGGCCGTAAACACATATAAGGAATCTATTGACTTAATATATTGGTGCATGTTAACTGAGACCCGCTAATTCAGCTGTTTCTGATTTTGAAGAGGAGTAATTAAGTAAACACAGAGAAATAATCGAAAATCAAAATAATATCACTGATTATTCAAAACAATGAACAACTCCTGTGTTTTAGTCCGTTTATTGCATTTTCTTTCGTTTTTTTCTACTCCGCTAAAGGATGACTGATATGTGTCACTAAAACGTACTTTACGTGGTAACTTGCTAAACCGTAATCAACTTCATTCCCTCGTTAATTTAAAGTGGTACTACGATCAAAAAATCACTTTTATTTTTTCTTCGGATTTCGAAACTTTGTTTACTAAACACTCCCCAAGCGAAATTTTAAGCCTTAATTTCGACAAGAAGACTGTTTATTTAAACTGCAATTTTCCGATTTAATAGTCCGCCATTATTACACCAGAAAGGACAGAATGACACCATTCACTCACGAGCTTTTGAATGCAGTGTGTGTGAAAGTGCCTTATTTAGTATGCAGCACGGGAGTTTTGAGCTTTCAGACTCTCAAACTCGTGTTTTGCATAATTTGTAAGCCGCGTTCACACACTACATTCTACAGTTCTCGAGTGAATGACGTCATTGTATCCTTTCTGGTGTAATAATGGCGGACCATTAAAACGGAAAATTGCAGTTTAAATTAACGGTCTTCTTCTAAAAATTAAGGCTTATAATTTCGCTTGGGGAGTGTTTAACAAACATAGTCTCGAAATCCGAAGAAAAAATAAAAGTGATTTTTTGATCATAGTACCACTTTAAGTCAACATGATATTAACCTACCTGTCACAGACTACTGCCAATCAAAATTTCTGCTGAAATAACTTGAACCTACGCCCATGAGCGACTCTTAAAATACGATGAACTTTCATCAAAGTTGTCAAATTGAGTCACAGCTCTGGCACGATGATTCGAACAAGTTTGGTTGTTTCTGTTTTCTTGATCACCACTGCCACTGCAGCCGTTGCAGGTAAGTTGATATACTTAACAGCGATAGTCGTCTCCACTTATTACATATCATCATTTCATATATTCACAGTTATTTATTCACCATATACGGGCTAAATCATCATCATCATAAATCCTTTTCGCACCAAATGTTGCATAGGATGCAAACAAAAGTTCTCCATTTGGTCTGCTTTTTGCTAGCTGTGTATCAATCCAGGTCCTCAAACCCAATTTATTTCATTTCACACCACTAGTCCCCAGTGCTGCCTCTGCTCCTATTTTTCCTGTTTCTCTCGGCGAACCATCACTCACAAATGACGAACTCTCAAATGACAAGCTCTCAGTTGGCTTGTTAGCTCAGTTGGTTCGAGCGCTGGAATCCTGTTCAAGCCTGAGTTTTTCTCCCAGGTTCTTCTTTAAATGTTCTTTATTAACTGCTTACGTTGATAAACTCTACTGTGATGGTCGTCATCACGTTATATTTCATCAGCAGTTCACATATACACATTCACATTAGCTTTGGAAGTTGGTAAAGTTTTAATGCAGACAAAAAAATGCGCTCAAATGAACAACTAGATCCAATGAGAAAGAATGTGATATAAAAAGCATACTTTACAATCTAAAGGTTTCAAAATAAGCTCAGCATAAGCAATCAATGACAGCACTTTCAGTCGTTGTTAAGATATATCATACTATCAAATTACATATTTATTGTATGAGAGGTAGGTCAACTGACCAATCCAGGATCCAAACATGTGCAACGATGCACAAACTTCAAATATCTTTTTCTTTGGGCAATGCACCGACGGCCCTCTGATTGGCTATTTTGTTTCAGGGTTGCAATGAGATAAAAAAAAAAAACGCTGAAAAAACGAGCATAGAGTGATCAAAACGAAGAATTGGACATTTTCAAAGACTAACCGATATTGAAAACATTGTTTTATGCTATACAATTAGAAATTTAAATAACTAAACACTTTGCTGCTTCGTTAACCTTTGATACTCACATACCTACACCGAGTAAAAACAACCACTAAAGAGTAAGAGTAAGTGCCCAGGGGCTCTCCCGCTCTTGTTGTAAACTTTCGCCCATGAAAATCCCGTCGTCCCGACTAGCTGCCCCTGGGTCTCCGAGGATGTGTCAAAGTTTCATTAAAAGCAAACTTGAACTTTTTACGAAATTTTAAAATTTATACCCAACAACGCTCGTTACCGACAACCTAATTTAGGCTAAATTCAAGGCTCAAAAAAGCACTCTGGTACATGGCTCTACACAACGAGACTATGCTCCGGGAAAGAACAATCACTTCAACTAAACATCGGCCCAAAAACATTTTGGGACAAATGAAACGGCGAATTTTGAGAGCGCTTTGAAAACAGGCTACTTGAGTGATATGAGCGACCCTTTGACCTTTCATGTCAACGGAAATCAACACACAGCAGCTCTTAAAATGTGACTTTCCTTCGCCAGAATACTAGTTTGCTTGTTTTTCTAGAATGTTTTCAAGTAGAGGAAACCAGGAGTTTGAATTTGGAGGCCTTTGTTCCCAATATTGAGCGATGTTGGGCAATTTAGAGAAGTATGTTATGAAATTGACCTACTTTGTTTATCACCGAATTATACATTCAAAGTCTGTTTACAACATGAATGCGGAATCAATAACGAAGTAAAAAACCGATTCATGAAATGTTTAGGAAATAACTCTTACCTAATTAAGTGAGCTTTTCCTGGCTGGAAACTGCAACTTTCATTGCAAAACACATAGCGAGATCGCCGAGCCATGTTGCACGTGAGTTGTCAAATGTTTCTACAGTGCGGCCGAGGTTCCGGTCCTATGTTAACGATTAACCAGATTTTAGGCCCGCATAGCGTGCAGTCGGAAACAACACTATGGTGGCGAACGCTTGTGCTTGATAGGGAAAAAAGTAGGGGAAAAGGGAAAAGAGAGCTTTTATTACATGTATACTTATTATTATATATATATATTTTTACGTCCAAACCGGTGACACGTACTACTAAGCAAGTTCTCCCAATGTCGGTGACTTGAGAATTAGAGCCTTCTAGTGCTAGCCCGCTTGTAGACGTCTCCTATTTCCTCTGCTTCAGATGTCTTTCTCCCTTGCTCGTCTTCGATGATACAGCGGCCACACCCGTAGACAAGCCTTTTCATGCTGTCTTTCCTATGGATGTCGCACAGGTTCGAGTTGTCATATGCGGGGCTGTGAAAAATTTAATTTTATACTAAAAAAAGTACTTCATCCAGTACAATCTGGCAGGTATCACAGAGATTTTGTCACTTAATATCTCCCGTTTGGGCAGCGGTACCTCTGCCTGTCCCTGGAAAAATGCTGAATGCCCCGCATATCATCAGGACAATGATTCTCAACAAGCGAGCATGCTTACCGGTAGGAAACAGATTTTACTGCATTCAGCACAGCAACCACATTAAGATCCTTGCCCACCTGCACTACAAGAGCGAAAAACAAAAACAAGAGCAAAAACTGCCCGTGTCATCAAGACTACATCACAAGAGAGCTCTGCTGTATAACTCAAGAGATCAAGAATCCCACGATCGACACCGCTATCCTACTACGTGAGTACGCTGGGTGCTATCAACTGCTGTGTAGCATCATGTACTCTAATAAAGAAGGTCAATACCTGGACGGGCGTCTGCAGAGTGGATTTCGGTGACCCAGAAAGAGAAAAAGGGGCTTGTGACTTAGAGGTAGACACTATCGAAACCCTAGCCTGCGTAGCAAGCGTTTACGTAGGCCTAGGGTTCTTCGTACGTTCGAAGCATTTTTCGCTTTTTGGCGGAGCTTGGGAAACAGGAGACCTGCTGTACTTATTGCATTCCGAATAACTTCGAATAATGCCCCTAAGTTCCTAATTTTGCGAGCACAAAGATTGCATACACGTTCCGAAAATAGCTACAAGTTTTAAACAACTTCCACTCTAACCACTCTGAAAATATCAGCAAGAATTGCTCCTTAAGAATCCATTCTTTCCGACGCTTTGAAAAGGTTCCCGAAGAATTAAAACCGATTTTCCTAGCGGAGATAAATTTCCAAATTTATTAACTTTGAAATTACAACGACAAATCCTGAAGTGCCCCTTTTCAGTTTCCAACTTTCGAGGCTTCGACATCGCATCTCCGAGTGCTTCGTTCCTGCAGTTCGTGGGTTTGACTTACGGGGAGCATGTTTTGATTTTGACGAAAGTAAATTTGTAACATCTGGTGATCTGTGATTTGCTGCTTTATTGACAAGCTGTCACACTATGAATTCACCCAACCTTGAGTGCTAAAGGGGCGTTTTACAAACTTTTGCGGGAAGGCGTTTCCTTTTTTTGCCTCTCCTCCCCTCCCCCTCCCCGCTCCCGGTTCCCTTTTTTTGCCCTCGCCTTTGGCGCGGCCAAAACGCGAAATGCCTCAAAAAGGCGGAAAAGTCTACGGAACTGCTTGCTACGCAGGCTATCGGAACTCACGAACATAGACACACGAATGGTTGTCACGATTTACAAATAGCTTGCAACTGTCACTTGCAACTTCCTCAAGTAAATTCGACGGTGTAAACATGCTAAACAATCTTGAGTTCAACAGTTTGGAGAGCGAGCGTTTGACGTCGGGAAAAGGAAGCATATCAGCAAATCAAAATTGAAGATGAAAAATACTGGCCTAATTTTTTCACTGAAACATTTGCCGTGAAAAAGAGACTACTAATCAAAGTTGAGACCACTTTCCCAAAAAAGTATTAGGAGCAAGTGAGGCAACGGATAACGGCAGTTTTTTTTTGGGGGGGGGGGCGCAACAAACTAGGTACAGGCAAGAACTTGACAGATATTCTAGTTGATAAGGAAGCAGATAGGTCGAGGTTGTTCTCCAAGGTAGTTCCGAGGTAGTTCCTCACTGCACGATGGATAAGTTGTTCTCGTTCTCTTCAAGAATAATTTATAAGCTGCGTCACTCTGATAGGCGAATTGGCTTTTTACTTCGTGGTAAGTGTTTTTAAAAGTGATAGTGTTGCGCTAGAGAAGCAAAAGTTCTATACCCGATAGATTGTATTAGATCAAGCTTGCACAGTTATAGCACGCCATCGCTTACAACACTGACCTGAACTTGTGCGACTTGCATAAGAAATGCAGCGTGAAAATGCTAAGCATACCCATGCTTAGGACTGTTTTTTAGTATTTTGGCTTGGGCAGATGTATTTCTCGCATAGCGTAAGGTGCAATATCTTTCTTCCTTAGCAGGCATTAGACCTTCTAATCAAAGACTCTAAGCAAAGAACTGAATAAAATGCGGCCAAGTCCATTGTTGAGTTATGCAACCAAGGGTAGGGGGAAGTGGGTAAGGACAGTAGAACAGTAGAAAAGTACCGGATGAAGCACTTAAATTTTAAAACCTGTGCAACATGCATAGGGAAGACATCAAGAAAAGGCTGAGAACAGCTGTGCTAAAGGCTGCTTGTGAGTATTATGTCGTGTGCACATATGTATCCCATGCAAGGCAGAAATCACAGTACCTTCTGCTGTAGCGGAACCAGTCGAGGGAAGTGGCTGCTGTTTCATCGAAAACTAGAGAAAGACACTGAATTGTGTGTTTTATTAACTAAAAGTATGTTTCACTAAGAATGGGAGTTTGAAGAGCCTTCTGGAGCGAATAGAATTCAACAAATTTTGTGCGTTTACTGCGCTTCAGACGATTGTTCAACAAGACTCTAACCTTTCATACTACAACGCTAAATTTTAGCGTACTCCCTTTGGTCGAAATCGATCACGTGACGCGATACTGTCTCTCCTCAGTGGCACCTATCAACGCATATTGGCAATTCTCGCTCAAGATTTAGCGTTGGACGATAAAAACAATAGAGGGATTCTGTCTCAGGCCCTATGTGTGATAGGTTCCCTGGGAAATTTGATGTGCAAACTGCATTATAAGCCCTCGAACTTCTTGCTTGGGCTAATATTTGTTGTGAACATCAAATTTCCTCGAACAACCTATCACACGGTAGTGCCACCGACGTTGGGTGAACTTGCTTAGTAGTACGTGTCACCGGTTTGGAAGTAAAAAAATATATATAATAATAAGTATAGAATAATAGCTCTAATAAAAGCTCTCTTTTTCCTTTTTTCCCCCATTTTTTGCTTATCAAGCACAGCGTTCGCCACCATAGTGTTGTTTCCGACTGCACGCTATGCGGGCCTAAAATCTGGTTAATCGTTAACATAGGGAACTTCGGCTGCACTGTAAACATTTGACAACTCACGTGTAACATGGCTCGGCGATCTCGCTATGTGTTTTGCAATGAAAGTTGCAGTTTCCAGCCAGGAAAAGCTCACTTAATTAGGTAAGAGTTATTTCCTAAACATTTCATGAATCGGTTTTTTACTTCGTTATTGATTCCGCATTCACGTCGTAAACAGAGTTTGAATGTGAAATTCGGTGATAAACAAAGTAGGTCAATTTCATAACATACTTCTCTAAATTGCCCAACATCGCTCAATATTGGGAACAAAGGCCTCCAAATTCAAACTCCTGGTTTCCTCTACTTGAAAACATTCTAGAAAAACAAGCAAACTAGTATTCTGGCGAAGGAAAGTCACATTTTAAGAGCTGCTGTGTGTTGATTTTCGTTGACATGAAAGGTCAAAGGGTCGCTCATATCACTCAAGTAGCCTGTTTTCAAAGCGCTCTCAAAATTCGCCGTTTCATTTGTCGCAAAATGTTTTTGGGCCGATGTTTAGTTGAATTGATTGTTCTTTCCCGGAGTATAGTGTCGTTGTGTAGAGCCATGTACCAGAGTGCTTTTTTGAGCCTTGAATTTAGCCTAAATTGGGTTGTCGGTAACGACCGTTGTTGGGTATAAGTTATAAAATTTCGTAAAAAATTCAAGTTTGCTTTTCATGAAACTTTGACACTGCTAATAAACAGAAGAAACAAGATCTTTTAACTCCCCGGGTTAATCTTTCTTAGGACGCTTTCGATATTTCAACAGGAGCTTCCGGAAAAGTCCCGATTTTGGCGTTGATTTTGACTGCTGCGAAGGGCAAAATACGAAAATATTCACTAAAAAATAAATAAAAATCTATACGACCCGAAACTTATCTTTTTAGAACTAGTTCACCAAAACCTTTAGTCGGTTCTTACAGCAAACCGCTCTTAAGCTGCTATGGCTCGTGCACGTAATGAGGCAATCCTAAGAACCCGCATATAACTTGTGAACTGGGGTTCATTTTTTTCGCTTGATAAATAGTTATCTGGCGGTTAGGCAAAGGAGAAATAAAGCGAATCATACTTACACCTATGAAAACACGTAATGGAACTGATTCTTTTTGACCCTCTATCTCTAACACCCATACAACAGTTGTTTCAGCAGCACAAAAACACCGTGATAAGTTTATTCTTGCAATGACCGTTTGCAGTAGCTGTAGTACACCAAACACAAAGAAAACGGCCTTCAGCTAGAGACTCAAAAGAGTTAAAGCTAGTGGAATTCGAGTAAGTAAGAAAGGATGCGGAATACTCTTTTGTAATATGCTAGTTGTTCTTGTATATGTATTCTAAATTGACCTTGATTAATAAGGTTAGTTGGGATAGCATTTACATTCGCGTTTTCTTGCGTGATTGATGACACGTTTGAAGATTTTTTAAAAATCTTTTTGGTGGGCAATTTTCGGAAATCCATTTGGTTAGCAAAGTCCACTGACAGATCAGAGGCTTTCGTTAAATATTGCTGGAAAAACCGAGATTCGAAATTTCGTTTGTTCAATTACATTTTCCACCGTTGTGACTTTTTAACGCAGTAAAAGTAATCGCACATGCCAGTAAACTAGCAAATTTACCGTACATAATAATAATTATAACAACAACAACAGATTCTTCTTTTAAAAATGTCATTTTTTTACTTATCTTTGATTTAGTTCGCAGATGTGAACAGTTTCCGCCCCCAGCCTATGGCTTAATTGTTGGAGAGTGCACTGGAGAATATTTATCAGTTTGCGTCGTTAGGTGCTACGAGGGTTTTGAAGCAGTGGGGAGTGAGGAGAGACAGTGCATTGAAAATGAAGGATATATGATGTGGACAGGAACACCAGTTTATTGTAAAGGTAAAGGTTAAAGAATAACAAATATAGATGACGAAATTGATCGAAACCATTTTGAAGTGAGCAGAAGAGTTCCCCTCTCTGTTAATTTTTCAACTGGGATCCAGGCTAGAAACAAGCTTTCGAACCTCCTTGAATGGAAATATACGTCCAGGGCACGAAATTGAAATGCGTGGAGTGTTTCTGTGTTGCTTGGGTTTCACATAATAAACTCAAAAATGACTTCGAAAGAGTTTTCACCGTAATTCGAAGTAAATGTTTGAACTCTTTTATTTTAGACTGGTGTGGGGGGTAGAGAGGATCTGATAATGGCTGCCGGACCAACATGTGAAGAAAAGGCCACCAAACGTTGTGACATTACCTGGCAGAAAAGTGGTATGACATATCTCTGTTCACCAAATTTAATGACTTTCCAAGGCATTTCAAGCTGATTTTGAGATGATGCGAAGACATAGGCACATTCCTGTCGTTATTTCCGTGGCTGAGTCGGGTGCACTGGGGTTGTTGGTGTGATTTTCGGTATTCCCAAGAGAGTATCTTCGCTGTGTTTTCTGGCCTTGCCAGCGGAGATGTTTTCGTTATTTTGGGGCTGATGATCGTATAACTAGGGTAGTCGGGTTCCTGCTGATTAAAGTGATAACTGGTGTCCTTTATCGATGATTTCACGCTCAGCATGGTAGTTTTCACTATGACTGTAAGATTATTTAAAATTTTTTGATTGCGTGATTTCTTATGACAATTTATGAATGGGTTATTATAGAGCTGCGTTTAGCTGGTCTGGGCTAACAATGTGATTTTTCCAAGCAGTTGCAGATTTGTTACATTTGTCAATTCGTATGTACGTTAAGTTCGAATGAAATCTATGCTCCATTAACTCTTGCTGTTGTATCGTAACAAGGTTTTACTGTTATTTGCACATCGGTCATCCAGACCAAATTCATTACTTATCTCGCCTATGCCTCTTGAAAATGTAGACCAGATAAGAGTGAGTGGTAAAGAAGAAAATGCTTCCATGATCAGCTCAAAACGAGATACGAATAATGAAAAACTGAGATTTATATGTGAAAAATTCGTGAGAAGATAGACTGACAAGAGAAAGAAAGTTATAGAATCAGATCAAATTTCATTGTTGATTAACGATTAACGGAGAGAAACTGATATTGGCGAAATAAAAATCAATCCTCTCCTTGCAGAAATAAAATAAAATAAAAAACTAGCAAACGAACAAGCAACAAGAAAAGCCCCAAGGGCATTAGACTCCGCCGTTGTTCTCCCCCCCCCCGGGTGTAAAATATGTTACGGTCACCCAAGATAAAAGCCCTTTCCCTGTGTAGCAAGAAACACGACGAGTATTTGTTTGGCCGAGCGAAAACCGGAGGTCCGGGGCAAGTGACCACCAAAAAAACAAGAAAACCCCCAGGGGCATTAGACCACGCCGTTGTTCTCCCCTTCCCCCCCGGGGGTGTAAAATATGTTACGGTCATTCAAGATAAAAGCCCTTGGCTGTGTAGCGAAAGACACGACGAGTATTTCTTTGGCCGAGCGAAAACCGGAGGTCTGGGGCAAGTGACCACCAAAAGAAAAAAACACGGAAAAAAAAGGTATTACTAGACCCCGTCCTGACGGCGGGGTAAAAAAAAAAACAAGAAAAGCCCCAGGGGCATTGGACCCCGCCGTTTTTCCCTCTCCGCTCGGGGTGCAAAATACAACACGGTCACTCAAGATATGAGCCCAAGTGGTGTAAATTTTTCAAGTTGGTGATTTATCTTACCTTTGACGTGTTCGCTGCCACCCCCCCCCCCCACCCACGTCTTCACTGCACCCTTCCCCTTGTGATAACATGAATCCCAAATAGTATGAACACCTATCCCATCCCTCATTCCTTCGTCATCCACCTGTTCTGGCACTAGCGAAGAAGAACGTGACGAAATAGTTTTGACCATAACGTCACCCACTTACACCGCGTTTTTTTTTTTTAAGCACTGACCTCTCAGCGTAATTCTAAACAAGAAGGGCACGGAAATTTAAATAGATTGATAAAGAAAAGATTATCCTAAAATCTAAAGGGTACGGTTATCTACTGAAAAGGAAACGTAAAAGTCTACTTTTAGGCCACGATTCTATGAATGCTTTAGCGGAAGCAAGGAAATTCCACGAATCGGCTTCTGTCTTGAATGACGTGATGTTTACGTGCCAAGACTTGTTATTCCCGCGTCAAAAGGCCAATTCATGTCAGCTTAAATGGTTGGCTTTCGAAGCTCGCTAGCACCTTCGTCCGTGCTTTCGTTGAAGAGAAGTTAACTCCATTAAATTCCTGGTAACTTTGTAAACAAAGATTTTGGCGAAGCAAAGCAAGCCTGTCAAAAATGCTTGCATTTCACTGTTGAATTTGACTCGCGTCGAGTAACCAACGAAAATATAAACAACATCGAATCTCTGACCTTCAAAGCTTGCTAGCATCTTCGTCCTCGCTCTCGTCGAAGAGAGTTTTATGCCATTGCATCGCTAGTAATTTTCTACACCGTTTTTTATGAAGATTTTGGCGAATCGACGCTAACCGACTGAAGATAGTACTTCTGTTGACCGTACGTCTGCAAGACGTATTTGTTCGGCCGAGCGAAAACCGGAGGTCTGGGGCAAGTGACCACCCAAAAAAAAACCACGGAAAAAGAATGGGTATTACTAGACCCCGTCCTGACGGCGGGGTAAAAAACCACCAACAACCACGAGATCTCCCGGTCCGTGGGAAAGTTATTTTAATTCCTTGGGTAACTTTTATGTCTTTATATCATTTGATTGGTTTCATTACTGAATTTCAAAAACTTTTTGCAATTTTGAAAGTTATCTGGTGTTTTGGGATCATTGAGCGATCCAAAATGGAAGTCCAAGATTGCGCGACTGTACGGAAATATTGACGCCATGTTCACGTGAAATGATGTAATCAGCTCATTTTTTGGACTCAAAGGAAACATTTAGACGTCCAGTCATCAAAGGTTCATTCTCTTACCCTCCAGCCACCCCTTCCCCCACCCGACTCCAGAAGACTACAAACCCAGTCTGGTTAGGTTTAAGAGGGTTTTAATCCACCCATGCAACTCTAATTCTAAAATGTATGTGCGTTTTTCTATTTGTAGTCATCGTATGTCCCTCTCTTTATGTGTCCAACGCTGAACCGCCTTCCGGAGTTTGTTCATCTCCTGTGCCTCTCTACAAGACCAGCTGTATCTTTAACTGCCGTTCTGGGTACCAACTTAAGGGCTCAAAGGAACGTATTTGTGAACTCGATAAATCCTGGTCTGGTTTCACGAGCTGTGAAAGTATGTAGACATAATTTAACAGCAAAACAAATTTACTTATTTCCTTATTAACCTCAAATGTTAGGAATTTTAAACACTATGTTTAACTGGAGATATTGGCCTTACCTTGTGACATCGAAAAGTAGTAATGTGGGAGACGGCCAGTTACATGCGAAAACCAGATCACACATTTTAGTATTTGCATTTCAATATTTTCCAGCCATTTCATCGAAGCATCGATTATTTCTCGGTGCAATTAGCGATACGATGCAAAAACTAAGATTGAAAAGTTTCTGCGATGTTGGTATTAGACCGAGCAAAATTTCAATTTTATTGCTTTTGAGGATTTTTGATATTATTTACATGGAAAAGAACTATTTTCGCAAAACCGAAATTCGCACAAAAGTTCAATCCAAAACCAATAATTGGTGCAAATTTCACGTCGATGCGAAGAAGAAGAACTGGCTGTTAAAGTTAGGTTTGGTCTCAAAAAAACTATCGAAACGCCTTAAGACCGAAAAATTGATCACAATACAAGGTGTCAATTTCTCAAACTTCCTTTTAGCACTTTCACCTCTACTCTCGAGCTCGACATCGAGAACTCGATGGCTCAGAACTCCACAAACTCCAACCAATTTTTGGCTTAGGTAGGAAAAATTGACCCTCGATAACTAGATCCTAGTTATCAAGAGCAGTTAATTAAACGTCAAGTCTAGTTCCCAGAAGGTATTGAAGAGGAGAAGAAAAAAGAAAATAGGATGGAGTTGGGATCGTATACAAACCTGCAAAACCACCATCAAATGGCACGTGCAAACGAGTAATCCGCCTTCTTATATACCTGTGCCTCAGATGAGAGTTAAATGTTTAACTGGAGATATTGGCCTTACCTTGTGACATTGAAAAGTAGTAATGTGGGAGACGGCCAGTTAAATGCGAAAACCGGATCAGTAAACAATAATTAGACTATACTTCCTTCTGCACTTTCCCGCTTGTTCTTTGCTTCCCGTTTGTCTATCTCTTATTATTAGGAACGTTTGTTCGTTGTGTTAACTGATGATGGTTTCTTTGTTTGTTTGTTGCAGTTTGAAAAATCAAGTACGACATTTGCATCATGAAGCAATGCGTAACCTGATAGAATTAGTGGAATAAACTACTTTATGTACTAGTTAAATGATGTCCAATGATTAAATGTTGTGCAACAAAATGTTTGTTTTGAGTTCTCTTCTTAAGCTTGGTGAATACGGGGGCTACGTGATGGGTATTTCTACGTTTTATGGATCAAAAACGTGCTTAAATTCAAACTAAGCAAATTTGTTTTTGTTCACTAACGCTCTTAGAACACTAGGAGAAAGATGTTAAGTTTTTTAGCAAAGGGAGAACAAACTACAATTAGTTTTAAACAGTTTTTCCAAGAAACGACGGAAGAACTTGAAGTTCCCATGAATTAAGAGCTAGGTTAAGTAAATTTGAAAGGCCTTTCAAAGTGAAGAAGAACGGTGCTTTCTTTTTTGTAATGTCTTCTCCCGCTTTGGAGTTATTTAAGTTAAAAGGACACAAATGATGACGCCATAAGTGGTTACAGTGTGGTAACAAAACACAGAATCAAGAATATATCTAAAAATTGCGAGGCATTGTAACTAAAACTTACACCAGTAACGTACCTTAAGAAAGACCCACAGTGTTACTGTGTAATACTTTGACGTTGCCATGGCTACAGGTTAGCTTCCAGGTCACTTTTCTGCAAGAGTGACATTCCCCTTTTTTAGGCCTTACAAACATCGTTCACTCCTAAATGGTTAACGAGGAAATTAAGGTGATTCCATCGAAAAAGAAGTTGTAATGAGAATTTGTTGAAACTTTGCACAGTTGTTAATTACACCTAGTACATCGAAAAAATTAAATAAAAAGAGGGGGTCACCGTGTCTGATTTCACGCTACAGGGCTGAGGTATAAAGGTACCTTGCTAGCTATCGACAGCAAAATTAAAAAGTCTTTCCTTGTACCAGAGACACCCACTATTTTAAGAAAGTTATCACTAGCAATAAAATATAAGCATTATTCTTGTGATAGCAAAACAATGTTACGGTAACAGGCCTTAAAGTTGCCTTAAAAATAAAAGTAATGAAATAATAAGCAAATCGTGCACATGCATGCTTCCAGTGAAAAGCCGAAAATCAGATTGTAATAGTGAATGAATCAGAATATTTGAAAATTGAATAACGAAAAATTCTTAAAATTTGGATATATCATGCAGAGTCGTGTTTTCTTCAAATAAATGGAATAAAAAAGAGGGGTCACCGAGTTCGTTTTGGAGAAAACGACAATTCAATTCTCTCAACAGCTCAGTTTTCATAGAAAACCTACCAAGTTTCGAACGCACGCGCGCTCGTGCGCGCGCTAATCACGCAAAAATTGATGCGCAGAAAGGATGCGCAATGCAATTGAATGGAATAACCTTAAGCACAGTATGGGCATTGTGTATTTTGAACAAGTCCTTCTTTCTCTCGTTATAGGGTCACAAATTGTAATAATTGGTTCAAAGCTGAAAGAGACTGGAGCCTAGATTGTTGGCATGGCAACATCAAGATTTACCTTATCTTGCGCACGATATTGGTGCCAAGTTTCGAGTATCTTAACCCATTCTTTCTAGAGATATTTTTCATTTTTTGATTTGGATCCATGCCCTAACAACTTATGGTGTCACCAATTTCTAATTGCATATGGAATGAGTGAAGACATTACAAAACAGAAAACACCATCCTTCGTTGTGAAAGGCTATTAAATCATAAGCTTTACTTAGCTTTTACTTCATAGCGACCCTAAAACATTAAAGAAAAGTTAACTAAAGGACCTTCATGATGAAGAAAGATGATGCTTCTTTCTTGTAATATCTGCTCTCGTTCCATAGCTATTCACGTTGCCATTTTATTCATATAAAAAATTAATGATGTCATAATTGTCCACAATGTGGAAACATGCCGCAATTACCGGCATTTCCCTACTTAATTTTCTTTTCATTTCTTTTGTTTGACAATCAGTGTTTCTAGGGCTTGGTTTAACTTAAATCATCTCCGGATATTCAAATTTCGGACAAAACTAAAAATTAATGAAGCATTCAAAAATGTCACAAAAGAGAACACAATACATACATTTATTAGTCATGGCAAATATAACATCAATAAAACAACTTCGAGTACAGATACATATCACTCACACTTCCTTATTTTCATCTAAAAGAACTTGATAAGTTTCTTTTTCCGATGGTCTTTTGTCAGAGCTCAATAACTACCTGGTAATGTTTATTAAATTTCTCTATTTTCGCTCGTGTCAAGTTCACGTGAGAGTTAGATTTGAACTTCTACATATTTCGGTACCACAGAATTTCTGATATCTGCAGTTTTCTATCTTAACAATTAATAACTCACCTGCTAAAGCGGCAGCTATATGCGTATACTGCAAATAAATCGACCCAAGAAGAGTAGGGGGGAAAAACAACGTTTTTAGTGGAGTAAAGGGAGAAAACAGCACATACCAAGATTCTAGTGCTAAAAAAAGGTTGCCGCTTACGAGGAGAGGGCGCGCGAGTGATCCACGTGGTGATGATATATTGTGGCGGGAGGGAGTTGAAGTAGCTTGTTTTGATTTTTTTTCTTACACTTTCATGAACTGACAGCCATTTGAGATGGAGGGTTGACCTCTGGATCTAAAAAGGAAAGCCTCAAGCAGTGATACTCTCTGACCTTTTTGGTCACAGTTTGGCTGCAATTTACCAACAAAGCGACCTAAAGAGGGCGTGTGAGGTTAGAGGTTGCAGTGTCCCGTAGAAGTCCGGAAGAAACTGGTTTAATCCGGTTTCCTTGTTGGTTGACGGTTGGGTCCTTCGCGACCCTTTATGTAATATATGTGGTAGTATTAAGGCGGTTCCACCGTATATTTTGCTGCTATCGTAATCATGAGAGTAATGCACGCAAATTTCCTAAATGTGATATCTTTGCGAATTTGGCGAGGATGGCCATATTTGTACCGATAGCAAATGTGAGCGTTAACGGGGTTCCAGCGTATATTTTGCCCTATAGTAAATATGAGGAAAATGCAGGCAAATTTCATAATTTGGTATGTATGCGAATTTGGTGAAGATGGCCACATTTGTACCGATAGCAAATGTGAGATAATACCCTTAAATTTGTTGATTTGATGGTAGTATAAATTGAGTGTTAAGGGGCATATTTGCCCCTGTAGCAAACCATGGGTATAACACAAACAAATGTTTTTATTTGTAGCTTCGGTAAATGTAAGTGGTAAAACAATGACGTAAACAAATAGGTTTGCACCGTGTTTCCCTAGATTTACGCTGGTAGCAAATGTAATTTTGTGCATGGAGAGCAAATCTAAAGCAAATGTATGGCAAAGATGTTGATTTACGGAGGTATCAAAAATGAAGCAAATGTGAAGTAGAGGTGATATTTACGTGGCATTTGCGCGCAAATTCAGCGGAAACAAATATCTGCTTTTAAATTATCATTGCCTCCAGAGCATATTTCGGTCAAATTTAGAACCGTAAATTTGCATCATATTTACTTCAGTTGTAAAGCTGCTCAAATCTATTTTTATCAACTTGCCATGCAATGCTGTTTCTCCCTCCAAAATTTTGCTTTCATGAAGCACTGATCGAAGCTGATACAAAATAGCCAGAAAAGTGTTGTCCATGTAAGAAACTGTCCAGCTCTTTCAAATATTTACCAGTGCCATGGATGGTAGTTGACAAAGGCAAGAAATCTGAAAACAACAAGGTTGAGAAGGTCATTTGTAACACTTGCACAATGTAAATGAAATTCACTATTTAAGAAGAGCGTGATTGATTACAATCACATCTTGAAAGGAATAGGATCACTGGCCAAAGAGACACCTTGTGTGGGACAGAAAACTATGTACATCAGGTAGAACCACCCAATAGATTGAGAAATATGTTTTGAGAACAAGATTACCAGTAACAAGAACAAGGTTCACCTTTAATCCATCAAACTCTTTTCAAGTATGTCAGCATAGTTAAATGGCGGGGTTAGAGAAACTGTGGTGCTGCGTCGGTGGGGACGTGAAACACAAAATTGAAAGTTGGTGGTCAATTTACCTTATCAACTCAGTTGATAAATCCAAAATTTAGAATAAATGGTGTTTTGTCTTGAATGACAAATATTCCTGTGAACATGATCAATACTAATTTTAACATGGATAATATGAGTAATGCTTACATATCCTTTGTACCCAATTGATAGAAGTTGATAGAACAGTGAAATGACCTCCATCAGGTCAAAGAGATGTAGTCGTATAAAGAGGGGAGTCATATCAATGGGTTTAAAGATAAGAAACAGACAGCCAAGGACTTTTTTCAGGCCCAAAAAAGTACTATCCATAATAATGAGGTAGTTGTTTCTTGATGGAGTGGTTAAGATCCTTAGGTGGGGTTCAACTGTATAGATAGTATGAATTTACAGCAAGAGTAATCTTTAATTGGGCAGTCATTTAGGTGGTAAAAATAATATTGACTAATGACATTGACTGTAACAATGAAAATCAGCTTTACCAACACCCACTTAATAAAACACTCTGTTGGGCCAACTGTTCATTGTTTGGACAATCTTCCAACCTTGCACATTACCCTCTGATATACCACCTGCCGAAAGGGGTTGACTTACTAAATACATGTAACACTCTTGCCAAAAAGAGTTGCCCTTAAAGTTTTGTTTTCAGCTTTGGGCATTATATGCATGTATACTAGGCTTTCATATGCATGTACCAGCTGCTGGAATAATATTCTAATAATTAAAAACGATATTATAATTATAATAAGAACCTTCCCAGAATGCTTTGCACCACAAAAATTTCAATGCAAAATAACGTAGTTAATTTGTGGTCGAAGAGAATGCTGTACCATGTGTTATTTACAACTTTGTGAAAGTTATCCCTCATATTAACGTTAGGGTGATGATGTCATTATTCACGTGACTATGGCAAAAAATATGTTTCCGCTCACTGCAAGACCAAGCCTCCATCAATTCAAAAGCAGATAACGTGCCCTGATAGTCATTGGAATTGGCAATATGGAAATTGCCAGTTGACATCTGGCATTTGAAAGTTAAAGTGGCTCTGTACAGGAGCATTTCCCAGGGGACTGGTAAGGAGTCAGTAACTATCATGGTAGTTTAAGGCGGAGAGAAACAAAGCTTGGCTGGTTAATAGAACTTCGCATGAAAGTAACGACCATGATATGCTCACTGTTGTGACGTCATTGGTCACGTGACCAGAGCGCACAGAAAATTCAAATCACTTTAAAACTGCTTTAAGCTCAATAAATTCGTAATTTCTCACAGTAATATTGCAGAAAAAATTGCAAGTTATTCAAAAACGTCCATTATTATTTTTCCTTTTGAAAAAAGGACGATGAAAAATGAACCTTAAACTTTTGATAAATCCCCTGTTTTGTGAGGTTTTAATATAAATGTAAAAACGAATCAGCATATTTGGTTTCAATCTATGCTCTTTCTAACTACGTTAACATTTTTGTTTTTAAAATTCGTTTTCATAGAGCTCAGGGATGTGAATTTGCAGGCACGCGGAGTACTGGGCACCAATGTCACGGATTGCTCAGGAAGACTGGTGCACTTTTTAGGCGCGGCGGCATAGCTAGTGACAAAAGCTGAAAAATGGGGTGAAAAGGTGTTTTGCCAGCTTTCTGTCGGTCTATTTCTGCTAAAGAATTGTTAATGGTTTCTGCGAAAGAGGACAGCACTTCATTTCTCGCTGCATTGGTCATGTCAGGTACGTGTAATTATAGCTTTTTATTGTCTTCGGTAAACAGCTTAATATATTAGCAGGGCTTTACCAATCGATCATTATAGTTTAATGTTTCATATTTATCGTTAGTCCAGTGCTAAAATAATTTGCCATTTTCGTTCCGGGAGCAAAAAGCCGAAAGATAGACACGTAGGTTGGTAGCTAAAGTTTATTAAGTTTCGTAAGTCTTTAAATGAAGTGATGTAGTTTTTGTACACTCGTCAGTGAATCGTACATGTATGTTATTTGTTGGCCCAGTAAAAGTGTAGCATCGCATCCTTTATGTTTTCAGTAACTTTAATTACAGCGTTGCTGTTAAAATTAATGTTTCAAACAGCTATTGCTTAAAGTAAGAAGGTCAGGCTATTCTCTTAATGTTGATACTGGCAGATAAACTTAAATTCTTTTGTGTAGCATCATTTAAGCTTACGTGTTGTAAACATCACATAACAACATAACATAACACATAACATACTTTATTTTATCTCCATCTCCATTTGTTTATTAGCTGGGCTTTTCTTCACTGCTTGCAAATTATTTATATACATCTAATGACTCACGAATGTTTCTTAGATCAAGTAAGGTTCAAAGCTATAGTTGGCATGATTTGATGACAAACAACAAATTTAAATTTCGAATTACGAGGTGTAAAACTTTTATTAAAAGTTATGTGTTGATCACTTTTGGGAAAATATGCTTAGATAATCGAGTTCAAAGCAGGTGAATGTAATTGTTTTGTACATCTCATTCTCTACTTTTACTGATTAAGTTATTCCATAATTTGCAGGGTAAAAATTAACTTCAGTGCTTGAATCATTGAATTGCAACTCGGGCCAGTATCCTTGAATTCCAACCTCGTCCCCAGGGTCTTTTAACTTGCTTGCTTAGTATAGTGGACCAGGCCATTTAGATAAAGTGGCTTTCAAAATCCTCTAGTCTAAATCAAAAAATTTAAAACCATATTTACTTGAATAGACCCCTCCCAACCTGGGTGAGAAGTAAGTCTTTTATCCAGGGATTTCGCCAATAATCATGTGGAAAAAGTACCACATACTGTAGAACTCTAAGTAAGACTGGAGTCACATGTCAGTAAAAACAAACCTCAACTTTTAGTGGCCCTGGTCAGTTTTAAATTGCTACTGACAACCAGGAGACTGTCAATTTTTAGCCCTGAAGTTGTTGTTTTCACTGATCCTTTTTTATCTATACTAGGCATGTATATGTCAGCAGTGATCAGTGATGCAGCTTTTCTTACAGTGAAGGTATGCACTTGGAAGATATCAATCACATAATTATCCCAGCTTACGTACTATCTTACTGTTCAGTAAAATGAACTGGGTCAAATGCAATGATCGGTTTAATTTGGGTTCGGTAGTTGAACACAATTAAACCAATAATATGCATACAGCAGTGTTTGGTTCCAATTTCTGATTACCCAGTCAAACATAATTAAGCACAGTTAAACAGTTTTAAAATCATTCAAATATACCAGAGATTTAAACCATCTGCCTTTAAGTGTGTGAGAACAAGCACAAATTTCTGTAGTGTGGAATTTGAACATGAACTGTTTTATATTGTCGTGTAAACACATAGGAGACTGGGTGGCTAAAACAGCCTTTTCGGAAAAAGAAAATTTGGCAATCCTAATACTCACAAAGGCAAATAAAAGTTGAACCAAGGAAAAAATTAAATCCCAACATTTATATGAGTGTTCCATCAAGACTTCCATTGGGGTAGGTGATGAAAACCTTATACCCACTTAAGTTACAAAATCCATTTTTCACGGTGATGTAAGATTTATTCTTGATGGTTAAAGGGTTAAAGCTTAATGCAGAATGAATCAAACAGTTATACCATGTATGGGTTTCCGTACCACAGTGATTATTGTGACCCAGTACCACTACTGGGGCAAGCTCACACAGGTATGACTTGTGCAGTTATGAGATATTGTGCTGTAATCATTAAACAAATACAGAGAAACAAGAGGAAATCGGGAGGAACCTGTACCAGAATGAAACTCATGCTGGTATTATGTAAACACCTCCTTAGCCTAAAGTCGAGCAGCTCTCAAGAATGTTTAACAACATCCTCAGAGACCCAGGGGCAGTAACGCCCTGATTTCATGAGACCGGTGCAAACTCAGACTGGTACGATTTTGTTTACATGAGACCGGTCTGAAAGTCAGACTGGCATGAAGTGTTTACCTGAGACCAATCTAAACTCTGTTTGTGTTAATGTGGTCTGCAACCATCCCATCCTTAAAAATCCACTTTATCTATTATCCAACAGCTTGGAATGCTCCAACGCCACTTATTAAACGTGCATACCCAAAGCAAATATCTCAGACCAATTGGAACCCTGTTCATGCTTAAGTGGCTCCCCAGTCTGATTTCAAACCATTCTGAGTCATTCATATTGGTTCAGCAGCAGTGATGAGTTAAACCAGCCTAAGGCCCTGTTTACATGAGTGACTTTATCCCGGGATGACTTTTATCTCCTCCCGGGGTGACTTTCATCGCGGTCTCTGGTCATTTACCTGTAAATGTTTACATGATTTGGAGCTGAAATGTGTTCACCCTGGGACGATTTCATCCCGGTCTTCAGCACGGGGATGAAATCGTCCTGGGGTAAACACCATTTCAGCTCCAAACCATGTAAAAACTTACAGGTAAATGACCAGACACCGATATGAAAGTCATCTCGGGATGAAATCACTCGTGTAAATACAGCCTAAGATGATAATTATTTTATACTAGCTTCATATTTCGTACGTTTCGTGTAAACAGAGGTAAGCATTTGAAGTCGATCTGAAGTCGTACCGGCCCAAGTTGGTACCATTCTCATAGACTACGAGCAGTCTCTCATTTTTCTCTGGCGTGTGCACACTGACTGTTCTACTATTGGTAATTGCGATAATTAAAATCTGCTTTGTTTTTCTTACAGGTTTTTATTCCATCAACCTGATGTCAGGAAAATATGGCAGTTTATTGTAAGGGTTTGGTTAAGAAATTTGTACTTTTAGCTATATTCCCAGACACACTTTATCAATTCAAATAAAAAAATTGAAGAGCAGTTTTGAAATAAGGTTATATATTTTTTGTCTTTTTCTGCTTAACATTTTGATGTCATTGATTAGTTTGACTGACCCCTCAGTACTACTAAGTGGATGATGTATGAAAATGGAATGAATCCTGGAGTACCTTTTAGGGCTCTACTTCAAAATATCTGATGAGCACACCCTGCCCCATATCTCTTTTGGGGGAGTATCCCCCCCAACTACTATTCCAGGAATGAAGAGTCAGACCTATTTGATTGAATTCTCTTTATGGGGAAAACTATATCGATTGACTGATTCACCACAGTCTGATCCCTTTTTGTCAGTTCATTGCCTATTAGGTTTCAGACTATTCTGAAATGATTTAGGAAGAGGCTATTCCTTTTGTTTTTCTTTGGTACCAGATTATGGCAATCAGTAACAATGCTTATTGGTGACAAATTATCAAACCAAAAAGAACTAAAGTCTCGAGATCTACTGCCATCACGGTCTGGGGTAGTAAGAGAGTGAGTCATAATATGTGCATCAAATAAAGTCACTAGTCGTTACTGGACCATTTGTTATTCGCATTGGCAACACTGAAGTCACAGATTGATTGATTTATTGATTTATTGATTGACTGATTAATTGATTGATTTTTTAATTGGCTGATTGACTGATTTATCAGCCAGTTGGTTGAGTGGTTGATTGATTGACTGATTGGTACTTAAAATAGATGAATGAATTGATTCACCTGAATTACATGTAAGTAATTACATGCATAATGCTGCACTTCTTCGCATCTTCCTCTGGCAGTAAAATAATACCCGGCATCAGTCGAAACATAAAATAATTTTCAAGCCCCAATGTCATGACATAATTGTAAGCAAATAATTTATTTGTAATTAGCAAGTAGTAGGTAAGAAGGCGTATTAGAGAGCAGGACTATTAGAGCTTTTACAGTAATTTAAATTATACTTCATATTAACTCCAGTAAGCTACTCCTTCTGAGTAACTACCACTATTGGACAGTCAAGAAAGAAAGCAATGCCCTGGGATGTTTTAGGGTTCACTACTTCCTACTATTAATTAAATGTCCCGGGGAATTAATACAAGTAAATAAGGTACATCATCATCATCATCATCATCATCATCATCATCATCATCATCATCATCATCATCATCATCATCATCATCATCATCATCATCATCATCATCATCATCATCATCATTCAACTACAGCGTCATTTTACCATATAAGGAGACAAATATGAATATGAGAGCATCTTACACTGTAGAAAACGTATTGCACTATAGTGTCCCGGTTTCAAATCACTTATTGAATAAAGCATTTAAATTGCTTAGATATTTAAGTTTATATTACCTACAACAGAGGCTTATTTAAAATTTATGAAACACTGGTTCTAATTTGATGAGAGGTGTATTACTAATGATTAACTAATAATTATAATATTGTTTTCCGGTCTCACTTGTAATAATAATAATAATAATAATGATAATAATAAAAACTAATAACAACTAATAATATCATCCCCCAGGAAAAGTAACACAGTGTCGTGCATTCTTGTACTAGTGAGAACGTACAAATTATGGTTGTCTCGTGTAAAGTTCGAGACGATAGTAATAGTATTAATTCAAAAGTAAGCGAGAATTATGCAATCATCAAATGTGAATTAATTAAGATTTCTAATTTGTATAATCAAAATCTGATCTTTTGAATTTCCATTCTTAAATACCGTCCTTGCCAATTTGATAGCATTATTCTAATCTTTTAGCAAATTTCAGTAGATAGTTAAGATCAGAAATTGCTTAGATAATTATGCTGTGTGCATCCTCGGAGACCCAGGGGCAGATAGTGGGGGAAAGTCGGAACGGGCGAACAAAAAAGTGGGCGAAGAAAAGTCAAGGGCAAAGAGAAAAGCCTCTGAGGAAAATGTTTCTCCAGAGTACTTCCTAACGGTCAAGCCCGTTCTGGCTTCTGCTTGGCTGTAGAAAACGTTTGTATTTTTCTGCCTAATCAGCAAGCAGCATATCCTTGAGTCCGTTTCGTGTGTTCTGACACACGAAGGTCGTTTGTCCACCATGTTGCCTTGCTTGTTTATTACTTTCCGTAGGAACAGGAAGCACATAATTAAACCAAATCTTGAAACAATGTACTAGATGTAAAATATGGATAACAAGAAACAATTTACTAGAAGTTTTATGGCAGATGCTCGAAGCATCAGACGAAATTGACTTAAAACCTTCCTTACGTGCGCGTTCTCAAGGTGGTGAGTTCATCTCCGTGAGTAACGTGTTTCTAGTAATAATTTTTTTTCGAACATGTGTTTTTTTTCTAACTCTTTGAACAAAAAGAGGATAAATGGTAAGTCAGAAATATTTGGAAAATAAAGATAGGTCTCCATGCTTGTTCAAGAGTAAATAACTATTCTTTTCTCTGGTGAGCTTAGCCTCATAGGAAACCTATTACTCCCTGGACGTGCGCGCGCTATGAGCGCGCGCTAATGACGCAACAAATCCTGCGCAGTAAGGATGCGTAATGCAATACAGCGGAATGACCTTAAGGACACGTAGAAGAATTTTTCACGTTCAAGTGGAGAACCATTTCACCGGAAACTTTTTATGATCGAACGTATCGTGATACCGTTTGTAATCCCCGTGAGCCTTCTGATTTGAGACCAGAAAGACTGCTTTTGTGTAGATAGCTGCTTGTAACTTATAAAAGGTAGGATAGAATTGTGTTTGAGGTTCTAGAATAAAATGAATGACCTTTTCCAATGCTTTTACCACCGGCTTACCGACTGATCCAGTGTTTGTTTTTGTATCCTCATCGGATGATTTAGACTTTTTTTTCTCAGTTTAGGTTTTTAAAAACCCGTATCAACGAATGTGTTGCCGATGGGCAAAGTTTTACCGTTGTCGTACGAGTAAAATGCCTAAGTTTTTTTCGTTTTTGTTTTCTGGCTTATTGTAGCATTTTCCATATGTAAACACTCCCAGAGTAATCATTATAACAATTTTGGACAGTTTTTTTTTTTGAGAGAGTGAATGTTACAGTGAGCGTTGTTGAGCATTTGAAGAAGGTGGGTTTGATATCGAAACCAAAGTAGTCGACTTGATTGGCTTGACTTTCATTTCTTTCCCTGCGATATCTCGGTTCTAAAAATAGACAACTTGCGAAAAACAGCGCGCCGCAGGCCATGGAAAGATGGATACGTCATGTTATGTATTTCTGGGATATACTTACGTTTCAAAGAAATTCGAAAGCTGCAAGTTGCTTCCGCTTTACAAACCACCTCGTAAGAACCCGGAACAGCGAAATGGTGTCCAGATTGTCGGCTACACGAAATGCTGAGGGGCGCTCCAGAGATGGATGTATTTGTAGGTTGTGGCCAATTGATGCACATTGAATAATCTGTAGCATTTTCCACTGAGATGTCGCCTGAGCAAGAGAGGAACATTGCAGCTGAAACGGGAATTGCGCAACAAAACTATTAGTTGAGAAGGGTTTCCACTTTTTGCATAGCTCGTATTGTATATGAAATTTTCTAAAACGTTTTTTGGTACCTTCAACGCAATTAAGTGAACGAGGAAAAAAAACAATTTGAGCTACTCTCATACCATCATCAAAGGTGAAGCGGGCGTATTTTAACTTTTACGTTCAAGGGATGATTTGGCTCTGAATTTTCTTTCTGGATTATTTTTGTAAATAAGAGATGTTAGGCATTCCCCTGAGCTTTCTTATGTTTTTGATGGTGCATAGCTCGCAATGTACATGAATTTTCTTTTTTTTCGATTGGAACATTGAGCTAGGTACCATTTAAAGCAGTTAAGTGAACGATAATAAGCTGCTTACATGCGATTTTCAAGGGTGAAGTGGGGGTATTTTTACTTTTACTTTTCAGGGGTGATTTTGCTCTGAGGCTTTTTTCTGCATTAAGTTTTTTAAATAAGAGATTTAAGGCCTGAGCCTTCTAATGTTTTTGATGGTGCATCGATCAATTTGAACTCTTTTCTGAACAGTAAAATATTACTTACAGAGAATAACAATGCTGTAATTGATTACTTATCCTGGGTTTTTTAGAACAGTTACCTTTAAGGTGGCTCGATCGAGTTTTTGAGTGACGATACCTCTCAACTTTGAACAACTAGTGTACCACAGTGAACAACCCAATAGAAAATCGATCGTTACTGCTGACCTAGAGAAAGATGAAAGTTTTACATGGGGTAAGTTTCATCGAAATCGGAGTTACCATAGCAACGTAATGACGTCATCCCCCATTTTACATGAGAGCTAATTACTTGTCACCAAGAGATAATTCTGGAAAGCGCTCGACTGGATCTTCGACCTGACATATTTGTATTCACGTCTACAAAATTTGAAGAATTTCTATGAGAGAGTTTTCGAGAAATTTTCGAGTGAAGTTTTAAGGTGTTAAAAAACAACAAAAACAAAATAATTTTGAACTGTTATTGAAAAGTATGTCCACAGCGACTTGATGAAACAACATTTTGGTTTTAAATCAATGTTATGTCATCTAATTACTCTGTGTGAAAATTTCGGGGAAATCGTTCCATTTGATTTTTAGAAACGTTGGCTTGAATATGAACTGGTTTAGTGTGTTACGCGGTTTTTTTATCAAAAATCGACCCTACACTTATTAAAATGATTATGAATTAAAAAGCGGTAGATGAATTTTTTTAAAACTTTGCTTTCAAGGAGAATAATCAATATTCAATACAATCCCCGAGTCTCAAACTCATTGAAACGTTATAAGGCTATCAATTTAAAGCCTAAACTCAGGACATTATTGGACTGAATTTTACGCCAGTGGCTTGTTGCTCTTATTATGCATCTCCATTGTTTCGAATAGGCGTGCAATTGTAAATTTCAGTACATCATGAATTCATATAACGTTTGATTGCTTTCCGAAGATGTTCCGAAAAACGTGCTAATGTACCAGGTCAGCATTACAATAACAATGGACAGGCTGACAGCAGTGAGTGCAAACCTAAGGTTAGCAGTAAGCGCAAACTTCGGTTAGCAGTGAGCGCAAACGGAAAGCTGCTGCGCTCAGTCAGTGTTCCAGATAAATTTTTATGGCAAGGAGTCAACGAAAAATTTAAACAGGTCAGTAGACGTGGGTCTCTCCCAATCTTATCCCAGTCTCGCAGCACGTTTTCGGAACATCTTCGGGAAGCAATCAAGCGTTATATGAATTCATGATGTAGTAAAATTTACAATTGCACGCCGGTTCAAAACAATGGAGATGCATAATGAGAGCAACAAGCCACTGGCGTGAAAATCAGTCCAATATTTTCCTGAATTTCGGCTCAAAATTGACAGCTTTATAACGTTTCAATGAATTTGAAACGCTGGGATTGTATTGAATATTGATTATTCTCCTTGAGGACAAAGATATAAAAAAATTCATCTACCGCTTTTTAATTCATAACCATTTTAATAAGTGTAGTGTCAATTTTTGATAAAAAGCCCAGTAACACACTAAACAAGTTCATATTCAAGCCAACGTTTCTAAAAAACAAATGGAACGATTTCCCCGAAACTTTCACACAAAGTAATTAGATGAAATAACATTCATTTAAAACCAAAATGTTATTTCATCAACCCTTTGTGGGCATACTTTTCAATAACAGATCAAAATTGTTTTGTTTTTGTTGTTGTTTAACACCTTAAAACTTCACCCGAAAATTTCTCAGAAACTCTCTCATAGAAATTCTTCAAATTTTGCAGACGTGAATACAAATATGTCAGGTCAAAGATCCAGTCGAGCACTTTCCAGAATTATCTCTTGGTGACAAGTAATTGGCTCTCATGTAAAATGGGGGATGACGTCATTACGTTGCTATGGTAACTCCGATTTCGATAAAACTTACCTCATTTAAAACTTTCATCTTTCTCTAGGTCAGCAGTAACGAATGATTTTCTACTGGATTGTTCACTGTGGTACACTAGTTGCTCAAAGTTGAGAGGTATCGTCACTCAAAAACCCGATCGAGCCACCTTAAATTGCAAATTACACTTCGTGTCATATTCCTTATTATCATTCACGTTATTTTATCCGGCGTTTTAATTGGCCGAGAGACCATTACGTCACTGCAAATAACTGCCTACGAATAATTGTCTGCTCATGCACATTACAGTGCGAAGTTGTTTTGCTGCGAATAATTCTGCTTGTGCGCAGTTGTCACCTGTTCAGAGCTCAAACTCAAACGCGGAAAAGTAATCCATAAAAGTGCGGAACGTCTGCGATTTTTGACTAAGAAATTTGAAGAAAAAAGTGTGAATCTTCCTTTTGAACGTTGTACTTTTTGGCAAATCAGTTGATGTATTCGTTTTAAAGCAATTAATTATTGGCGAAAGCCGAATTTACTAATTTTAAAGTTTTTGTGTGCAGAATATTAGGTTTTGAACGAAATGAAAGTGCGCACTTGGTGTAGGAATAAACAATTGTGAAACAAGCATGCTGGTTAAATGCATAAACAGATTGTCTTGTTGAATGATGAAACAATTATTGAACTCGATTTCGCAAAATATCGTGATTTGTCAGTGTCTCTCAGATCAATTATTTGCCTCTGCCTTCGGCATCGGCAAATAATTGCGCTTTTGGCGCACATAGGTGCTTCTTTGTTTATTCGTCAAATTATTTTGCAGGGATACAAAATCCCTTTATTTATACTCCAGCTCCAGCTCAGTTTCCTAACAATCCATCTGCTATTCAGAATAGTGATTTTGTTGATCAAGCTAGCTATTTTTGATCTTTTGCTTGTTGGTTCAGTGGTCGAGTGCGAATTGTGCCCCAGCCATCGTGAACCCCTATCTGTTTCCATCCAGTCTACTGGTAAGAAGAGGCTGTTATTAGACTTACAGTACCCTAATTATTATGTTAAAAAAGTCCAAGGTGAATTTTGAAGATGCTAAAGCTATGATTCATTCTTTAATTGATTTTTCCCAGATTTAGTTTCATTTTTTTGATATTAAATCTGGTTACCACTATATTGATATTTTCCCGCCAGATCCAAATTTTTTAGGGTTCTCGTGATCCTCGGGGGAGTAATCCATTATTACAAATCTTCTATATTTGCCATTTGGCTTGTCTACAGGGCCTTACATTTTCACCAAAGTAATGAGGCCCTTAGTGAGGTATTGGCCCTTTTTAGGTTTTTAGGATAGTTGTTTATTTGGGCGACGGACTGTTATTTGGACTGTTAAATCGGACTTGTTTAATGCCTGTTTTGTCGCGAATACCCAGTAGAGCGTCTGGCTACCGGTTCAGTCTTTAATTTAAGATGGTTGGGATATTCTTGGGATCTCAAGAACAAGTTACTGTCAATTCCTGATGACAAGATTGAGAAATTGCTGCTTAGTAAGGCGCCTGTTCATAGTAGTTTGCCAGTCAGACAACTGGCTTCCTTCACGGGTACTATCATTTCTAATATGCTTGTCTTTGGTAATGTATGTTAGTTTATGACCAAAAGTTTTCATGGGGCTCTTAATAGCAAACTAGGGTGGGAGTCTGATGTCGTTTTGGATTCATGTGCTCGCAAAGAATTAGAGTTCTGGAAGGCCAACGTGTCCAGTCTTAATTCAAGGTCTCTTCACGAAGTTGTGCGGCGACCTATTGGAATTGTATATTCGCTGTGGGTTGTACTGCTTTCATATCTATTGATAATATGCCTGTAGCGCAAAAGAACTGGCATTCATTGGAGATGAAACAAAGCTCCACTTGTCGAGGAAGTGCTGTCAAATGGTCTACAGACAATCAGGCAGTTCCTTGGATCGTTGAATCTGGTAGCATGAAGGAACATTTGCCTCAGTTAGTAGTGGATGTATTTAATACCGCCAGAGAGAATATCGAAATTGATGTGCAGTGGATACCTCGTTTGCTTAACGAGAGAGCTGATTATTTGAGTAAGATCGTGGATTATGATGACTGGATAGTCAAAGATTGCTATTTTCGTGCAGTCACCTCCCTCTGGGGGCCCTGTTCAGTTTACTGTTTTGCTAGTTCCATTAACCGCAAGGTTCGTAGATTTTACTCTAAGTACTTTAATCCGATTCTCTAGGTGTTGATTCGCTGACATTTAACTGGGTCGGCGAAACTTGTTGGCTGGTGCCTCCTGTTTCGCTGGTGAAAAAAGTTATTCGTCATGTTTCTTTCTGTTAGTGCAAAGGAATCTTAGTAGTCCCTTATTGGCCATCAGCCCCGTTTTGGCCTTTTTTGGTAGAGCTTGGAGGGGTATTCAGACTTTTTGTTCGTGACTTCCGCGTTGTCGAGAACGGTAGAGATGTTTTCCTCCACGGGTCGAATAAAAGTTCTCTCTTTGGTTCTGAGAATTTATGTACACCAGTTCGGTTTTTTGTTGCTCGATGGAGCTGTTCAGTAGTGGCCTAGAGAGGCTAGTTTTTATGGGATGTTGGCTGCTTGGCTATATCTCCCAGTTAAGTTGGTGACTTGACATTAAAAGCCACTGGGCCATGCAGATTTGGGGGGCTATTAGGTGTGTTGGTCACATTTTTGAGGCCACTGGGCCATGCAGTTTAATTGCGGGCTATTAGGTGTGTTGATCACATTTTTGAGGCCGCTGGGCCATATTTTGCCTGCATTTGTGTGTTCGTCACTCTTAACGGCCACTGGGCCGCGGTTTTCATACTTACATGCTTTTGTTTGTTTATTATTTTTATAGGTTTTCAAGGTGGACATGCGTTCGCATTGAAGGTTGGCGTCCTCAGAAGTCCAGAACTCCGAAGGTTAGCAAAGTGTTTGCTCTTACATGCCATTCAAGCGAAGACTCCTTCGACGACAGAGCGATATTCAAGAGCTTTCCAGAAATTTAGAGATTGGTCTTCGTGCCATGAGGATATTGCTTATCTGCCGTCCAATGAACTGTCAGTTTCCCTCTATTTTGAATTTTTGTTACAAAATAATTGGCCGTACTCTACACTTGAATCTGCTTGTTATGGCATTCACTGGGCGCACAATTTGTATGGTTTTCCAAGCCCTTGCGATTCAAAATTAGTTAAGAATATTCTTTAAGCTGGTAAAAGGGAATTAGCAAAACCTGTGTCCAAAAAAGATCCTGTTACTCCTGAAATGATTGCAGAAGTGTGCAATAGGTGTGCAGGTCCTACTTCCAATCTTTCAGATCTTCGTTTGGCTGCAATTTGCGCGGTTTAACCGCGCTTACTTCTTTTCTTCGTTATAAGAAAAGCGTCACTGTTCACCAGTACTCCACTTCAACTGGCTCTAGACTGCAGTGAGACCGCCATCAACAACTCTACTAATGAACTACCGCTACCTACAGACGACTTAATGGACTTACTGAACCTTTGTCTTACTTCTACGTATTTTCAGTACAACGGCAAGCACTACAAACAGTTGCACGGATCAGCTATGGGCTCACCAATTTCCGTTGTTGTTGCAGAAATCGTTATGCAAAGCATCGAGGAACGAGCCCTCGCAACTTACAAACGAACACTACCACTCTTGCTACGTTACGTTGACGATACCTTTACAGCCGTACACAAAGACGAAATCGACGATTTTCACAAACACCTCAACGGACAAAACGCCGACATACAGTTTACTAAGGAGATCGAGGAAAATGGTAAAATACCTTTTCTAGACTGCTTAGTTACACGCGACAATAACGAACTACGGACGACAATTTACAGAAAACCGACACATACCGACAGACTACTCGACCAATCATCTTACAACCCAACTTCTCACAAAGCTACGACTATACGGACCCTGACAAGACGCGCGCAACTAGTTTGTGACCCACCTGACAGCTTCACGGACGAAATCAAGTACTTAGACAACGTTTTCAACAAGAACAATTACAAGCGGGACTTTATTAGACACAACACTTACAGAAACTCCGAACCAAACGCTACGAACACTAACGCGACACCTGTCACTACTGCAACCATACCTTACATCAAAGGGACTTCTGAAACTATTGCACGAATCCTACAACCCTACAACATCCGCGTTGCTCACAAACCTGTCACTACTTTACGACAGCTACTGACGAACGTTAAAGACAAAGACGAACCGAGCGGCAGACGGGGAGCAGTTTACAAAATCAAATGCTGCGACTGCCAGGCCACTTATATTGGTGAGACCGGCAGAAATCTGAACGTCCAACTGACTGAACACAAACGAGCGACTAGAAATGGTGATATCAACAATCACATTGCTGAGCACCATTTAAAAACAAACCACAGAATCGACTGGGACTCTGCTGAATGCGTTACCTACAGTACGGACTACTATCAACGAATCACTCTGGAAAGCTGGTTTACTAACTTAGAACAAACACCACTGAACCGTTGCCAACAGCTACCTGCACCTTACAAACGACTGATTGCAGACAATAACAAGACAGACAAACAATAGACAAACCGACTTATTTGACTGACAATAGACCAACGGACATTTGACTAACAAAAGACGGATCGAAACGCACCTATCACGTTTAACAGTCTTCACAGTCAATAACATCATGGCTTTACTGACAGACGATCAATAACATCACGAGATCGTCGACCAATCAGGACAGCGACCAGAGACTTATAACATCTACTGACGATTAACAGTTCACTTGACTCTGATGATGACTTCCGCTCAGGTTGTCGAAACGTCAGTCAATGTCAACAGTCCTTCCCAGGACTACACTCACCCGGACGATCACAATTTACCGAATTATGATATGACTCCTGGGTTCAAACCATTTACAGTTTTAGCAAATCTCCGTTGTGTTTATATGTTAAATTTTGTGATACTTCTGTTACGCTGTACTTGTTTAAGAGTAAGAAAGACGTTTAAAGGGATGGTGCCAATATTTTATCGGCAAAAACGGGCCAAGGTCTGTCTCTTGCCCTTTCAAGTTGCTCAATGGATATGCTTCCGCCTCTAATTTAGATCTGTCCTCTACGTTACCATTTTTCCGTAATCTGTGTTATCATCAGACCTGCGTCTACTTATAAGTTGCGCTGTACTGGTTTGACGGTTATTCCACTGAGGACTAGGGAAATACTTCTACAAGCATTCGCTGATTTTAGCTATCCGAATTGTTCGGTCGTCATAGCCTTTAAGAGCTGGGGGTGCTTCTTCTGCCGCTCATGCCGGCGTTAGCGATCGCCTTTTCAAGCGTCGCGGTAGATGGAAGACAGATAGGGCTAAAGATGGTTATATCAAAGATAAGCTTGAATCTTAAATGCGTTTTCAGTTTCAAAGGTTTGCATGCTTAGCTCTTTGTTCTCTTTCTTTATTTTCGAAGGCGGGCATCAATAAACGAGATGCCCGCCCCTGATGCTGTGTGGTGTGTTTATTAAGATTAGTTACAAAATATTTTAAAATCGTTTCCATTGGATTAGAGTATAAATATATTTTGTAATGGTTCGCTGATTACACAAGAGTATGTGCAGAGTTGTATTGTGTTAAATATACAAGTATTTTAGGTGTACTGTAAGGCGTGATTAGTCCTCGGGGACTAATAGGGCTATTTAAGAGTTTGTAATTTATTCAAGAATCATTCGAAGGCATCTCTCTGTGAACTTTATTTTATTTTCATTTATAAGGATTTGTATGTACTTAGCTGAGATTTCTTAGGTATAAATCAGTTGTTGTATCGCTCGCTGTATGGACACGTAACATGAATAAACGAGATGCCCGCCCCTGATGCTGTGTGGTGTGTTTATTAAGATTAGTTACAAAATATTTTATAATCGTTTCCATTGGATTAGAGTATAAGGAGAAATTAGCAAGTTATTATACCACAGGTCACTCAAGCTCACTGTGCGAACATGGTGATAAATACAAGGATTTTTATGGGAATTTAACAAAACATTTCTAGAATCGTAAAATAATTTAGTTTTTTTGCAAATAAAGTTCCTCACTTGTTTTAGTTTGTGTCCACTGTGTGTTTCTTGGTTTTGTGTGCTGATTTGAGTTTCTTTAAAGCTATTTAAGCGACTTTGAGTTCATCGCTCACATACTGTGTAAATACGAACCTTTCTGTGCAGATTTGATCTCTGTTGAAAATGCTTTGAAAACGGTGGAGGATTTTGGGAGGCTAGCGGGTCTCAAGTTAAACATAAAGAAATCGAAAGCAATTTGGCTGGGAAAATGGGAAAAAAAACAAAAGCTATCCTTTACAACTAAAATGGTTCCACAGTCCGGTACGCCTCTTAGGAATCCATGTCTCTTATGATGAGAAGGGAAACAATGAACTGAATTTCAACCTGAAAATACGAAAAATTCAAACAAACCTTGATATGTGGAGATCAAGAGACCTCACACTATTTGGGAAGGTATTGATAATTAAATCCTTGGGATTGTCACAATTAATTTATTCGGCCTCAATTCTTAATGTTCCCAAGGAAGTTGCACGCACAGTGAAAACAAAGCTTTTTAGTTTCTTATGGAAAAACAAAAGGGATAAAATTAAACGAACCGGGCTTTACCAGGATCTTGAATTAAAGAGGCAGAATACGTATGGCAGACATCGACACAATGTTTAAGGCTCTAACATTAGCCTGGATTCCAAGATTACTGATCCCAGGAAACCAAAGTTGGAAAACGGTTCCTGATTATTACCTAAGAAAATTCGGAGGTTTGAACTTCTTACTGAGGTGTGACTACGATGCGAAATATATAAAATCAATTTCATCGTTTTACCGAAATATTCTAGTATAATTCAATGAATTAAAAACTCTCTATATTAAACTTTGATCAAGCACAGGATATAACTTTATTCAACAACAAAGAAATACTTGTTGACAGTAAAACCATTTTTATCAGGGAATGGTTCAAAAAAGGTATCCTGTCAATACACGATCTCTTGGACAATACCGGTCAACCAATGTCCTATCAAGAATTTGCGAATAAGTACTTCTGCAAAACTACTTTTCTCCAATATATATATCTTATTAGATGTTTCGATGTGAAGTATCGGCGTATATTTTTACGAGTTGTGCTGTATTTTGACGAGCCTGCAAGGCGAGTCAAAATTCAAACAACTTATTACCTTTTTCAACCTTTTTCAGTAACTTGAAAGAAAACTACAAGTGTAAAAGGATGAGCGCGCGCACGGTACTGTACAATAACCAACTGTACAATATCGTGGGATATTTGTACTCGTTTCGCGCGCTTTCTGTACAATAACTATAACAGTTGGATAATAATATCAAGTTATTAGCGCTATTCCGAAGCATTTATTAGCCAAAGCAAAATCATCGAAGCCAATTGATAAAGAGTTATATTCTGATAGTAACTTAAGTCTACAACTGAATGAATCGATAAATCTATATTTGAATAAAATCAAAACTAGCGACTTCTATAGGCTATTATGTACAAAGACCCACAAAACAGTTCATTCTGGGCCAAGGAGGTGGAGCAAGGATCTTTTCTTGGATTAAGATACGTGGGAAAAAATATTTACCTCCCTAAAAACCGTCTGTAGAGAGACCAAACTAAAGGAATTTCAATATAAATTAATTCACCGAATTGTAGTCACCAAAAAGGAACTTTACCGAAATGGAATTAAGGAAAATGATGAATGCATATATTGTGGCGAAAAGGACTCTATTGACCATACTTTTAGAGATTGTCATTTCGCCAAGATATTCATTCACCAGGTTATCAACTGGTTTGATATAGAATATAAGATCAAGCTCAATCCATCTAGTGAAGAAAGACTGTCCGGTATCATTTCGGACTTACATGAAAAGGTACTAGTAAAGAAATTCAATTATACCTTGTTATTTATGAGGTACCACATTTATACCAACAAACTACACAACAAACCAATTCTCCTTCAAGACTTCGTTGATAAAATGATAATTAAATACAGAATCCAAAATGCCATAAAGTAGACATGAAAAATGACTCCTCTGACTCTAGTCAAGTTGATCAATTGAACTTATCCCCTCTTACGTAATTTCTTTATCTCGTTCTTTTTTTTCTTTATTGGTTTTTTTGTTTTGTTGCGTGAGGGGAGGGGGGTGGGGGGGAGGGAGGTAAGAAGGTTGAGTAGGGCTGGGTGGCTAGGTTGTAATGTAAGAGTTTGTATGTAATATGTTTGTATGTAATATCAGTGAATGAATAAATAAAGAATTAAACAAAAAAAATACTGAAAAGTTGGAGCCAGAATATTAAGAGTGAATGCCTGTAAGAATCAAACAAAGTCGAGAAATAGCGGCAAAGGTGTGAAAATTCAAAATCGCTCAAACTTGGGCTGGTGGTAGTCCACATTGAGTTATTCATCACTATGTGGATCATTTCTCGAATACTATTTTCTTTCGGCAAAAATTGAAGAGAAGAAAATACATGGTCAGACAAGTGAAAATTCGGCTTGAAAATAAGCCATTTTGAATCAAACCACTCGCTTTTAATTTAAAACCACAAGACATCCACTTGTCATCAACCTATTTTACAACCTTTCCTGGTTTTATTTTATTATTTGCATTACGATTAAAAATAATTAAAGCAGTGAGACAGACCTGAAAAATTCCCTCCTGGTTCTCGAGAAAAGTGACTACCTAAATTGAAAAAATAATCTACCCTACTACCTTTACCACAGATGAAATGAAATTTAGAAATAAAACTAAAAAAATAATTGGCCCTTTGAATGGTATAAAAAATTTTCTGGGGAAATCAAATGTTCCTCCGTAAAAGAGCGCTAAAAGTGGAGGAAGTAGGACAAAAAACGATACACGTGACAAGTGGATTGCGTGACATAACGTGATCGTAGCACATGTTACAAGTGGATTGCGTGACTTAACGTTACCTAAGTGCCTATTTCAGGATCTTGGGGATCTTTTCTAACGTTCAGTAGAGCTTGCTTAAGATCTCTAAACCATATATTTACCTTTTGTGAAACCCGTCAAATATGGTGTAAATGATTGTAAGGCTAATAATTTTGCCTGAACGCAGTCATTCTGTGAAATGTAGTTGCCTTTTGAAAAATTATCCATAAATCTGTCCTATTTGACCATCATCTTATATAGTGGAGGGGGGATGTTAGGGTTAAGGAGCTCCTCTTTGGCACCCCTCATCACGGCGGTTCGATGCTGGTGTTTTCAGGAGAAAAATTTTAACTTCTTTGGTCGGATCTAACCGATCATTTTTAAAACGTCTTTTCAACATGCTGTACACTTTTTGACACCTAGCGGTACTTCATGTTATATGGCAACATATTCTATACTGCGTGAGATTTAAAAGTTTCTTCTGTAAATCTCACGCAGAGGCCGAGAGACATTTTAGTCATTATCTCTTGCAATGCGGGATATATAGGAAAGAAACCGATCGAGCCTGGGAAAATGAATTGGCAAATTCAAAATGAAAATGGGAAGATAATGAATCCAAGCAAACACAAATTAAACGTTTGAGGTCAAAGCCCAATATACTTTAACTCTAATTTTCCTATATGAACTGTTTTGTATTACGCATAAGACAATTTCGTTATCTTCCACACCATTGTCAGAACAAACCAACTTGCTAACTGAGCTCCTTTCTCAAGGAATCATATAGCTTTCTTGTTAATGATTAGAAAAAGGCTTAAATGAAACAGACCTTTGCATTTGCAAAACAAGTTTCCTTGCCATAGTATGAGTCATACACGGCTGCCCCAACCCCCCTCCCCCCTTTTTAATTAGATCCGGAAAAATAAAAGTCTGAAACCATATCACACACTAGTAACATGTACCGTCCCATTATGAGTGCTTGTTGCCATTACAACTGCAGCCCTGCACCAGGCTTGACAGCAAGTCCATGAATGGCTTTTTCCGCCTGACTCTAATTTTCGGATGTTCTAAGTCCGAAAGCTTCACAGATTCGATGCTCCATAACATTGACAGTGGAAAAGAGCTAAGTTTAGAGTTCAGCAGTAACTCAGAGATGTTGTAGGAGTCATAGATGATCGAATGTGAATGTTGAATGCTCACTTCAGACAAAACTTTGTCCCTCCGCACACTCTGAATGTCTTCTCCAGGAGTCTCTTCCTCGCTATCCTTTGGCTTTGGAAAATCAGTCGGGTCAGCCGTCTTCCCGGTTCTTTCACCAATTTGGAACTTGGCATTTAGGTACTGCCTTTGCTTGTCAGTAAATTTGGTGCGACGTGACTGTATCGTTTTCAGTGCCGGGCATCCCATCATGGCAGTAGGTGCGGTTGGCAGTGATGGTCCCCTTGACTCTAGCCCTTTTGGAGCTTTGCTTGCTCCACAGTGCAGTTTAGTCACGTATTCTATCATGGTCTTATCATACAGTGTTTCGTGCTCTAGCGTACTTTTGTGCGTTCCGCAGTCCACGTGTTTTACAAAGGATGAGTGCCGCCTAAACATCTTGACGCATCCCTCTTCTGGGCATGTAGATAATCGGGAACTGTTGACAGTGGACACGGTATCACTGTCGAAGCTTTCGTCTGTCTCTACAGTCGCTGGATGCTGGCGACTGGTTCGTCTGGGACGTACGGGTACAAAGCTAATTCTGGCCTTCAGGTCGGTGGAGGGCCTGACTTCCATCGTCGGCACTGTTAGCCATTTGTCGAGACTGCAGAAGGAGTGTTTTGGAAGGCCCATGTCCAGTCTTTTAGGGTGGTACGTGGGGTGAGCGTGAGGGTGTGTAGTCCTCCCGACGATCCATCGAGCAAGAACATCCACAAGCGGGAAAAGGTGAGCTATATAAGCAACCTTTTGTACAGCGATTTCGGAATAAGAACATGGAAAGCCTACAACACTTGCCCTGGGAAACTAATACCGTGGACAAAGTTCGATGTACCAAAAGAATCGGAGTTCCAAATGAACAAATGTCACTTTAAGACCAAATATACCCTCAGCACGTTCGAATTCAGGTAAACATTAATTTCCTTTCAACGTAGTTTAAAATAAACGCTTCGTGAATTTACACGCGAAATATCTTGTCTTTCAATAAAAGTTACAGCATTTAAATTACTCCGAACCATTGTTTAAATAAGGGTGCGTTTCTTTGGGAAAAACCAAATCCGGATTCTTGTATCCAAAAACGGATTTTGCGCTTCTTTACTTAAATCCGAAAATGGATTAATCAGGGATTAGTAAACTGAAGAATCCACACTCCGAGGGGATACATCAGATCAAATCTAAATCCGGATTTGTAGGATTCATGATCCGTGCGTTTCTTTGGGGGACGGATCCGAAAATAGTACATCTGTCAAGCGGTCTTCCATGCAAATTTACTGGTCTCGCCATATTTTCTCTCGATCTTGCGCGTCAAAACATTCGATCGTGAAAAAGAAAATTCAGGTGATTATTCCGTTCCGTATATTTGAAACTTTTCCAAAAATACAGACAGAAGCATTGACACGTCAGGATAACTTCATTTGTGTAACATTTCTTTAATTCAGGGACCAGATTTTGCTAATTGCGAACGCAAATAGCGAGTTCACTTGAATTAGTGCAGATACTGTCCTTGTTTGTAAATTATTTGTATTCCACTCTAGTTGAATTCTAGGGCAGTACGAGGGAAATATCGTTCTGATATATATATTGCGTGCCTCCAGCCTGTCTTGTTATGACAAAATAATCTTTTTTCGGATTTTGCGTTTCTTCTGGTGTCGAAAAATCCATATGATCCGGGATCACAAATCTGCTTACGGATTCTCCCAAAGAAACGCACCCTAAATGAAGCATGTCTGTTAGGTGGCGTGCTACCTTTTTGTTTAGCATTTCCTTTGACTGTCACGAAAAAGGTATTCAGTTCTTGACCCACCTGATCCAACTGGGACAAACTCTCATGTTGTCTTCAGGATGCGTTCGGATACCATTTTCGAGACACACCGATCTGCTTTTCTGTTTACTCCATGTTTGGATATGATTTGCGGTACATTGCACTTGGTAGAGTTTCGCCGCCAGCCAAGCCCGAGTTCACGCCTGTGATATGGGCAAATAGTGTCCAATTTTGAGGTGAAGTCTCCTCCTCGCTAAAAACACTAACTCTAGCGAGTATAAGTTCGCTTTCCGTGGTTATTCCAGAAAATGGCAGGTGGGAACAATGACCTGTAATATCCTTTGAGCAGTTGCGTTAACTGATTATTTCAAGACTCTTGTTCTTGTCTAACCTATCATACGAGCAGGACGTTCCGGTTCTACTCTGAAAAGAGCACGAAAATGCCATCGCAGTCTTTGCAGAACCCGAAAGATAGGCCGTGGGAAATCTCGAGCAAATCTTGTTAATGAAATTAACAACCACAGCAACGCGGACAAATAAAATAGTATAATTAAGAATCAAGAAAATAATATAAAAACTCCTGGCTAAAACAGTGAAAACTAAAAACTTTAAAATTTGAATTATCTGTGACTGGTATCTTTCTAAAAGATTTGGGTCAGCATTCAACTGATATGAACTCCTAAAGTAGCTCATACATTACATCATCTGAATGAAAGAAACAACAGTATGTACAGTACTCTGCACTGCATAAAACTATCAGGGAAGTGATGGAAAACTTTGATAAAACAATTGAACTATGTGTTTTTTTCTTTAAAACAATAAAATATAATAAATTCGGCAGCAATAACAACAACAGGAACGAGTTCAGGCAAAAATATGCGAAAACCACATCTGTACCATCTGTCACGTCTGTCACGCAATCTGTTGTATTTCGCGATTTTGGGAGATTTTGAGCATTCCTTCACAGACCACGATTTGATTTCCCCAGAAAAAATTTTACATCAGCTGCAAGGTCATCTATTCGTAACGTTAAACTTTGAATTTCGTTTTATTTGTGGTAAAGGTAGTAGGTTAAATTATTTTTTTCAATTTGACTAGTCATTTCCATATACAGATTGGAGGAATTTTCTCAGGTCTGTCTCAGTATCTTGATTATTTTCAATCTTAATGCAAATAACAAAATAAATCCAGGAAAGGTTGTAGAATAAGTTGATAGCAAGTGGATGTCTTCTGGCTTTAAATTTTAAGCTAGCGGTTTGCTTAAAAAAGGCTAATTTTCAAGCCGAATTTTCCCTCGTCTCACCATGAATTCTATTTTCGTTAATTTCTGCCGAAAGAAATAAGTATCCGAGAAATAAAACACACAGCGATAAATAACTCGACAGGAACTACTATTAGCCCAAGTTTGAGCGATTTTGAAATTTTAAAGTTTGCTGCTCGATGTTCGATTTTTGTGGACATGCGCTCTTAATAAGGGCAAGAAGTACGAACGATTTTCTCGTCACAACTTTACCGGGTTTCAATCTCCCCCCCCCCTCCCCCTCTAGAAGCAGAAAAGAATAACGTCCTTACCTTTTTCCGCCGGTCAGAGGCAAATTATGTCAATCCTTAGGTCACAAATAATCGTTGATAAAGTCAACACATGTTAAAACGATTCGATTTGACCCGTGGCAGGCATACCAGGGGCACTGAACATGGCCGGGACTGGGCAGGAGGACAACTTTTTATCCGTACGAGGAGACCCTTGTGGAATATTTTCATTTCTTTGGCGGTATAGGCTCGATTACCAGCCGCTGTTCGGGAAATGAGCTTGGACTCGAGAAGTGAGACCGGACTCGACAGAGCGGGGGAAATCGAGCCTACTGGGGGTATGGCAAAACGTTATTCAGTAGAACTTGTATCGAATTATATCGTAAAACACGTTTTTGAATCCCACTGAATAACTTCCCCCCCAAACGATAGGTCTCCGAGCAGACCTTGGAGATAAAAACGAAAGTTTCGGGCATGCTTTATTTCCAGTTTACGTGATTTTACACTGTATTTCCACGTATTTTGCCGTGTGACTTTTTCTTGAAATTTTGATTCACTCCAGTTGAAGCGTGTGTTCTAGCCATGTCGTGTGCAAGCCACGCGCGCGCGGCTAAAAACCCTTTCGAGCCGCCTTTAACAAATAATTTTAGAATATACACGACCACTTTAACCTCAAGTTATTAACGTACACATATCTGAAGCTCATATACAACTGTATTGTTTTCCATTGCTTTACTAGTGTAGTAAAGTGAAAAATACTTACTTCCTTCAAACTAGTATTCGGCTGTTGGCAAAGAACCGTCTGATGATGGATCCATTTGGTGAATAACAACGACTAGCTAGCTAGCATGCAGGTATGAAGAATGGAAGAACAATAAGAAAATATTAAAAGAATTAAGCGGGAAATATTTTTTCGGTCGGAGGAAAACACAAGGAAAGAAACAATACTGTAACAATCCGGTCTTATCGGTCACGAAAAGTAGAATTAATTTTAATTGTCGGTTTTCACTGTCACGCCATCAAAAAAATAAATTCGAAACCATTCAATATCAAAAGTTATGAATTTCAAATGTTACAAAAGATTAGTAAATGAACAATTTCTCCAAGTCTCAGGTCTGTGCGGTACACCGTTCTTGAGTTATTTGCCGAAACGTTTCAAGGAAATTTATAGTGCTCAGTATGCAGACGCCATGGTGTCCATCAGAGGGACATCAATATCAATATAAACCGGAAATCAATATAAACATCTCGAAAACACTTTTGCTATGAGAGCGTTCACTTTTCCCTCGTGGGCTAGTATATAAAAACATAAACACCTCTCCTAATACTTGAAGTGATCAAACTGCCAAAAATCATAAGAAAAGCCCTTTTTTCAATCGTACTGGACGCAATTTCGAACATTCAAGAGGCTGTATTTTAAACACGAATGATTACACCGAGCTGGAAACTGGTGAACAGATATATTTTTAGGTGTTCTTACAACTGGTGATGATAAAAATTCAGCAGGTCGAGCGAGTTTTGATTTTAGAATTTTATGACGTCACCTGCAAACCAGCAATTAATTAATCTCCAGTGAGAAATAAATTCCGAATTGCTCACGTGCATTGTACATCTTGCAACATCAACTCTCGTCATTGACAAAGTTTTCCCTTCCAGGAGCAGGCAAGTATTTTTCGGTCGTGAACAAATATTCCACAGGGGTCTCCTCGTAGGAATAAAAATTGTCCTCCTGCCCAGTCGCGGCCGCGTTCAGTGCCCCCGGTATGCCTACCACGGGTCAAATCGAATCGTTTTAACACGTGTTGACTTTGTCAACGATTATTTATGACCTAAGGATTGACATAATTTGCCTCTAACCGGCGGAAAAAGGTAAGGACGTTATTCTTCTTTGCTTCTAGGGGGAAAAATTGAAACCCGGTAAAGTTTCGACGACAAAATCGTTCGTACTTTTGCCCTTATTAATTAATATTCTGGCTCCAACCTTTCAGTATTATTTATACAGTATGTAAGCAATGAACCAAAGTCGCTTAAATAGCTTTAAATAAGCTCAAATCAGCACACAAAACCAAGAAACACACAATGGACACAAACTAAAACAAGTGAGGAACTTTATTTGCGAAAAACAAATTATTTTACGATTCTAGAAATGATTTGTTAAATTTTCATACAAATCCTTGTATTTATCACTATGCTCGCACAGTGAGCTTGGTTGACCTGTGATCATGATATGGTAGACGTCAACCATGCGTTGTCTGAAATTAGGAAATCACTCAGAAATTTACTATCAATGTACTAAAACGTTGAGAAAACCAACACGCTGTGTGCAGTGACAGGTAAATCAGTATTTTCTTTACTTTAAGGGGGAGTAAGGTTGATTAATTTATATCTCGTTATCACGTAACGTACGCGTAATGTTTGTTGTCTAGTTTAAATTTGTTGCTAATTATCTTTAGCACTTATCAGCGATTCTTCGACAGCGTAGAAACTAAAAGAGTCAAGCAGATTAAGTGCTACAAACCGAAGAAAACAAATCAGTTACTGTCATTATTTTCAACAATTGGCGACACTGCTTTTTTAAAATTATTACTCCGGGTTTACTCAACTGCGTTTCCGGAAAATCGTGATCAGCTGAAATAGCAAGTCTTGATAATTATGCATCCATTTAACACCAAAGAAAGTTCTAAGAGAGTTATTCCAAAGTTCCTTTTTATCGGTTTAAGCCCTGTAAAGTAAACATTTCTCAAGATGCAAATGAATTTTTCGTCTGAAACATATTCAAAAACAAGATTAATTTAAATAAGTGTAAAGAAGATCCTCGCAGTTATTAACGCAACTTATGCAGTTGCGAAAAGAAAGCCTGAAAAAATCAGGCTTGCCGGGATTCGAACCCTGACCTCTGCGATACCGGTGCAGCGCTCTAACCAATTGAGCTAACAAGCCAACTGGGAGCTGGTCATTAAATTGGTTCGTAATATACCCGGGAAAGATGAAGATGAAATTATGAATATATGAAACTCATATATTTGAACTGCGGAATTAAGAAATAAGTGTAAAGAAGATCCTGCGAGGATCTTCTTTACACTTATTTCTTCATTTAGTTGGAGAGTTCTTCGTTACTGACAGGGACAAACAAGGAGAAATCTTGTCGCAATAAAATCGTGGAGCGTTGAAGTCGTGTTTGTCAACGTGAAAATGTGGCGGCATTCAGTCAACAACAAGTGAACGAGGAAACTTTCAAATAACAAAGAAAATACTGGAAGAAAACTCGACCAAACCTACTTCCATCTGTCCTTAGCTCTCAGTTGTGCTCAGGTTGTTTTCCGAGCAAACTATATGCTGGAAGCTGAACATCAACGAGCTGCGTAGGAAATTACGAGTTTTAGTCGGGCTTTACAAACGCCTGAGCTAGCGAGAGTGGACTTTTCAAAAAAGTTATTTACGTGGAACAAGACTTTTTTAAGGAATCAAGGTACTTTAGTTTAACAATACTGTTTTGTTTCACTGAGAGCAAATAACTAATAACTAAAGCGGCGAGTTACAAGTTTTAACCTTAATTCCGATCAAACCGGTCAACGATAAAGCCATTTGCGAGTTGTTTTGAAGTTGAATTTTTTCGACTATAAAGAGAATTGTTACTGAGGGAGCAATTGCTAGGAACTCTTTCGCTTCTAGTTTTCTTGCAAGTTAATTTAACGGTTGTTTTAGCTCCTTTTTTCAGCATGTTTTGACTTTCACCAGTTACGATATAAGCTTACAGGCTCTCAAGTTGAAATTATAAATGCTTTTTAGCTTCGCATTCTTTAGTGTGAAAGCTTTCAGAGAGTTTCGGTAAACTAAAACGGTTTTAGTCAAGCTTTTACTCGTTTTTATATATCGCGTCAAAGAGATTAGATTACTATTTCTGCAATGTATAAAACTAATGCGGCTGCTAAACGGATTCAAGACCTTTCAAATTTTCCTGTCCGTACAATAAAATATGGCCCTCAAAATTGACCAATTGCAATCGCGGCGCGCGTACTAACTGAGCAATATAATAAAAGTTATTAAGTTCCCTTTTAATTGTCTTCAAATAAATCGAGTTTTCAGTCCTTAGCATTTATGTTGAAACTGATAGTTTTAAGTTTGCGTTTACCGTGTTCAACAATCTATTAGGCTTGCATATTGTCTTGGTTATTTAATATGATTCACTTGTAATCTTTGTTTTGGGTCTTCCCTTCTCCAACAAAATACATGTGGTAACCTATCCATCCGAAAAATTTTGGTTGTGAGGTTTTTGCTTTTTTCCGTACAGACTCTGGGGGAGGGGGCAACCCGACGCGGGGTGGAGAATGCCATCTTTTCTTGGCGGGAAATCGCGCGGTGCTTTTGGGTAACCAGCGCTTTAATTTTCTTCAGTTGGCGGGAAATCGCATGGCCATCGTCGCTTTTGAAAAATAGGTTTCTTTTGAAAGCTTAGGTTTATTTAGCAAAACGATTGTTCGACAGCACTAAAGTTTTAAACTAGAGAAAAAACATCTAATATCTATAAATTAAATACTATAAAAGATTAAATACTGGTGGAAGGTGAAAAGTTCAAGTTACGAAAGCTGCCTTCAGAGGAATTCATCTCTGTTTTCTTCACGGCGGAGAGCTTGTCCTGTTCTAAAACACAACCTAGTAAGTGAAGTTTTTTAAAGGGTTTAAGGTACATGATTTTTAGCATTACGATAAAAAAAAAAACGTTTTGAAATGAAATTTAAGTTATGTCATGAGAAATGTGTCATTTACTTTTTATTTCGTCGGAGTTAAAAAATTATTAGAAAACGCCCTCCGATATGAGACGGTTGTCGTCTTGATATTTGCCATCATGATGCAGGAAGTGTAACACGAATTTCATTTCTTAATTATAGACTTACGGATTTTCAAATACACTTTTTCAAAAGTGATTTCTCTGTCCATCATTTTGGGTTTGTTTATTCATAAGAGTAGGTCAAAACACAGTCGTAAGACAACGGCACAAGCATCACTTCGGTGAGATGTCAGCGAATAATTGTTTTCAATTTTGACTGTCGGGTCCATCTCTTTGTGAAATTGTCGATTTTCTCGTCCTAGACGTTTTCAATAGTAATAATCTTTTAAGCGAAGCAGTTGTCGGTTTAAAGTTATTTTATCCGAAAAGCTTTCGAAAACAGTTTTGCGCGTTCCTCAAAGCTTCCAAATTTAAACTTATTTAAGCTTAAGACTTACTTCGCAGCCGCAAAAATTATGCCATAATTTGAGCATGTTTGGTGTTTGCTTGTTTTCAATCTCGGTGGTCTCGATGACACCCTCGATGGTCTCTTATTTTAGTATCTATAAGCGAAGAAGTTTTCGGTTTAAGCTGTTTTATCCGATAGGCTTCCGAAAACAGCTCTGAGTGTTCCTCAAAGTGCCCAAATTTCTTCTCGGCCGCTAAACTTACGAGACATTTCTTTGATAATTTTAATTCAAGTACTTGGAAGCTCCAAAATTCCTTTCTTTCGGGTAATCTCAGTAAAATGCCAGTATAAATCTTTGACTAGACTAATAGTGGCAGTTCATGTTATTTGTTAACATCCGAACTCAATGAAAACCCAAAAAGATGACCGATTTACTTCAGAGTAAGCTATATTTTGTTGTTGCAAATGAGCGCCGTTTCAAGTTCATTCAAGCGAACAACCAGTAATCCAAGGAGATTTGACAAGCCTTGACAGTTAAATGACAGGATATGGAAACATTACAATGCAAACACCAAGCAAGACGACTCGAGCGTACGTGTTTTAAAATTTAGTTCGAAGGCCGCAAAAATGACATCAAGCGGTGCTCAGCCTCTAGAATGACCTTTCGAACAGATCCCAAAATATTGGAGGACAATTCGGAACACTTTTGGGCTTTTTGAGAAACACTTTTTGAAAGAGAACTAGCCAAAAAAAGCCCCGAAATGTATTTGGGACCCAAAAGGTTTCAGGACTATTCTTGAGAAACGAACACCAGTTTATTCCTTGGGAGCTCCGCTTTTAGCCTTGGCTGAATTTATATCAGTATTCAGGTTTCACATCCAGCTGTGAATACGGTTTTGATGTGATATGTGTACAGTAGTTGAAAGAATTTTTGGTGATGTTCAGGTCCTTTTGTTTTATGACCTGCAAAGCTGGCATTCATTTTCAGTTTTAACAGAATGCTAACTACAGTTGACTCCCGGTAACGCGAACCTTAGTAACTCGAACCTCCCGCTAACTCAAAGTGAATGATTTTCCCCTTCAGGTCACTTTCTTTTTAATTTTACCCACGATAACTCGAACTCTCAGCAACTCGAACCTTTTCTTATTTCCTTTGAAGGTTCGAGTTATCGGGAGTCAACTGTAGGTAACCAAACAAGATCAACGTGTATTTCCTCCTCAGTGGCCTTCACAGGAGGAATGCTTAAACATCTCATTTGTTGACCATTTCCTATATTATTTTTGATCGTGCAATGATAATGTGAGGAGAAGTAAGGTACTGGTACAACAGATGCAAACAAAGCACAGTATGAAAGCAATCTTTCCTGCCATCGTGTAACCTGTGAAATTGAAACAAATTTTTGTTAGTTAATCGTTTAAACGATAACAACAAAATGTGGAAAATAAAAAAAAGAGGTGATCGGATTATGAGGAAAGAAATAAACGGTTATTTTTCAAGTTACATATTAAGGTTTCCGTCAGTCGATAATGTTCTTCCTGACCATCAACCAAATGTTTTTTCAGGAGCAAAGTTTGCAAGAAAAACGTTTTGTCTAAAAATGTGAGGAAAGAATGGCAACACCTACCTAGGTCGAGAATTTAATAAAGCACATATGCCACTCGTGCTTGTTGGAAATTGTTGATTTAAGTATATACCAAACCAGTGGATAGTGTTCTTCGTTCGCCCTAGCCTGTTCCAGGCTCCGAGATAGTGGGGAAAGGGCGAAGAGAAAACGAGGGCGAAAAAACGCGCGGGTGCTGGGGAGAGACAAGGCGGCGGAGCCTGTAAGCATTTTCTTAACGGCCTGTTCCGGTATACCAGCTCCTGGTATACCCTCTGATTGGTCCGTTTTGACAGCCGACATCAACACCTCATAGTGTGGATCATTCTTGTCAATCAGAAAGATGGCTGCCGCGAAGCGCGCGCGTGATCTAGACGAATCCACGATTTCTACCGCTTTAAAGGAGTGTCTGCGCGATTTTCCTAACATAAAGGAGCTTAGGAAGGAGCAGAAGACCTGTCTGGTAAATTTGGCTCGTGGAAAGGATGTTTTTGCCATTCTGCCAACCGGTTTCGGGAAAAGTTTGATTTTCCAACTGTTTCCACGTCTGTCAAAAGCGGTGCAGAATTCTGAAAAGTCTACGATAATAGTAGTTTCGCCGTTGGTTTCGGTGATGCGGGACCAAGTGGAGCAACTTAAACAGCTAGGATTTTCAGCAGCAGCGATTGGGATAGGTGAAGAAGTCGAAGACGATGAGAAAAACGCGATTGAAGGCAGGTGTGAAATTGTGTTCGGCAGCCCAGAAACCTGGCTTTCAAAATCTTGGAGAAAGGAGTTACAATATGGGAAACTTGGACAACAAACATCAGCGCTGGCATTAGATGAGGTGCACTCTGTGACGGAATGGTTAGTACGAGCATTGCTTTGAACCTTTAGTTATCACTTTCAACTGTATAGTAACTGCATGCACGGCACATGTAATTTATAACACATTGGAAAGTTTTTGCATTGTGTTAGAACAGACTCAATATGCAAATCAAACACCGACTTAAAATCGGCTTGTTGGTTAGCGAAATATGCTTACAAAGGTCATCATTTTATAAATTGAGCAAAGATTCTTCACGGGAGGGGTTCAGACGTGAAAACTAAATGTCAATAAGTCGAAATTTCACACTGCTTTTGCCGTTCTGACGACGTTTTTGTTATTTCTGTCTTATCGCACATATTTTAATAATGCCATTGTGATAGAATAGAGTAAATATGCGAATTCCACATTGGCTTATTATTTCCGTTCCCTCTTTGAAATGCTGAAATCTCCCTTATCACACAATTTTTTTTGTGAACATACTGCTGTAATCCTTAATTACTATCTGGCTATGTTACAAGCGTGTAGTTGATATTTTGTCAAATACTGTGTGAATGGTTCACGGCACAGATGGGTTTAAAAAGAATAAGGTGGAGAAACTCCTATGATATTTTGTTATTGTTATTGTTGTTATATTTTAATTTTGACAATAACAACAACAACAAGAACAATAATAATAATAATAATAATAATAATAATAATAATATTAATTTCAGTACTGTATTTATCCTGTGCAGGGGATTTCCTGAGGGAAGTAAAAAGAAAAAGCAAAAGGACCCTTTCCGGGAAGCTTTTGGGCGTGTTATGGATCTTCGATCAGTCCTTCCAGGAATTCCCTTACTTGCATTGACAGCTACTGTACAAAGCAACGAGCGATCAAAATTAATCAAGGCAAGTGGAATGGTGCAACCGGTAATTGTTGATGTCTCGCCTAACAAGGAAAACATTACTTTTAATTTTATGGCTATTCCAAATGAAAAGGAAGCCGTTTCTCACTTGAAGTGGATTGCTGACATGGTTGCAGAGAAAGGAAAAGAAACTCCTCAAACAATTGTTTTCTGTAATACTTTTAATGACATCTCAACTATTCTGAGTTACCTGCTGCTTGTGCTGCAAGAGAAGGCATTCGTTGATGATAATGGAAAGAGAACATCTCTTCTTGGGGTTTATCATGCAAAGTCATGGGAATTCCAGAAAGTATCGATAGAAGAAGACTTTAAGTCAGATGGTTTAAAGAGGGTTGTCATTGCGACATGTGCTCTTGGTATGGGCATCAATTTTCCTAGGGTGCGGTACGTTGTACAGTATGGCCCACCAAAGAGTATCGTTGACCTCATGCAACAAGCCGGTCGAGGAGGTCGCGATGGTAGTCAGGCTCACTGTGTGACCTACTTTACAAAGCGTCAACTCTCCAGGTGTGGCAAGGATGTCAAGTCTGTTTCACAAGCTGAAGGATGCCAACGCGAAGCCTTATACAGTCACTTTAGTGACTCGGTTTCTTCATTATCTCCAAGTCATCTGTGCTGTACAAATTGCAGACAGCAGTGTGCATGTGTTGATGACGAGACATGTGAGGGGGCAACCGAATTGTTCATGGGAGAGGACGTTGATGAAGAGGAGCACGCTACTCAACCTCAGCAAACAAGATCACTGACACAAGAAGATGAAAATGACCTAAGACTGGCCTTACTGGAATTGAGGTCAAAGTTTTCAGCATATGGTGGCACATTTTTCGAACCAACCGCCAGTCATGGTTTCACAGAGGAACTAGTGGACGACATTGTTCAACAAGCATCTAACATTTTCACATTTGATTACCTACAGGAGAAGTTTTCAATTTATTCCACACAGCATGTCATGGATGTGTTGGAAGTACTTCAAGAACTTTTTGAAGACATTTCAAACTTTGAACAACAAATAGAAGTGCTTTCTCTATTGAACAGGGAAGTCACTCAGGCTGAACATTATCTTCAAGCAATGGAGTTGGATGCTTATATAGAGCACATAAGTGATGACAGCGATGAACTGTACTCTTTTCTTCCTGAATTTGACCTTCAGTTTTGACTAATTTATCTAAATGGAACTGCTTAAATGCACAACTTGTTGGCAAAGACTCCATAAATAATTAGGTTAAGTGTTGGAAAATACAGTGCTACCCTTGAAAACAGATATGGTTAAGAAAGAACAACTGCCTATTGCAGGGAAAGTGACTTCAAAAACCTGTCTGTACAAGCAATGTGGCAATACGAAATGGGGGTCCATGTATTTTCCAATGTCAAATGTAAGGTTGATGGCAAAATAATTTTTTGAATAATCACAACCTTTATTTAACTGACCTAGATATTTATCTTTGTCTGATTATATTAGGAGAGAATAGTTTTTCCTTCATGCTGCAATGTACAGTAGGCATCTTTTGTCATATCAGGTTTTGGTTCTTAATAAGTGCAGCAACACCTCAACCTGTTTAGAGATTTATTCTGCACACAAATTGCATGTGAAACACTAGAAAGCTCCATTATCTAAGACAGTGGGAAGAGCAACTTGAAATCAGGAGTAGACGAAAACAAATAACAATTATCGTTGAGAATTTATTCAACAATAGTTACAGTTTACATATGCTTAATACCATCCCATAAGAAAACACTTTAAGCAAGTATTTGGTGTTTAAGAAGTATTCCCAAAATGTTACAATTATTTTGGTTGGTCCCAACCAGATGAAACATTAACAAAATAATGTTTGTTTACTAGTTACCTGGTGTCTAGTATCAACATGCTACCAGTGTCAATCCAGGTGAGGCCAATTGGACCCATGTTTGATTAAATTCCCCTTTCCTGATTTTGTGGGTAATTTTCTATAATTTTTCAACTGTTATTGATCCGAAAGATGACAGTCAAGTGACCAAGGGAGAGGACTGTGCCTCCTTCTCACATTCCAGTATAGCAAAAAGGTTAGTTTTCAAAGGTACCAATTCCATACCACTTCCTCAAAAAAGAGAGAAAGAAAGAAATGGCCTCTCAGTTCAATAAATGGTATAACATATAAGCTAACAAACTTTTAACTGATCGAATTTTGTTTGTTGCACTTTTTGGGCTTGTGCATTATACAGTAGACTCCTGCTAGCTTGAGCTCGAAAGTGTAGCAGATATCTGCCTTTGGAAGAATATAGGAGTTCAAAAAAACCAGAAGAAGATAACAGTGCAACATTTTCCTAGGTTTAAGTTTGAGATAGCAGGACTCTGTGATAGCAGATGTCAACTGTATTGACAAAAACTGTGCAGCTTTGATGTTTATTACACATCACCGTCCTATTGTTCACATTTCACTATGGCCCTACTAAGATGATTCAATTTTTCTTCCTTTAATGGCTACGGATGAAAATATGACTGGCAGTAAGAAATAATACTTAAGGTACTGAAATAATACTTAAGGTACTGAATAAGGGGTTACTAGACCACCCCACTGAAGTGTTAAATTTATAGCCTTATTTTCTTGCAAAAGAAATAAACATAATTATTTACACATGCACACAGCAGTCTTGGGATATGTCCTCATTAGCGAGGGTGGGTTATGATATGGTTTACATTTGACTTTGGTTGAAATAATGCAAACCACGCCAGTTTCCTTTGTCAATGCTTCATAACCTTGATCCGTAAAAAAGGAAAAACTAATTTTAAAATCCAAATATTGTACCATGTATAGTAAAATTTTGGAATTGAGCAAAGACAAACAATGAAATGGGAAATGTAAAAAAAAACAACTGAGATATCATCATAAGATACTACTTGATACAGTTAACCTTTTAAGCCCCAATAGTGATCAGCATCAAATTTCTCCTCATCATATCAGTGCATTATAACACATAAAGGCCATGAGAATTGGGGAAATGATCATCAAAGATGAATTGTCTTTATGTCTTAACAAGTTCTCCCAGTTAGTAGTCAATGAAATGTATGGAGACCAGTAAGGAGAATTTTAATAACGATGTCAGGGCTTAAAGGGTTAATAGTACATGGTTTGCCATACTTTGAAGAGTATTGATGCCCAACTGTAAAACTCTCTGTAATCTAATTTCGTCAGAAGGTTACGCTTAAAGCCCTTAAATGACTGATACTCCCTCCCAGGTTGGACACTGAAGACTTTCTTTTCATGTAAATCCCTTGTGATGGTCACCACAGTTTCATCAAGGTGATTGGAGCTATGGAATCCACTACGTGATTTTACATTACAGTCGGCATCTACCATGCTCAGAATGTCCTCCAGTACAGACAAAGATTTAGCAATCCGCTGTGCAGCAGCCTCTGATATGTTTGATGCTAACTGTTTCAACGCCAATTTCAGCAGTTTGTTTAAATGTTCCATTCTAAGATCTAAAGGAATGTTTCCTCCTGCCTTACCTGAGCTATTATAATATCGATTCTGTAGCACTTCAAATGCAAGCCTTTCACTTAAAATAGCATGAACTTTTGCCAGAAACAAAAGGACGACATAGGCATACTTCACTCTGTTGTAACGATGTAAGATAAGAAGAGCCACTTTTAGGAACTTGAGTAAGCTTGCTGAATCTCCCTCTTTTACTGCGTCAGTAAAAAGCATCATCAGCAGGCCAAACGTCAACCTGGCACAGTGGTAGTTATGTACAGAATCCTCTGAATGGTCATGTTGGCCTTGGTCAGGTTCATCACCTGTTTGTGGAAATGATCCACTTTCCTGATTGGGATGCTGGCTACGCTCATGCCTGGAATGTTAGACATGGTATGAGGGACATATGCAGCTACTCTGTAGAAGTTAATTACTAACTTTGATTTAACTATTACAAGAAGTACAATGGCAATTTCAATAGTGCGATGGGGTGGTTTACAACTTTTCAATTGTGTCAGTTTAGGGGAGGTTAAGTGTATGCAACATAAATTTATTTAGTGATAACTAAATTTTGTATGCTAGATACTTTTAAAAATTCAACATTTTAGTTTCACATACCTGTTTCGCCCCTGTTTGGTCTTGTAGGTCTTGCCACAAAGGTGACGACAAATGTAATAGCCAAAACTCATCTCTTTCTTCAGTGCTGTTTGGTACCTTTCCATGCCGAGTTCTTTCATGACTTAAGAAAAAAATGTAAACAGAAAATCAACAGCAATAATCTATATATGGACTGCATCTCAGTAGTGATTTTGTCCATTGAACAGGATGACAATCAATGACTGTGACTGAAACAGTATCCTGCCAAGTCATGCTATTGTAATGCATTACTGCTGTAACAAGTTAATGTTCTGGTTCTTTAAAATAAATATTAATTTCTTCTTTCCTTAACTTTCAGGTGTAAGCTTTGAGAGATGACAAAATACTATCACTGTTGCAAACAACAGTAAATGACATAATCAAGACCATTAAATTAATCTTAATTAAGTCAAGAATGCAGTATTTTCACACAGATGATACTATCACTGTTGCAAACAACAATCAGTGACATAATCAAGGCCATAAATTAATCTAAATTAATTCAAGAATACAATTTTTAGGGGGAGAGGTAGACAAAATTTTTTATTTAAATGATCTCTCTGATCTCAGTTGCCTGGTAGTCAGTGAATGCCATCAGTCAAGCTGCTAAACAGAAAAAGTGCATATAACAGAAAGATTCCTAAACATGTGTACTACATACTCTACTCTTGCGGGATGAGTGCTGAAAGTCTCTCCACATTCTCGACAGGGGTAACCACTCCTCTCCTGCGTCTCCAGCTCATCCACTGCCGCAACAAACTCATTCATTTGTTGTGATGTTTGAGTAAACACATACACTTTAAGAAATTCATTTACTTCATTCGACAACCAGGCACGCTTCTGCTCATTACCCCAAGTCTTCAAGACTGTACTGCTAGGGAGCTTTCGAATTGTCGGTGGACCTTGAAGAAATAGAATTTACAGTAGAACCAAGCAATCCAATACAGTTGTGATTGCAGAACAATGCCTCTAGGTGACCAGAGATACCATCAATAATTGCTTTCAATAACTACTTTCTTAAGATTTTTCTGGTTAGCTAACGGCAACCATTCAAGTAGCACCATCATCCATCCTCAGAGAAAACATAACAAATAAAATAAATGAAACAACACCCCATTAGACAGAAATTGTGATTGAGAGACAAAGATCATTGAGGGAACTGGGCTCTACCTGACAGATCTTCACAAATAATTTTGAGCTGTCACTCAAAAATGAGATGACATGGTACATTTTACAAGACAGAGTAAACTTATTGATCAACTTGCCTTCAATACCATCCATGCCTGTAAATTCCATCCATGCTGCAAGAATACTGGCAATGGTCTCTGACTCATGGAAGTCTTTAAACGCATTAAAATCTTTGGTCGGACCTTTCTTTGCATTTGAGTTATCGCTGCGGTTCATTTCTGCAAATGAAGTGCCCATTTCACCAGCAGATTCTTCTTTCACAAAGATTTTGTTACTGACCTTAGTAGAAAACAGTGAAAAAGGCTAATAAACAATTTTTTTCCAATGAGCAAATGTTGCGTACAAGGTATAAAATGAATAACAAGAGTTGCTTATAATCATCTCTTATCCAACTAGCCCAAATGATTTTCTTTTAGCAATTTCTCAACTTTGGTTATCCTTGCTGAATTTATTTGCCACCTTTTTTAGTGAAAGTTTAAGTACAAAACATTTAGAGGCCATGGGAGGCATAGGGCAGTGTTTTCACTAATATCAGGCTCTGAGATGGGATAGAATGGCAAACACTAGAAAAGGAATTCGTAATAAGTGATGTGAAATATTTTTTGTTCTTTGTGATGGTTATCTCATTCACCATTACTGCCATCTAAGGGCCTGGTCCAGGCCAAAACATATATGACTAGGAGGAAAAAAATCAGTTCAAAATAGTTTAATATAGTCTGAGGCCAGTTCAATCCACGTTACCTCGTACAAGCACATTTTCAGGTGGAACTCTGAGAAGGTGCATTCCAACCCTTCAAGGCGATCCGCTTCTGAGTCTCCGAGCTTGTAGGTCCACTGCACATTTCTGGCTCTCTCCTCTGTTAGTTGGTCCCCATGCACTATTGTTTTCTTAAGGACATTGCCATCGTTCATTGGAACGTGGTCTTCCTGGAACTTTTTCAGGAGTTCTGCCATGTCACCAGACTTGTTGGTATTGACAAAATCCAGTCCTAGTAGGCACTGAAATTTCAAGAACGTCAATTGATTGCCATTATTTAATATTATGTGAACAATGTCATAATATTGAATAAATAAATTAACATGGGTATTCTTTGTTGGAGTCTTTGCACGCCCCATACATACAGTAAGCTAATACAGTTTATTAGACATTAAACAATGTACAGAATTATTGTTGTGATGTTTTATTTTCATACCTGCTCAGACTTCTGTTTCATTTCATTTGAATACTTGTGGGGCAAATGATGTATGACTGAAGTGCTAAATCCTTTATAAGCTGTAAAGTACTTGCAGATGACCCGGAACACAAGCATTACCATGCTGGATTGCATGGCAACCTGCTCTTCCATACTAGGCAGTATCTGGATCATTTGCAGGTCTTTGACTTGCATTTGTGGTTTGGAGTCATCAAGGCTGCTGTCAGGTTTAATCGATTCTTAACAGCAAAGCTGTGTGTCCAATGTAGAGACTGGTTTTGATGAGTCTTGGACTGATGTCTGGCCTGGACTGCCAAACCAATGTTGTCGGTGACTAATCTATCAAAAAAGAATTTTCAACACTTTATAAAAACTACATATTTAGCACAATGTAAGTACAAAACAAATGTTGTTGCCCTAAGCAGGGATAAGGGAGTTAAAACACGCACCACCCTATTCCTGTTATTCATGTATGGTTCCTTTAACTGAATACACTATAAAAAAATTTCAATAAGCCTCATAATACGAAAGTTTAATGACACCCTGAAAGAAAAAAACAGACCTAAATAGGGAAAGATGTTCTTGTTATAGTCATCCCCTGTCCAGGCAATATTTAATTTAAAGAACTGTAACACTTACTTGAAGTGCACAATACTCTTCTCCAGCTTTTAGCTAGCTTTTCCACTGCACCACTAACAGCATGCCGAGGATAAATAAGACATCCGCTCTCATCTTCTCCCTCAGTGTTCTCCAGGAGTTTGCAACTTTCAACATACACACTGTCTTCAAAGCCCTCATAACTTGATACTTCATCCCGTGAGATATTGACCTGCACAGATTGCTGCTTCTTCAGTACCTCCTTGAGAAAGCTAATCTGGAGTGACTTCATAAGGGTGTCTTCTCTCCATGAAGTTGCTTTTGAGGCAACTGGAGCTGCTGCCTTGGTTTGCATTCTGATGGCAGAAGAGTGGGACACAGTAATGCCAAGACGGGCACACCGTTCCAAAGTGAGTGCCTTAGCACCGCCATTTAATAGCAACAAGCTGATTCGGTAGTGGGCAGCACTCAACTGTTGGTTGTATTGGTGGAGACAGATAGATGCTGCCATGCAAACTGAATTCCTGAATTGAAGCGTTGTGTCTGCATCCTTGAAACTGGGAAGATTTCCTTTCAAATTTCCTGGCTGTGATACACAAGAAATAAGTGCAGCCAGTGTTGGGCACTTATCTAACAGCTGTTGGTAAAATGCTCCATTTGAGAACTTTGAAATATCTGCGGGAGACTTCAGCTTTAGCAGGCATCTTGCATCCTTTGAGTACAACCTGATCTCCTTTTTCATCTCATTGATCAATTCTAATAGAACATGTTCCCTAATTTCTTTGTCCTTCAGGACAGACTTGGCGAGTGCAGAATGGTTACCACATACAACATTTTTAACAATGCTCCTTGCGGTGTTCTTTTCAACGAGAAATTCTGAAATCTTTCCAGAAAGAGGGTATCCTAAAAAAACCTACAGAATCAAGGGAGAAAAAATTGAGAATAATTAAATAACAACAACAACGAGACATGAGCGTGGCAAATAAGTTATTACAAAAAGCTTTGGTTTACACAAACACTTTTGATCCATCTCACTAATGTTGTGGAAATGAATCTGAGAGCTTCCTGTTTGGTAGATTCCTAAATTCCAACAGGGTAGTGATACTGATAGTTGAAACAAAATTTTTGATGGTTAATTTTTGAACAGTTTGTTTGTTTGTGTACATAAGCTATCAGGAAATTGTCCTAGGCCAGCGCTTCCTAGACTGTGAGATTTTTACTGATGCACGCTTGCCAAAATCACAATTTTTGAACTTGATATAAGCTTAATGTACACACAACAAAACAAAACCTGTCAAAAAATGTATGTGAAAAAAATTTACCTCTGTTCATGCACGGTAGCCGTTTTAGGTATTTATGATTTGAAGGTTATATTGTCTAAAACTGTCCATGGAACACAAACGTGTCAAATTTTGTCCTTTGACCTGCACACATTTAAAGGGAAATAAACTTCGGGAATTTCGGCTACAAACGGGAGCAAGATTTCGTGCTTTTGAGGGGTGGGAATCTGAGAGTCGTGAGGGGCTAGTAGCGGGAAACGGGATTACAAATTAATACAAATAAATATCTGACAGTAAACGACTGTGCAGTTGACTTTCTACACACGCCTCATATAAAAAGAAGAACATATTGCCCCGAGCTGGAACCGAGCCGGCGTCTCCCCGGCTACTAGTCGGGCGTGATGGCCACTACACCATCGGAGCAACCACGCTGGCAACGTGGCCACCCTACGAAGTGAGAAGGATCTTACACGGCCATTCCATGGTAGGTTTTTTTTTTCGAGGCATACGTGTGTTTCATGGCTCCTAAATCCCTATACGAGATTAGCACAATATACACAGGATATATGTTTTCGAAGCCAGGAAAGTCATAGAACAAATACAAATAAATATCTGACAGTACACAGCTGTGCAGTTGACTTTCGACACACACCTCATATGAAAAGAAGAACATAGAGCAATGGTGTAGTGGTCATCACGCCCGACTAGTAACCGGGGAGTCGCGGGTTGGATTCCAGCTCGGGACAAGATGTTCTTCTTTTCATATGAGGTGTGTGTCGAAAGTCAAACTACACAGTTGTGTACTGTCAGTTATTTGTATTTGTTCTATGACTTTCCTGGCTTCGAAAATTTACATGTATCCTCTGATGTGCGACTTTTCAAATGGAAGCTTACAAAGCAATACTTTTCTTCAGCGATATTGAGTATGCTGTAGTCTGGTTGGGATCCTAAACTGTGACCATTGAAAAAAAAAAAGCTGCTGAGCATTACTTTCAGTGGTGACGTTTGATGTTTAATTTATCGGGAGTGGAAATTCTACAATTGACTGTCATATTTGAAATTGGACAGTTTCAGATTTGGAAGAAGCATGACGCAATAAACAAACGGAACAAGACGCTCAATGTTAGGAAGAGAACGAAACCGCCGTCCAACATATTGGTAAGTTGCTAATAAATTATTGTAGAATGTTTGACTTGAGGGCATTGTGTATGATGTAACCCAAAGCCCATTTGGAATTCAACGGGGTCATTCCCTAAGCCTGAGGGGGGACGCTCTATAGATCTCGAAAAGTATTCATGCTCTTGTAATGAAACTTGGCACGTTTTTAGCACGTCATTAGCTAAACAGATTGGGTTTATGAGGTGTCGATTACTACCTGTCACGACGTCACAATGACGTCACAAAGCAGCCATTTTGAATTTTGAGGCCGCCATCTTGAATCCTGAGGCTGCAGTCCTACAGTTGACAATGACGACATCGAAAAATATACGAATTTGTTCTAAGCAACATACTTAATCACACAATGTGCCCCCCCAGTCTAAATAGGGTTTTAAAAAAAGAATTAAAAAAGTCTCGGTCGTAAGACATGTTTTGAATTGCGTGTGTTCAGCGATTAGCTTATGTATGTGGTGTCAAGCTGATTTTGTGTGGCTTGGTTGAAGCCCACACGGGTGGTACTTGCGTTGAGTTTTTTTTGGGAGGACGCTGACCATGGCGGCGTAAGGAGCTTTGTGAACCCGCTCGCGAAAAATTCTCTTTTTATTTGTAAGACTGGATGGCAAACCAGTTTGTGAACTACTTCAGTAAAAGGAGAAACAGAACGCCGAACAGCTCTGCCAGCGAAAGTGAGTCACCCGAGTCTAAAAGATCCAAAAATCTAGAGGAATGTGTTGAAGAAAACGAAGATGGCGACGTGATCATCGACACCCTGGAGATGACGGGTGAGATTGCTGGAACCCTCAAAGGAATTTTGGAAAAGTTGCAAAAGCTAGACACTATCGAAAGTAGTGTTAAAAGAATCGAAACTACGATGGAAAATCTCGAATTAAGAATAGCGAACCTCGAAACCTTTGAACAAACAGCTACGACAGATATCGAACACCTTAAAGAGAGCGTCACGCAAAATAAAAACAAATGCATCGACCACCAGAAGCGCTGCGAGAAAAAGCTAAAGAAAATCAAAGTCATGTTAGCAGAACTGGACCACAAAGAACAAGAAATTAACAACAAACTGAAAGAGCTAACGACCAAAGATCTGTACCTGGAAGCCTATTCGAGGCGGGAGAACATTAAATTCAACTACATCCCTGAGACACCTTCAAGCGGGGAGAACGGTGAGAATACTGAAGCAGTCCTCAGAGCCTTTCTCGAAAAAGAATTAGGATATGCTGATGGAAGCACGGTCGAAATCCAACGGGTTCACCGACTAGGGAAGATAAGAAATGAATCCCCGCGTCCAATCTTAGCAAGATTCCTTAGATCTAGAGATGTGGAAAAGATTCTCTCGCTGGGTTCCCGCCTGAAGGGTACAAACTTTCAAATGTTCCGCGATCTACCACAAGAACTTGTGGATAGGAGGAGAGCACAGATGGAACATTACAAGCACGCAAAAAGAAACGGAATTCCAGTATCCTTTAGTCGATCGAAACCAGATCAGTTATATATTAGAGGAAAACTCTTCCCACCAGGCCAGGTTCTACGCTCTGACGGATAACTGTTTACTATGATTTAGTTTATTGGACACTACCAAATCGGTTCGAACTGTGTTAGCCTCCAGTATAAATTCTTTATACTGCTTAAAAGCGAGTGGAGCAAAACAAAGCTTAAACCAAACGAACACTGTATTGTTCGCTAGCTACTTTTTTATTTAGTTACTTTCTTGTTTGTTTTAGTTTCGCTTACTGTGTTAGGTTTTCTTTAATTGTTCGCTTTATCTTGAGTTTTAATTATCACCCATTCAGGAAATATAACACAAATACCTTCGGAGCTAAAGACTTATCTAACGTTAATGTAACTGGTGCTCTAGTTCAGCGATTTTCAGATTTAATTTTTTTTTGGAAAAGTTTTTCTGTTTGATCCGATGTGTGCTGTACACGCAAGAAGAAATATGCAAATTTTAAATCCAAAATCTGCTGCTTTGGAATTATGACAACTCCGACACCTCTTTATGAATAGCCCTATTGATATCAAATGTCTGTCAGTGAACATTAGAGGTTTGAACAAAACACTTAAGCGTCGTTCTGTCTTTAGGTGGCTACATCGTCAAAATTGTTCTTTTGTTTTCTTGCAAGAAACCTATAGCTTAAAAGAATGTGAAAATGTTTGGCAGGCGGAATGGGGCGGCGAGGTGTTTTTTAGCCACGGCACAAATCATAGTAAGGGCACTATGATTCTTATCAATCCTAAAATAAAATGTAATGTCCAAAAGAAAATTTGTGACAAAAACGGGAGATACATTATATTAGATATAGCGGTCGAGGACACTCGTTTTGTACTTGTCAACATCTACGCTCCGAATGACGTTAAGCAACAAGTCGCCTTTTTCAAAGAGCTTCAAGGACACCTCCAAGAATTTTCTGAAGAAACAATGATAATGGGTGGTGATTTTAATTGCACAATGTCGGATAAAGACAAAAAAGGTGGTAATCCAAGCAACCGAAAACACGAGGTAGTCGAAGAAATCAACAAACTATGCAATCTTTACGACATAAATGACATTTGGCGGTCTCTAAACCCAGAAGCAGAGGAATATACGTGGAGAAATAAAACATTTAAAATTCAATGCCGCCTTGACTTTTTCCTCATTTCTAAAAAACTAAATGCTCTAACCGAAAATTGTAAAATTATATACGCACCCGAAACAGATCATTCAGCAACACTGATACACGTAAAATCCGATGAGCTGAGGCATAAAAAAGGTCCCGGCTTCTGGAAATTTAACCAATCGCTTCTTAAAGATGAAATCTATGTCTCTAGATTGCGTGCTGAAATTCCCAACTTCAGAAAAAAATATAACAACGTCGAAGACTTAACACTCAAATGGGATTTAATTAAGATGGAAATAAGAGGTTTTACGATTAAATACTCTAAAAATAAAGCAAGGAAAAGAAAATCGGCAGAAATTCACCTCCAAAACCAAATCAACGAACTCTACAAAAAGGCTGAAAAACAACCAAATAACAAACAAATCATTAACGAGATCTATCATGCTAGATCCCGCTTAAAAATTATCATGCAGCATAAGACAAATGGTACGATTCTTAGAAGCAAAGTCAGGTGGCATGAGCACGGGGAACGAAATACGAGATATTTCTATGGCTTAGAAAAACGAAATTATGAAAAAAAGACAACCACAAAATTGAAACTCTCAGATGGCAGTTTCACCAACGACCAATCCAAAATTCTACAGGAGCAAATGCGCTTTTATAAAACCCTCTATACATCAAATAAGCAAAGATCTTCGACTTTAAGCGATCCTCTCTGCAATTTCAAAGAAAACATCATTCCGTTAGAGAATGACGACATGTTATCGTGCGAAGGAAAAGTGACACAAGAGGAATGCTTAAAAGCGTTAAACGAGTTCAAAAATGAAAAATCGCCAGGTACAGATGGGCTACAAGCAGAATTCTACAAACACTTCTGGGAAGAACTGCACACTGATATGTTACAATGTTTTGATTACGCCTATGATAGCGGTAAACTATCGATATCTCAAAGACGGGGAATTATAACACTCATCCCGAAACCGAACAAAGATACTATTGTACTCGATAACCTCAGACCAATATCGCTTCTAAATACTGATTATAAAATATTAACGAAAGTCATTGCAAAACGGTTAGAAAAAGTACTTCCAAGAATAATTAATCCCGATCAGACCGGCTACATCAAAAACCGGTACATTGGTGAAAATGTTCGTTTAATTTCCGACATCATGAACTTCACAGAAGAAAACAATATTCCTGGAATCGCCCTATTTATAGACTTTAGAAAAGCCTTCGATACCATTGAAAGGGACTTTATTAACAACTGCCTTGAAAAATTCAATTTCGGGCAGAACATCAAAAACTGGGTTAAAATTTTATACAACAATGTTTCCAGCTGCGTTCTTAACAATGGATTTGGATCGGAATTCTTTCCAGTAGAACGAGGTGTTAGACAAGGTTGTCCGTTGTCCGGACTATTGTTCGTAATTGGCATAGAAATACTCGGAAGAGCAATTAAAAACGATACCGGCATAAAAGGCATTAAGGTAGGTGAGAAAGAAATTAAAGTCTCCCTATACGCAGATGATACCACTGTTTTTGTTCGGGATCTGGATTCTGTTGACCACTTGCTAACTCTACTTGATAAGTTCAAAAACCTCTCCGGTTTAGAAATTAACACAACAAAGTCTGAGGGAATGTGGCTTGGTCGATGGAAAAATAAAACCGAGACTCCCTTTGGCTTTCGTTGGCCGCGGGACCCAATAAAAGCTCTTGGTATCTTCTTTTCGTATGACACAAATAAAACCAACGAGTTAAACTTCGCAGAGAAAATCCGAAACTTAGAAAAGACGCTTAATAGTTGGAAGAGAAGAAACTTAACACTGTACGGAAAAATAAACATTGTTAAAACTTTCGGGCTTTCAAAATTAATCTACAATGCATCTGTTCTTGATATCCCAGAAAAATATATCAAAGAAATCGAGAAGTTGATTTTTGACTTTATTTGGGATGGAAAGCCTGCAAAGATAAAAAAATCAACTATCATTGGTGAAAAAAAACAAGGCGGTCTTAAAATGACTGACTTTAACATCATGAATAAAGCTTTAAAGGTTGCTTGGATACCACGTTTGCAAACCAATACTGATGCGTCCTGGAAAATAATCTCTGAGATCGCATTAGAGCATCATGGAGGACTCTCTTTTCTAACACACTGCGATTATGATATTAACTTGCTGAAACTTAACCGCCTCCCAAGCTTCTACCACGAAGTCTTAAAACATTGGCAGAGCACAAAACAGACCTTTCAGAACAACACATCGCTACATAACGAAATAATTTGGAACAACCGCAACTTAAAAATCGAGGGTAAAACACCGTTTTACAAAAATTGGTTCGAAAAAATATTCTACGTATTAAAGACCTTCTCCAAAATGACGGTAGTTTCCTTTCTTTTAAACAATTCTCCGAGAAATTTCATCTTGAAACACCTTTTACTTTATATTTTGGATTGATCAATACCATTCCGAATGACTGGAAAGTAAAAATTAAAAGAACTCCCCGGGAAACAGCAGAAAATGGAAATCATAAAACAAACATAATTTCTACCAAAAACGTCTACTCTGCTATGTTAAAAAAGGTTTTTTTTCCCCTAACCGCTGAAAGCAAAATTTTGAGGTATGGTGTTAACCGAGCAATCTTAAACAAAGTTTACGAATTACCCTTCCAGATAAAAAATGACATAAAGATATCAATGTTTCAATATAAACTTATTCACAATATCCTTCCAACAAAAGTTAGCCTTTTCAAAGCCAAAATATCGGATAGTGATTTATGCCCTCAATGTCTCACTGACAGACATTCTTTAGATCACATGTTCTTACACTGCTCTTCAACTTTATTATTTTGGAATTTATTTCAAAACTGGTGGTACAGCAAAACTAAAGAAAAGATCACATTATCAAACAGTATGATTTTATATGGAATTCTTGACAAAAGGATGCACTCGTACTCCTTAAACTACACGCTTCTTATTGCGAAATACTTCATTTTCTGTAAATGTCTACACGACGAAAAACTATGCTTCGAAAGTTTTCTGTCACTCCTAAAAGAAAAACTTAATATACAAAGAGAAATCGCAATCCAAAATAACAAACTGCCTGAATGCAAAGAAACATATGGAAATCTTTTGTAGTTTTTTTTTTTAATACTACTATTTCTATGTTTTCTTCAGCTTAGACCCTTGTATAAGTAAGTTTAGCGATAAATGTATGCACTGTTATGTAAAAGTAATTGTAACGCACGTCAATACTTCATTTTTTCCTTCTTGTTAGTTTATTGTTTTTTTCTTGTACTGTAAGCACTAACACCAATAAAGCTTTTTATTGCAAAAAAAAAATAATAAAATAACTGATTTCCAAGGCAGATTATAAACAGTAAAGTAACAAAACCTTTAAAAAGTATATTACTAATTAGTCAATAAATCTCCTGGTATTCGCATAAAAAAAAAAAAAACTAGTGTTTTTTTGTTATTGTTATTGTTTGAAAGACCTGCTCCTAGCCTAAGCGGTTGCGTGTGCTCAGAGGCTTTAAGCTAGTATTGGCTAGTATTCTAGATGACAGTTCTCATTTATTATTATTTTTTTAATACGTGCAGGAACTTCCTGAACAAGTTGTTTTGTTCTTGGAGTAGCTTTTGGAACGAGAGACTGTATCCCACAACAAACTGCGCTAGTTAAACAAGTGCTACAACTGTGCTGCGGCAATTCTGACGTTTGTTTATTTTTCCTGGGCTTTTATATTGTGGGAAGTGACAAAACGTGGGGTAGGCCATGGGGTAGGCCATGGTGTAGGCCATGGCCCACCCCATGGCCTATCCTATGGCCTACCGGTGGTCAATTCTCTGAAAACATTTCCTAAAAACAGCAGATTGTAAACCGAAAAAATGGCCTAAGCCACACACCCCTTCGGCCTACTAGTAGTGAATTTTCCTAAGAATGCCTTGTTCGAATCTTTTACTACAATTTCATTTGCATAGAAATTTGTTACGGATGAAAGAATTTTTGATGTAGCTTTCATGTGCACGCGTGAGTACATTTACTTTAAAACGGCCATAAAAAAGTTTAACCACTTTGAAAGAAGCAACCACTTTTCCTTGGGGGAGGGTACTCATTAGATGCTCGGGTAGACCCTGACGCTGTTTAAGACAAAAATCGCTGATTTTGTTCACCTGTTTAAGACAGAACAGATTTTTTCAGGAACCGTTTAACCCAAAATCATACCTTGTCTTAGACTAGAATGGGGTAAGGATAAAGTGTTTCTTACCTCAATACTTGATAATTAGGACCCTATTTACAGCTTTGTAGAGTGGTTGAGTTGTTTGCGGAATTTGAGTTTACCCTTACCACATTTAAGACAAAACCGTGTGAAAACCATAGATAATGGATTTAACCCCCCCCCCCCCCGCCCGGGCCGCTTTTACCTCATGTCTATGAGGACGAACGGAACCAGAACCATATTCCGATGGAACTTTTATATGGTTGGTTCATTTAAAATTTTTGCATGAAATTGCAGTAATGTGTTGATCAAAAGTTTCCTTTTCACGTCAGCTAAATTGTTTGCTTTGAAACTGCACGAGTTTTCCGGCTTCTGAATGCAATGTAACTCAATGTTTGTATAGTTTCCTATTCAAGTATATTTTTGGCTTGTCACGAATTCCTCCCCAATTAATCATAAAGGAGGCCATGTTTTTCATCGAATACAAAACACTGTACGTTTGTTGACAACTGCAATACATAGCGTGTACATGTATTTGCCGGTAAATGTTCTTCTTTATGGAAAGCAGGAAGAAGGAACCACACTTTACGAACACCCACTTTAAGCTATTACAGACAACAATTTTGGCTCATACATTTTTTCTTCCATTTAAGGCTGCTTTATGTGTTACTACGGACAAACACAACGGACACTTTTCTCTGACCCGTGTGACATTAGCTCCCATAAAAAATTTAACCCAGCTCAGTTCGCTTTATGGACAGTGACGTGTGACAGTGGTTATCTGTAAACAATGTACTGAATATTTTCATTTTAGTCGGTATGGCTGAGCTGAAACTGAAAATTTTAGTGCAAAGCAAAGTTACAGACTATTTAATAGACCTGATTTTGTGCTATAAACCAGCATATTTAAATAATTGTTCCAATTTATTTACTTATTCCGTATTCATGTTAATAACAAGTAGAACCAGCAGCTGAATATTAATTCTCCATGCAGTCATGCAATTTGTACCATCACAATCCTAGGACGTCACTGTAGGCTTTCTTGACATTCTTCTTCAAGCAATAGATATGTATTTTTCAGCTAATATAGTTTTCACACAAATAATACTCATATACAAGGTTCACTCTTATGTTTAAGAACCAAAATATACCTTATTTGTATTTTTGCTTAGGTGCAATTCCCTCACATTTATGCCTGATTATGATGAGGATTTTAAGAGATTCAGGAGTAAATTGTTTTATGAAATTGACCACCGGTAGGCCATAGCATAGGCCATGGCCTACACCATGGCCTACCCCATGGCCTACCCCACGTTTTGTCGCTACCCCTTTATTGTAGGTTAATTTAGTTAACATGATATACATTAATGTTTTCTACCTTAACAGTGTACCATTATATACTGGGACGTTTGTGTACAAATAGCAGGGTATAGCCATTTAAGATTTGATAATCGCCTTTTCTGAGCATCTGTGGAAGCGAGTCACGTTAAAGGTTGAATGCCGATTTTATTTTGCAGGTTCGACATCGATGGTCAGTGAACTCGTTGTGAAACACAAGTGAGCCTGGTTTTCTTTACATATAGTTTAGAGCCTTTCCTTGCTTTGTACTCAGTTTTCCTTCATTATTTTAGGTAAAACCCCAAATTACCGAAAGCCAAAAGATTTTTGGTGGAAGATCAGGTATTTATTTTGTTTAAAAGTGGCAAATTTAATTGAGCAAACTACTACAAAGAACATCACAAACTGCTGAGCAGAATGACAAGTTGGCTTAATAGGCTTTGCACTATATAATATATAGATTTAGCCAAGCCTAAAAGCGGAGCTCCACTTTTTCTTAATTGCTGGAACTTACTCATTTTTAAAAAGTAATTACCAGTTGCACCTTCTGGGAGTCGAACTGCTGAGCCGCCTATGCGTTGGCATGATAAGGGAACCCGCTAAACACTGCACAACCTCTGCTTAGGTATCTCTGTTTATAGATCGCAGCTTGATTGACATAAAGTTTTAAATTCAATATTTTACACCAATAAAAAACTTTTTAAAATTGGATATCTTCAACATGACAAATGTGCTTTTTGCAGAACTGAAGCAGAAACATTACACCACTTCTCTTTTTTTGTCCACACTCAAATTGGTTTTGCAAAAAAGTTGAACAGTATTATTGTGCAATAATGAAGGAAAGTCAAGCTTTTTGCCTGCAAGACAAGATAATTGGAATTACAACATCAACACGCCCCTTATTAAATTACCGGATATTAATTGGTAATCTTTATTTATGGGATTGCAGAAAGAACCAGGTACTTCCAAATGTCGTCGAGGGTTTCAAATACAAAGTTAGGATCAAAAAATTTCAGGTAGAAAAATAGATTTCCACTAAGACAGCCAAGAACAATAAATTAGAAATGTTTTATAAAAAATGGCCAAAAGATCAATTTCCTCTTTAATTATGTTGTGTTTCTGTTGTATATAATTGAAAATTGTAATTATTTTAGGTTAAAACGCAGAGTGTGAACTAAAATTAAGGTATCTATGTATTTCAGTTAGTTATCACAATTAATTAATTACCAATTCTTTATTTTGATAAGATATGATCTTTCTAAAGACTTGCCACTTTCAGCAGTTGCGCAGCTGTTTTTGGCCACTCTGTATTTTATCTTTCACCTTTATATGTGATAAGCTTTATTGTTATTTGTAAATGTTATTTGTAACTTTGTTATGTGTTTGTAATTAAAATAAACGTTTTGGAAAAAAAGATTTAAAAAATTGATTGACATATACACGGTTGTTTTTCTCGGAAAATGTGTTCGGACCGCTTCAAAAACCATGGTTGTAGACAGAAACTACCGGAAGCAACTAGTTCTGCTTTGTTTGACGTCCTAACCATAGCCAAATGCTGCGAATTCAAGCCATGTACTTCGACTCGATTCGATGTTACGGGAAATACGCAAGTTACTGTTTTATGATAAACACGGGTGTTTTTCCAGAGAAAATGTGTTCGGACCGCCGCAAAAACCATGGTTGTGGACAGAAAAAAAAACCGAAAACACTAGCTCTGCTAGGTGTGGCGTCAGGCTCCAGTATAATACTTCAAATGTTTTGTTCCTAATTTTTTGTTGTCCGTTGTTATTTGTTGGTTCATTTGTTCATTTGTTCCTTTGTTCCTTGTCTCATTCACTCTCTCGCTCGGTGAATGTTTGTTTGTTTTCTCACTGGCTCGCTTAAAGGAGGATTTTAGTCTGTCATTAGTTAACGTGCCGCTGTGAGATATGTTTGGAATTGAAAAGGTTTGTTTTAATAAACATTATTTCAGCAAAAATCCGCTTATTGTTGATTGATTCATTAACTGATTGATTAATCAACAGGCTGATTGATTGATTGATTGATTGATTGATTGATTGATCGATTTATTGATTGATTGATTGATTGATTGATTGATTGATTGATTGATTGATTGATTGATTGATTGATTGATTATTTGGTCATAGGGGATGGGAATATACCTGTTTGGTGAACTGATCATATCACAACGACCCAAACAGCGTGCTTTGGTTTATGAGTACTGGAAGAAACCAGCGCAGAGATGGATAAATGCACATACCAGACAGTTAAGGACTTAGTGGAGGGCAACGATAAACAGGACAGGATGAAAGAAATAATTATAAATGTTTGTCTCTGTATTTACGTTTCTTTACGAGCAAGGCATTGCTTGGGTGAGTTGCATAAAACCTTACACCGGGCTGTCAGGGGCTAAAATAGTGAATTTGACTGAAGTGAATGTCGTCTGACGTTAGAGGTTACGCCGGACGTTAAGTTTTATACCACTACTCGCCCCTGGGCTTGGTACATGTCTGCATTTCGGTCTCGGTTGCATAGACTCAAAGCTTTAATCCGACAACGTTTGGAATGAAAATTACCTTTATGCAAAAGAGTTCATGTCTAAAATGCCCTTTGTTTCACATTGAATATAACCCTTTCTGCAAATAACTTTTATCGTTTGCATTTAACTGAACGTGGACCCGAGGCAGTTTTGGGAAGTTGCGGAGTTTTCGCCTGAAATTGCTTCCCATTGATTTTCAATTACGCTATGGTGAAACATGGCGAGAAATCTGAGACATGTTTTTTCGTGCGGCTTACATTCACACATCTTTAAAATGGCATAAGCCGCTGATAAAAGCGGTGTGACACGGGCTCATAGTCACGATACAAATGCAAGGGTTAAACACAACGATGTTTACGCTTAAATAAAAGCTGCTGACCAAAGATACTGTGCAGAGTTTGAATAGCAACAGAAAAGGTAGTAAATTATCTTCCGAGCGAGATGTTTTTCTGGAAATTTGGATGATTTTCGGTGGAGTTATTGCAGATCGAAGTTCATAGATTTTAGCCGTGGGATGTTTACTGAAATTTACCATGTTTTTCCTTCTGGATACCGCAGAGGATTCAAATCGGCGAATGTTAAATGTACTTCGACCTGAAAGAAAGCGCCTTCGAGTTCACGTAAGAGATGGAAACTGGTGTGTAAGATAAGTTATAACGCGAACTGGAGCGCTTAAGCAGGGTCTCATTTGGCCTTTTGGAGAGGACAGTCACACAAAGCTTGTTCAAAAGTTATGCTTACTGTCGGGTTACTGTTTATCTCAAAACCGCAACGGATACAACTTGCAAGGTGAGAATTAAAGCAAATTCAGTTGAAGGAACAGCAGTACTCATCGAATCTGATAGAAACCGAGGGATGCGAATGTTTTGAGGACAGTTTTTTTCGATTTTTATTCTTTTCTCAGTCAATTGTCTGTATTGTGAAATGCCCTGATATTTTCTAAGTGAGTGTCAACTGTCATTGCGCATGCCTGTCTCGAATTTCTCGCCATGAACAAGAAAAGTTCTGATTTACGCGGAATTCATTCGCATCATAAGTCGCGGTATTTCGATTTTGTCGCGTAGTCTCGAAGCATTGATCCGACAGCGTTAGAAATTAAATAGCTTCATACAAAAGAGTTCACGTCTAAAATGCTTTCTGTTTCACATTGAATCTAACCCTTTTTCAGATAACGTCTCTCGTTTGTATGTAAATTGAACATGGAGTCGAGGCAATTTAGAGGAATTTTGAAGTTTCCGCCCGAAACTGCCGCGCAACCGTTTTCAATTATATTACGAGGGCGATTAGATCGTTCCGATTTACACGGAATTAATTGATATCGTAAGTCCTACATGTATTGTATGGAAGAATACCATACAGGGGTGTATATAACGGCCTTGAGATAGCAAAATACAGAACAGGATATTTCGTAAGCCAACTCATTCATTTGGGACCACAAGCGAGATTCACGTGTGGACAAGCGGAAAAAAGAAGTAAGTTGGCGAGAACATTGGTACTTTTCCCGCCCTGTTCTATCGCGGAGTCGCTGGTCACCTGGCTCGTTCACGCGCGGCTTGGCTGCGTACAATAGTTCTCGTGTCGTTTCACACGACAAGGGCGCCTGCTGGTAGGCTAGATGTTGGTATTTTAACAAATCGACCAAGTTTTTATAGGATCTACACTATTGTAGGCTAGGGAATGACAGCACAAAGTTTTCAAAATTTTAAAGGAACTACTAGCAAAACTAATTGTTTGGTAGCTATGCTTTGGTTATTTTGTAGTGTCGTTTCCACTATCGTTTAATTGATTTAGGCGTATTTCTCTTTGCAGACTCGCGTTTTGGCTAAACTTGTTCGGCTTGATAAAGGACCGCGAACGCGGAGCCCTATTGAAATAGTTTTGCGTTAAGGACGGTGCCTCCTTTTGTTACTGCGCATACGTTCTGCGCATCTCGGGATATTCGGGTTTTCTTAAGGAATTTGTCCACTAATATACGGTTTATGAGTTTGTGGAAAAAGCAGATCTTAGCAAGGGCTATCAGAATTCAAAAAGAAAATTGGGGGTAACCACGAAATTTTCAGAGATAATTGAGTTTAATTTGGAAAGAGATTGCCATACATTCTTTGTATTTTAACACTTTTTTAGAATTATGGTTGCTTAATTATCTCTGAAAAATGCCTGGTTACCCACATTTTTCTTTTTGGATTCCAATAACTCTTGCTAAGATCTACTCTTTCCCCATAGTCATTTCCTTTGCAAAAATACATCTCTATTAGGAGGCACCGGGCTCGCAACAGTTTTTTGGCCTTGGAGTGTATCTTTTAAAGTCAAAATTTCGCATAGAAGATAAGCTTCGATTTCCTTGATACTACACCATCTTTTCAAAATATCATCAAAGTTTATTTTCTCACTGGTTTCCTAGCAACAGCTGTCACCATAGCAACGGTAATGGACAACCCCTCATTTTAAATAATGTCGAATATCTCGAAAACTAGTCAGACACTTTATGACGAAACTTGAACTATTTGAACTACTTAACCTACACAACTTGTATGCAAAATTAGGGCAAAATCTGTAGGAGCGTTTTTACGTAAATCATGATTCTTTTTTTTTCGAACTGATTTGGTCATTCCTGCAATTGTCTCCAATATTTCAAGAAAGATAAACCTTAACACTTTTTCTTTTCAGTTGAGGGATCTTTTATGATATCAAAACATTCTTAATATACATTGAGCTTCCTAGGTGGCTGCGATTTTAAGATATTTATATTAAAAAACTTCTAGAATAATAATTAGAATAATAATTCTTTTTGATGTTCCAGCAAGTTTTAGGCTGAATAAACATTTCCCATATTAGATAAGAAGGCTGAATCTTGGTCAAGTTTCAGTCGTTATTGGCTTTCAACGAGCAACAGTTTTATTTCGTTTTTTCTGGTCTATTTCTCGGTTATTCACGTGCAATGAATATTAATACACGCTGCGCTTGTGTCCACTCGTGCGTTTATAATTCCTTCTCATAATAACAAAAAAATTCGTCTTCTGAGCTTGTTTCTCGTCATTTTTCGGCCCCAGTGTAATGCCATCGTGGGCGTTAACATGTATGCAATCCGTAATTTAAAAAATAAAACGTCAGTTAGTATTTAAAGAATAATGGCAAATAGTCTCCAGGAAGAAGCTCAGAAGACGAAAATTTTTTCTTATTATGAGAAGTAATTATAAATGCACGAGAGGACACAAGCGCAGCGTGTATAAATATTTATTGCACGTGAATAACCGTGAAATAGACCAGGAAAAACAAAATAATACTGTTGCTCGTTGAAACTTAATAACGACTGAAACCTGACCGAGATTCAGCCTTCTTATCTAATAAACGAAATGTTTATTCAGCCTAAAACACTGGAAAAGTTGAAAATTTACGAAACATGTAATTTTCATGTAAATTTGGATTTACAGGATTTGTAAATTGCAGTTTACATTTTAAGGTTTTGTAAAACAAAATTTACTTGAAATTTACACGTTTCAATAGATTGTTTAAACGTGGTGTAAATGAAAATTTACAGGGTCACTTTCTGGTTTTATAATTCGAAAAACATGTAAAAACAAATTTACAGTATCTGTAGTGTAAAAAAATATGTAAAGTTTTTGAACACATCATGTAAATAACATGTAAATGGTCTTAACAGAAAACTGTGGTGTTAGAACTCTGTAAATTGAATTTACGAGGAACTGATATCTTTCCATGGACAATGTAAATGTCCTGTAAATGGTACTTTACATGGTCATGTTCTAATGCATATTTGAGGATAATGTAAATAACATGTAAATTTATGGTTACTAGAAAAGGGGGCGATTGAACCGCATATCGTTTCCATGTGTCATGTAAATGAGCTGTAAATAGTGATTTTCAACATGTAAATGGTTTTACTAGATACAGTGAGGTTGCTGTTGATGCCTGAACATTAAATTTACATGAATTTTTTTTACAGAATTGTTATCTGACAGAGTAATGGACTCCTGTATCTGATAAGAAATTTAGGTGATTTCTTTGTGAAAACAAAATGGCATATACGGGGCTCTGACGTAAAATGGCATATACGGGGCCAAGTAAAATGTCTGTAAAATGGCATGTACGAGGCTCTGTTAAGTGTCTGTGGTCTTCCATAGCTTAAAAGGAGGTCGTTCCCAGGGTACGTGAGGTATATTCAATCTAGTAAATCAGTTATCGTTCGATTACTGACGTACGCAAGGATCGAGCTTCGGTTGAACAGAGAGAATAGAGTTCCGGTTTTTCAAAGAACAGTGTTCTGGAGGCTTAGGGTGGTTAGCTTTCATTAATTGTTATGGTAACACTATATTTATATTCTTAAAATTTAATTCCTGGCAACTAACGATCGTTGGTGTGCATTCTGTTCCGGTTTTTTCCTTCTTCTTTTCTTTCTTTCTTTCTTTCTTCCTTCCTGATTTTTTTTCAATGTAAGTTAAGTCAAGAAAATGACCTCCTTTGGACCTATGGAATTTAGACTCTACGAATGTCTGTAAAACGGCATATACGGGGCTCTTTAAAATGTCTGTAATAGGGCATAAACGGGCTCTGTAAAATGTCTGTAAAATGAAGGGAATGGGGCATCATAAAATCTCTGTAAATTGACGTAAACGGGGCACCACAAAAACTCTGTAAATTGACGAAAACGGGGCATCATAAAATCTCAGGGTCCTGCTGTAAATCATGTGGTCGCAAACAGGGCATCATAATTTATAGGTGTTACAAATTTCCATTAGTTTATCAATTTAGAAACGTTTCAAACAGAGCACTGGCGTTAATTATATTCATCTGAAAATACCCCCGTTCAATTTCATTGACGAACGATTCGCGCAAGGTGCCCCATATTTGATGTACCAATCGGGCTCGTTGCTCATTGTCAGCGGCATTTTCTCGACTTAACGGATAAGAAAAAAAGTAAAAAAACGCAGTCGCAATTTGAAACAAAATTTGTTGTAGATTTAGAGTACTGATATTATTAGAGCTAATGAAGATGAATCGAAAAGCGGTTTGCATTTTCATTTATTTGCCGGTTCTGGCCCAATCTCTTACCAGGGTGGGTTTGGTCGAGTGACCTTGGGTACGAATTGATCATGCGCAAAGTGGTTCCCTTCCCAACGTGCTGTTCGTATTTTTGGCGCCTGTTTTCAACGATCTTCGGTTGAATTCATCGTTTGAGGTCTAAAATTTCCGTCGCCTTGGAGAGATGGCTTGTCAACTATTCCTTCTCCTTGCTTCACGGTCTCTGAATAGCTGCAAACAATCTTCTTACAGCGGATTAACGATCGGTGGGAATGTTTTTCTGCCATTTAACAAGCTGGATCGAGTCAACTTTTGGCCGCCATATTTGATGACTCATGATGCATGGTTCTTGTTGTAATTGCCAAGGTAGGCTAAGTTTTAGACTGTAAAACGTGAGCTAAGGCTCTTGTATATCCAAATATTCTTGCCTTGTTTGATACTTACCACGTTTAAGCGAATTGCCCCGCACTTTAAGTGTTCTTGTGGACATTTTCTTTGGGACTTCAAAAATACATGGTGTAAGCTCAACATTAATTGTGGCTTTTTTCTGAGCTCCCACACCTTTTAAAATCAAGACTGGAATAAGCTTATATTTTCTTTGTTTTAAATTATCATGTTTACACATTTTGTTTCATGGTTTGAGATCTTTATGCTTGCCTGACGTGACCAATCGAACCAAATTGAACATTCGATTAATCAAATTCAATGGAACCCAGTCAAACTCAATCATATGATTGGGTTCGATTGGGTTCAGTAATCGAACTCAGTCGAGCTCTCACAAAAAAAAAATGAGCAATCGAATGATGATTAGGTTCGATTGTGTTCGATAAGGTTCGATTCAGTTTGACGGCAAGGCAATCACAAAACATTATCGGTGTGGGATGACATTCCATTGAAAATAGAGGTGGCAGAGCCAAATCTGGGGAGATGCAAGTTTTTCTCGGCAGCTTACAATGCCAACTCTCTCCACATCATCGGCTTGGTTCATTGAATTTTGCGTGGGTTTTTGTAAAGATTACATATGCTGATAAGAAATAAATGAATCATATATGAAAATTTAAAATAGCTGGGGTGAATTGAAATTTATAATTATAATCTTCTGTTGTCTGATGAACTTAGTTTTGAATGATTTTTTTGTTCGATAGGTTCAATTGGGTTTGAAAATTGAACACAGTCGAACTTTCACACAATTTCTTTTGTTCGATTGTGTTCGATTTCTGACTCAATCAAACCTAGTCATTCGATTTAGTTTGATTGGTTTGATTGAGTTCGATTACTGAAAAGTTCGATTGGTCACATCAGGTACTTGGTACAGTTTGCTAGTGATGGCTTTGTTGTTAGATCTTCAAGATGCTGTACTATTTGCGAGTGACCACATTGCCTCTGATTGAATGTGGGTTTTATCATGTTTATACATTTAATTTCATAATGTGAGATCTTTATGCTTGGTATGGTTTGCTAGTGACAGTTTTTTTTGTCAGATCGTCAAGCTGCGGTACCATTGTAAGTGACCACATCACCTTATATCCCATCTGTTTCTGCCAGACAGACAGGTAACATCTATTAGTGTGATCAGTGTATACCCAGAGCTGTCATTAAGGGCCATAAACCGTAACACCTGTTATGGCTGAGTATTCATGATGGGACCTCAATGTTATGGGTGAACTCGGTTTCTTGTCCTTACAATTTACTTACAAGTTTGTTATGGGTGTGAAGTTCAAGGTAACAGGTGACTCAAAGCTTAATGACAGCCCTGCATACCGAATCATTGGTTACTCAAACCTGGTCATGCATTTCTGTCAATAACAAACTAATGAATGGCTTCTGGCACCCGGCCGGAGTAGGAATTTGACAGGTTTACAATTTGCATAATCTGGCTGTAACAGTCAGTTACATTTCTTTATTTTTACATCTCTTTATTTTTATTCTCTTTTCTCTTTGCTGCCCACTTTTTTCAATGCATAAATGTTGAGAGAACTCAAACACCAGGCCTCGTATTTACGTATTCGTAAGGACGGTGCCTCCTTTTGTTACTGCCCATACGTTCTGCGCATCTTGGTACATGTATATTCAGATTTCTTTTGGAAATTGCTCACTAATACGACAATATTTTTGCATGGTTTATGACTATGTGGAAAAAGCAGATCTTAGCAAGGGCTATCAGAATCCAAAAAGAAAATTGGGGGTAACCATGCATTTTTCAGAGATAATAGAGCTCAAGTTTGGAAAGAAATTGCCATACATTCTTTGTATTTTAATGCTTTTTTAGAATTATGGTTGCTTAATTATCTCTGAAAAATGCACGGTAACCCACATTTTTCTGTCTGGATTCCAATAGCCTTGCTAAGATCTACTTTTTCCCCATAGTCATAACCTTTGCAAAAGTCCATCTGTATTAGGAGGCACCATCCTTAAAAGGTTGTGCAATTATGCAAATCGAAGTCAGTCAAACTCTCACTCTGACCTGAGGCTGGAAGTCATGTATTAACTATTATGGAAGATCAGATCAAGTTTCACTTTGAATTGTTCATTTCAAGAGCTACTTATTGCACCAAAATATATCCATTAATGAATTCATTTGTTTGTAACTGACAGGAACACGTGACTCGGTTAATTTGAGAACGAAATAAGGCCTCTGTGCAAGATAAATTTATGCCTTAGCAGTGACTAGCCTTCAAATCACTGTTTTTTATTGCACAATGAAAAAACAACCTGAAGAAAATTCAACCTGAAGTTTTTTTGAGGTTGTTCTATTATCAGCTGCATAAGTTGATATCATTAACTGTGATGGTCATTATCATTTCATAGTTTAGTACCACTTGCCTTTTTGAAAAGTTTTAGTGAAGATACTTTCTTATCATTGCTTTAGCGCAAAGAGTAAAATAGTCTATCAGCTCTTTTCGTGTACATGAATGTAAACATTTCATTCAAGGGGAATCCTTCAAATTACCTTTTAGGTGATTTCTGATTATGAAAAGGAAAGGCAGGATGCCATAAAAGCTGATTCCCTGAAGTTGTTGCAAACAGGGCTTGTAAGTATTCATGTATTAATTTATTACTCTTAAAGATATGTAAAAGTAAGTTTTCTGAAAATTAGTTTTAAGATTACTTGAAAAAAAGTTTTAACCATTGCCTTAAAAGCTCAATGCCAGCCTTTTAGTGTGTTGGATGCATGTCGCAACACCATGTCTCTGCAGACAATTCATCACAGTCAAAATACTCAACATATGACCATTTGCCTGACACTAGTAATAAACCAATCAACAGTTATTTGAAATTATGGTACTGGATATCATTGGAATATTACAACATGCTATGCGAAATTGAAATTTTGATCCCATTAATAAAATCTATCTGTTATTAGCGAAAGTCATTCCTAAATAAATATACGAATGTGCTGAATATCTTGAATGTAACTCAGTTTGGTGTGTACTAATTAATAACCATGTAGTGAATTCAGTGTGCAAGAAAATGCAGGTTTTGACAGGGTGTCTGTATTAGGCGGGTACTATAATTATTAATTAGTCTAGTGTCTGTGCTTACGGTTACTGTTAATCACATTTCTCTTCCAGGTTCAAAGAGACCAAGAAATTATGATTGCCCTTCACTTTTCAAAAGAGAGACAGGTTTTATTCATTTTAAATGAATTCTCAACTGTTTTTAAATTAGATTTTTTTTAACCTTATATTGTCACTGAAAAGCCCCACCAGGGAAGTGTCAATAAAGTATTGTATTGTATTGTATTGTATTGTATTGTTTCCTCTGTCACATTAAAAAGACTGAAACCATTGTGCAAGGATCACTGCATTCCTTGCATGCCAGGGACACCTAAACAAGACCTACTGAGTTCCCTAGGACAGGTTCTGTTTGAGAAATGTAGTAAAATGTAAAAACAATGAAGAACTTATCACCTATGATAACCTTGTAACTATTAATTGATTTACCTACCCATACTAATTTGTCATGTGCAATTGAACTTTGCTTAGACGTAACATATTTTCTTGGTTATAAAAACCAGGGTTCAAGTAAGGTACAATTTAACAGCATTCATAAGTCGACCTTACACAATGTACACATACATTTCTGTTGATGAGACTGATTCTTCTCCGATGGGTGTACTACTTTGGGTGCATAAACCATCACCAAATACCACCCGCCACAATGTGCTGAGTACCAAATTCTAAAGTTGCAAATACTAAAACGAATGCTGTGTCTGTGAGCCCCAAGTTGTAAGCACTGGTCCACTTAACCAGGAAAATATGTCACAAGACAACGATTCGAACAAATCTAGTTCCATGAATTTTTCTTTTGTTTTGTGAAAGTTGATGCTGTAAAATATGATGTCGGCATCTACATAACAAATCTTAGAAATATGCCAGAGTCAAATACATGTATCTTGACACTTTAACACGGATTCCACTCAACATTCGAGCAATAAGTGCAAAAATTATTTACTAATACTCATAGCAAGGTAACATTTTGAAGTAACATATCAAACACGAGAAAGAGCGTTTCATCAGGATATCGAAAACCCCGAGAAGTGGGTTGAAAAAACGAGGCCCAGCCGAGTTTTTTTGACCGACTTCGACTTCTATCAACACTCTTTCCAGTTTTTGATATGACTTCTCAAACCATTCATAATTCTTGGAGCACCATTGGGTTGCATCATCACTGATTTATGCTTTTCACCTGACAACGTTTTTTCAATTGGGTGTATATAACAAATTGTAAGAATGATTAATACAAATGTATAGTATCTTTTAAAACAACTTAATTGGTCAAACAACAATTATTACCATTTGATGGAAATACAAGGATATTTATACATTTAACAAACCTATTAAATGGATGTGAAAATTATTTACTAATACTCATAGCAAGATAACATTTTGAAGTAATATAGCAAACACGAGAAAGAGTGTTTCATCAGGATTTCCAAACCCCGAGAAGTGGGTTGAAAAAACGAGGCGCAGTCGAGTTTTTTTGACCGACTTCGAGGTGTTTGGATACCTGATGAAACACTTTCGAGTTTTTGATATGGCTTCTCAAACCATTCATAATTCTTGGAGCACCATTGGGTTGCATCATCACTGATTTATGCTTTTCACCCGACAACATTTTTTCAATTGGGTGTATATAACAAATTGTAAGAATGATCAATACAAATGTAAAGTATCTTTTAAAATAACTTAATTGGTCGAAAACAACAATTATTGCCATTTGAATCGAAATACAAGGATATTTATACATTTAACAAACCTATTATATGGATATGAAAATATTTTGAAAGCACATAGTTCAAATTATAATTTTTTATTGAATTGGGCGGAATGAAACAATAAAGCTCTTATGTATTTTTATTACACATTTTTATTTACTGACGTCTGTGTAAGTTATTTACAGGATCTTGACAGCCCTCCTTTTTAATTTCAATTTACGTGGTATTTGCAGGATCTTGACAGCCCCCTTTTTAATTTACGTGGTATTTACAGGATCTTTTTAATTGACAGCCCCCCTTTTTCAATTTACATGATATTTACAGGGTCTTGACAGCCCCCCTTTTTCGATTTACATGACATTTACAGGATCTTGAGAGCCCCTCTTTTTCAATTTACATGATATTTACAGGATATCGACAGCCCCCCTTTTTTCGAGTTACATGATATTTACAGGATATCGACAGCCCCCCCTTTTCAATTTACGTGGTATTTACAGGATCTGGGCAGCCTCCCTTTATTAGTTTATGCAGTATTTACAGGATCTCGACAGCCCCCCTTTTTCGATTTACATGATATTTACAGGATATCGACAGCCCCCCCTTTTCAATTTACGTGGTATTTACAGGATCTGGGCAGCCTCCCTTTATAAGTTCGCGTGGTATTTACAGGATCCCCTTTTTCGATTTACATGATATTTACAGGATCTCGAGAGCCCCTCTTTTTCAATTTACATAATATTTACAGGATATCGACAGCCCCCCTTTTTCGATTTACAGGATATCAACAGCCCCCCTTTTTCAATTTACGTGGTATTTACAGGATCCGGGCAGCCTCCCTTTATTAGTTTACGCGGTATTTACAGGATCTCGACAGCCCTTCTTTTTCGATTTACATGATATTTACAGGATCTCGACAGCCTCCCTTTCTCGATTTACATGATATTTACAGGATATCGACAGCCCCCTTTTTCAATTGACATGGTATTTACAGGGTCTCGACAGCCCCCCTTTTCAATTTACGTGGGATTTACAGGATCTCAACAGCCCCCTTTTTTCAGTTTACGTGGTATTTACAATGTTATTTACAGGATCTCGACAGCCCCCCTTTTTTAATTTACGTGGTATTTACAGGGTCTCGACAGCCCCCCTTTTTCAATTTACATGGTATTTACAATGTTATTTACAGGATCTTGGCAGCCACCCTTTTTCAATTTACATGGTATTTACAGGATCTCGGCAGGCTCCCTCTTATAAATTTACGTGTTATTTACATGATCTGTGTTCTTTTGCCTTTCAACATTTACAGTATCTTTCTTTATATTTACATGTTTCAATGCCAAAATTTACATGATATTTACAGTGTCTTTTGAGAACATGTAAAAGTCCAAAAATCGTGTAAATTTACTTTTTACAGTATCTTTTTACCCTTTTACATGTTATTTACATGTTATTTACATAGTATGTAAATTTTCAACTTTTCCAGTGAAACTTGCTGGAACATCAAAAAAAATTATTATTCTAACGTCAATCAATTTAAGAGAAAAATCTGTAAGGGCAGTTTAGAAATATTTCTATTTATGTAACAGTTTTTTTGGCCTTGGAGTCTATCTTTTGAAGTCAAAATTTCGCATAGAAGATAAACTTCGATTTCCTTGATACTACACCAACTTTTCAACAAATGATCAAAGTTTATTTTCTCCCTGGTTTCCTAGCAACAGCTGTCACCATAGCAACGGTAATGGACAACCCCTCATTTTAAATAATGTCGAATATCTCGAAAACTAGTCAGACACTTTATGACGAAATTTGAACTTTTTGAACTACTCAACCTACACAACTTGTATGCAAAATTAGGGAAAATCTGTAAGAGCGTTTTCACGTAAATCATGATTCATTTTTTACGGGCTGATTTTGGCCATTCCTGCAATTTTCTCCAATATTTCAAGAAAGATAAAACTTAACTCTTTCTCTTTTCAGTTGAAGGACCTTTTATGATATCAAAACATTCTTAATGTACATTGAGCTTCCTAGGTGGCTGCGATTTTAAGATATTTATATTTAAAAACGGCTAAAATGCAGCGTAAATCAGCCAAAAAGTCCGCAATTTGCATAAATAGAAATAATTCTAAACTGCCCTTACAGATTTTTCTCTTTAATTGATTGACGTTAGAATAATAATTCTTCAAAATAACATTAGGCCAGTGGACCAGGGCCTTAAAAGGATGCAGTTCAAGGGCTTAGTGAAACCATGTCTACTCTTGCAGCTAATGAAACAACCTTGGAATGGGGCTGACCACTAACTTGTCCACCCCATTAAGCTTCACTGAACAGCATGCAAATCTCTGCGCTATTCGCTGCACAGGCATAAAAACAGCTGGTCCAGAAGGTTCATAATCATAGCGCTTCCAAACTTGAGCTGGTTTGCCAAAATGTCCTTGGTCATGATCAGTCTTGATCCACCACACTACAGCAAATGCATGCTGGAAAAATTCGCCATTAATCTTTACACTGTGTACAAGATAGAAATTAACTATTCCTGGTCTTCTGGGTGCATTGATGTCAATTGAGCCATCATCGGCAGTCCAAGAGGCCATTACACGAGCTGATCTCAAGTTACGACAGTCCATCTTAGATCCAAGCCCATTTAAAGTTGCACTCAGCAGTCCTTGCCATAACATCAGAAGGAGAATGCAGTAAACCTTTACCTTGGCTTTAATGAGAAAAACACAATACATTGTAACTGTACAAACACGGTGGATTTGAAGGACTGATGTTTCACTTGTTGCATGGGTTTCTGTCAAACAACAGACAATTGGACTGTAGTAGTGATAAGTTACACTGACTCATGATATTGGCCAAGAATACTGGCCACCTGTTTACATCATGCTAGATCCAAACATTTGATTAGTTTCAAGAACGTTTAATGATACAGTGTGTGATTTTAGAACATCTTTTCACTATAAGTGAAACAACTTCTCAAGTTAAACATTTGCTGTTATAAGCCAATCAAAATCAAGAATTTAGGACCACTGAAAGGCTTCATTTTTATTGTTTTGCTCAAAGTTTTTTCTCTTCTTTAGCATTACAGCAGAGGCTAATCAAAATGCCACCAAGATGGTTATTGATGCAGTGGTGGCTGATCGTGGGGGAAATGAGAACTGCCCCTGGTCGGTAGCAGAGTTAAAAGGTATGTATGAACTGTGTAGTTGTTTGAAGTGATGGTACTGGATAATATTCAACTGATCGTCAGCTAAATCCATAAAGTCTGTCTTATTTCTCGAGGGAAACAGGGCAAAACTCCTCATCCTTTTCATTTTCCATTTGACTATAGCCCTTTATTTCCAAAAGGTCTTGATAGCAGCAGGCAAGTAAAGATTTTAAAGAATATGACAAAAATTTTACGTTTACAAAACATGTTTCAACAGAAACCTCTGTCATCTTCAGTTGATTAATATACAAAGCATTGAAAGTTGAATAATAAGTGGACATGCAAAATGCCAATGGCGATAAATAGTGGCATCAGAACAAACAAACAAACAAACAAACAAAACAAACGTGACAATGTTTAATGGTGGCTAACAACATTTGCCATTTATAAATTGACAGTTATCATTAATATTAACAAAACGGTTGTGTATTAATCTCTCCTAAGGTGCTGCTACTACCTATTTAAAGAGTTTGAGTGATGCATCTATGAGAGCAAAAAGAGGGAGAGGAGTAGCTCACAAGGATCTCTACAGGAAGCAAGGGAGAATGAGAGATGTGAGTTTTTGTCATAAATTAATGATTACTGAAATAAACATCAGCTTCCAAAATTGTATAGTTTCCTGAAAGCTATTCTTGAATTCACTCTGGATAATTTACTCCATTACTTGATGAAAATGAAAAAGAAAATTAGTTGATGAATTTTTTGTGACGTGCTTAAATTTCGCAATTATTTTAAAAATTGTGATATTAAAGTGTTTCAATAAAAAAGGGTTGCGAAGGCAGGAAAATTACAAGTGGCATTATATGTTAGCTGTAAATAAACTCACGCTGTAATACTAAATCATCAGGTATCAGACACTTAAAGGGGCAGTATCATGAAAAGTCTCCTAAGTTTTTGTGTAAACAATGATAGATTATGAGTGTTTCGTTGGAAACGAATTCTTAATTTGTGACGATTACGTTACAATCGATAATTAATGAGAGAATTACGTTACAATCGATAATTAATTGTAATTAGTGACATTGCGAACGACAATTGAGATTACCGCCGGTTTTCCTCCCGAAGAAAAAGAATTAAATAAGAGCCATCGGGTATGTAAATATTCAATCATTCAACTTTGGCAATATTGTTGTGTATAATTATCGTTGTGATGTTAATACAGGTTTCGAAAGACTCAAAGCTGTAAACCAGGTACAACCCTATACGAGACAGCAAATAAACTGAGAGTCCTTTGACACGTTGGTGAACTTATTAACCGCTTCGGTCGAGGAAACATTCGAAACCCGTCCCGCGAGATGGCAGAAGAAGCCAAGACCATTCGTCGAACCGCAAAGACGCGATTCACGAGGAAAAGAAACGAGCTCCTGAAATCTATTTCAAGCAAAAGCAACCGCGAACTCGTGGAAAGCAATTACGCACAACTCGTCGATGCGTGGAATATCCTCGAGAGTAAGCACGACTTGTACATGATGTATCTAAGAGACGATGAGCTTGAAGACGCCGACAAGTGGATCACAGAGAGTCAAGATCTCTTCTCTGAAGCAACGACAGCTAAGATCAACTTTATCAAGGATTTATTGATAGTAGAACAGAATGCGCGCGCGGAAGCAGAGCGTACAGAAGTCCTCAACAAAGAGCGCGAGCGAACGAAACAACTGTCGATCAAGCAATGATAAGAAGAGACACTGCGCGAGCCGTCTTTGAGACATCGCATCGGGGCGCTACGCATGTCTTAACGTTAGACAAAATCCCTGCCGCTACGGTAAGGAAGCTGCAAATTCAACTCGAAGATACCTACACAGAATGTAAGCAAGCTAATAGCGCGCTTCTGAGCTTATTAACGAGAGAAGCAGCCTCATCTGAGATGAATTGGCTCCCAGCCATTCAAGCTAGCTATAATGACATAGTCACTAAACTGGAAGCGCACCTAGATATTGAAACGGTGGATGAATCCAAGAACCAAGTTAAGGCTGAGAAATCCAGCAGCGTGCAATTGGAAAAAAATCCGAATGCCACGATTTGATGGAGATTTGAGAGAATATCCCATCTACAAGCGAGACTTTCAGAAACAAGTGATGCCACATCTGACCGAGGATACCGCACCCTATACGTTACGATCTTGCCTGGGCAAGGAACCACTAGCACAAGTGAAAAGTGTAGACGACGATATCCGGGATATGTGGACAAGACTAGATGAGAAATACGGAGACCCAGCCAGAGTCGCTGATGCAATAATTAATGACATAAGAAGAGTCAGAGGCATCAAAGAGGGCGAAAACAGAAGACTCGTCGAATTCGTTGGAATCATAGAAGATGGGTACAGAGATCTCAAGAGACTCGGTTTAGAAACTGAGATAACCACAACAAGTTCCGTAAGCATTATTGAGAGGAAGCTACCGGCAGACGTAAGAAAGGAATGGGCAAAGCTTCTGAGCGCCGATGAGAGTACGGTCAACAAGACTGACAAGTTCTCTAGCCTTCTTAAATTCCTTCTTGCTCAAAAGCGAGCGGTTGAGTATGACTCTTCAGAACTCCGTGCGTCCGGAGGTCCTGTACTAGCAGCAAAAGGGACAGTCAATCATGCCGCGGCGGATGAACACCGCGATAATCCAAAACAGAGATCTCGCAGCAAATGTTTAATCCATGACGGTGCCGAACATTCAACAAACGAATGCAGACTTTATCTATCCAAACCGATGGAAGAAAAAATGGCATTGCTAAAGGAAAAGGGCGCATGCTTTTCCTGTCTGAAGTACGGTCATCGATCACGCGATTGCCGGAGAAAGAAAGAGTGCGGGATCAATGGATGTAAAGGGAAACATCACGTGACGCTACACGAAGACAGGCCTGCGGAAACGGAAGCGGCAGAGATATCGGGAGCCTCCCCTTGCGAACTGAATTCCCAGAAAAGATGGAATTCCTAGGAATTCTTAAGAATTCCTAGGAATTCCAAACGATTCCAAGGCATGCAAATTAGGAAAAACATAAAAGCTTGGAATTTCTGGGAATATATGGCAATGTGTTAAAACTGTACTTGGAATTATTAGAAATTCCTAGGAATTCCCAATAATACCAAAACTGATAATGAAAGGGCTTGGGAATGTCTGAGAATATATGGGAATGGCTAAATTAAATGGCTTGGGCTAATAAAAATGGTTGGGAATTAATGAGAATAAATAGGAATGACTAAATTAAATATGAGAAATATTGGCAATTTACTTGGAATAGCAAATTTAAGTCCCTGACTTAAATACTTGACAGACTTCAAGTTGAGGATATTTCAGTAAAATGTCTTTGGAACTTCCAGGAAGTTATGAAAAAGGACATTTAATGTATCACACAGTCAAACAAGTCTTAACTTGTTTCCTAAACATTGAGGTATTCCTGAACCTTTGAGGACAGGTCAGGCAAACAAAACTGAAACGCACATAACATGACTCAAAAATTAATAAATAAATAGATTCCTTGTGTAAATTATGTGTTAGTTCGCTTGTTGAATTGAGGACACCAACTGAATAAAGGATGAATACATACATGTACCAAAGCAGCAAAGGCATCTTATTATGCTACTATTTTCTGTTTACAAAAAAAGCATACCCTTAAGAGAGAAGAAGAGAAGAGAAGGTCGCTCTGCATCGAATACTACAACTCTTCAACCACTGGAATAAAAAAACTATCCATGTTTTCCTTTCTGGCGTACATAAACGACACGGCGATGGCCACCAAATACGAACACTCCAGGAAAGAATCTCACTGGTTACGCGCGCCTGCAATTTTCAAGCGTGCGGTTGTAAATCACATGACCTCTTGAAAGTGGCCCGGCCGCATGGCTGTCTAACCGGCGAGGCGGCCATTTTCAAATTACGTTGAGGTCATGTGCCAAGAGTTGCAAGTTTATCATACGCGAAAATGGTTTATTACACTATTCTGTTGGACTACTTTCGCTTACGATAAGTGAGGCTCAACCCAAATTGCTTTAGTGGAAGTTGATAGTAAAGATGGTGGATAATTGTTCGATTCAAGATGGTTGTAAACAGACTAACCGATTTCAAGGTGAGTAATTTACATTTTATTTTCTATCGAGGGCTTAAACAAATCAGTTCCCTTCTTTGCGACATTCTGCCAAATGAGTGTGACAAGCCTTAATACAGTGTATAAAGCGTGCAATTCTTCAAGGAACAGAAATCAAAAGGGCCGTTGTTCAGTAAAATTGCTCCCAGGGTGGACAGTGTTTATTCTCACTGGTTAAAAGTACATGTAATAACGAATTCAAAACCATGTGTTAGCAGAGTGACTAACGCTTTTCATAATAAGTTTAGTTGAAGGTAATTTCATGTTGCCTACACCGGCTAAGCAACAATTCAGTTTCTCTCAGATATGTGAGCACATTAAATTGAATGCATTAAAAGCCTACATCTGTAAATTGTTCTTCAATAACCAGTCAAAGGCGATTGAACTTGAAATGAACATACATTTGCCAATTTAGAAGGAGTGAGTTCTTAAACGTTTTGTGTGATTTAAATGTATTATTGATTTTTTAAATCAAAGATACTGATATGTAACAACATGATTTCATAAAATTATTAGAATGAGACCTAGAATAATAGCAACTTCAGGTCTTTCCCATTTGCATTTGACAATGCTCCAGTGGCTTAAGGTGGAATTTTGTGCATTTCTAAAAGTTTCCTTTTTAAGGGGTTTGCATATGGAAGATTTTCATTGCAATCAACAATTTTAAAGTGGTTACCAGATTTATGGGTCTGTTCCCAGCATTTGTGAATGTCCAGTGTGTGCCTAGATACATGTACATGTACTGAGTAATAATTTATCATGTGGGCATATAAAACCCCAAGACGTGAAACTCACATTGTCAAGAGGGTTAAAGACACATGTTTGATTGAAGCAGAGTTCAGCCGTCTATTACACGTTGCATAGCTTTGAAAATGTTAAAACTTCAATTTCTTGACAAAAGGGGTCTTTGGATCACACTCCGTGATGCAAAACACAACATCCTGCAATAGAATTAAACACAATATTAAGCCAGACTGGGCATTACAAACATCAGGAAAGAAACTCATCATGTTGCAGATTACAGTAATTTAGATTCTTTAATAATTGTCTGTGACAATTTCAAATATGAGAGGCTGAAAAACCTATCGAGTTCTTAAATGAGGTAAATTCAACGTACCTTATTTGTCGCTTAACAGACAATCTGAGGTCATATTTAACTAAACTCCATCATATAGTGATCTGAGAATGATCGATGTGACCTCAAGATCAAAGTCTTGGAAATGCGACATTTAAGTTGTTATGCTCAATTCAGTCACCATTTGAAAATCCTCCAAACTAAACCCACTACAAAAATGCAAAAAGCAGCATTGGTCGAAAGACTGAGATACACACATGTATATAAAGTTCAGTGTACAAAGATGTGAAGTAGGAGTCGTGCATGCCTTCCAACTCCATTTTATAACTGAAAAATTCACATGCTCTTTGGGTAGGGTGTGATGAAGAATTCTTGTTACCAATTTGGCAACTAATTTTCAGGATTTGGTTGACAATGCAGAAAGTTTAGGCACATTGGCAACTGTATTAGGCACAATTTTGTGCCCCGTGTAAAGTGTGTTGAACTGACTCTGTAGTTAGCCTGTGAGCAGGCACACTTAGTGTGCTATTCGCACGCGTATCTTAGCGGCGGAAGTCGGTGAGCGAAGTGAGCCGGCGAGAAGAATGGGGCGAGGAAAAGTGAGCCTGCACGAAAGCCGTTGAATTTTGAATTCCGCCCCTGTGAGGTGACAAGTTTTAACTGTCAAGGTATCAATTATCTAACCAATCAGCAAGCGAAGCAAAATTTAAACAAACACCACAGCAGATTTTCACACTCGAGAGGATCGAGTTCTTTATGAATGTGCCAGAATAGTGTAAAAGAAAATTATAAACACAGTTGACAATTTTTGCTGCGTTTAAATTAGACTTGCCACAAGTCGACCTCACGAGTTTTAGAGCACAAAAGCCATAAAGTGAGTGGAGCAAGCTTTTTAGGCTGCAAAGCAGTGGAGCGACGAAGTCCTGCACCATATAAAATGGGACAAAGGACTTTTTTGAAAGTCTACATTTTAAGAATGTGTTCTATTCGAAATCAGTATACACTATAGAACTAGAAGTTAAAAATATCAAACTCCGGGAATATGAAACTTGCAATAACAAAGAGTATCGAACTGCTACGTGTACCTTAGAAGACTAATCACCCTTACATTATGCATTGCAAACATCTGTAACCAGGAACAAGTGATACCATCTTCCCACAATAACAAATAACTGAACTCAGTGTAACAATGACTGCAAGATAATGCCCATTGCATGGTCAAAAAAAGATGTTACATTTCCTGTCATTACAGAGATCCCAGGAAGATAGGCTTGAAAACCACCCTGCAATAAAATCAGTGTGGCTGATATTCCAAAAAATTACACAAAACTGCAATCGCTAACCAGACGCAACCAGCTGAGTCACGTTAAGAAATTGAATCGATTGAAAAACTGACAGACTGTGAACAGTTGTCCTATTTTCCTTCTCACTAAAATTAGAAGAAGAAAGAGACTGCTCGCAGTCTAAGAAACCGAGAAAGGTGACAACCAATAACACCACTTTACTTGTTATTTGTCACAATAATAAAGTCTGTTATCATGTGTCATTTCAAACCAATCAGAATGCTCCGTTCATGGACGAACGCAGAGAATTCAAAATTCAGTGACTTTTCTGCAGGCTCACTTTTCCTTGCACCATTCTTCTCGCCGGCCCGCTTTGCTTGCCGACTTCCGCTGCCAAGATACTTGCACGAATAGCACACTAAGTGAGCCTGCTCGCAGGCTAGATTCTAGTAAGTTCTTTGCACGACTGGCATGAACCAAATATTAATTGAACTTACTGAACATCTTTTGCATCACACTAATTTTTTTAAGGTCATTGCCCTTTAGTGCATTGCGCATCCTTAATGCGAACGATTTGTGGCGTCATTAGCGCGCGCTCACAGCGTGCGCATGTCCAGGGAGTAATGGATTTCCTATGAGGTTAAGCTCACCAGGGAAAAGAAAGGTCATTTACTTTTAAACAAGCATGGTGACCTATCTTTTTTTCCACATATTTTTGACCTACCATTCATCCTCTTTTTGTTCAAAGAGTTAGAAAAAAAACACATGTTCGAAAAAAAGGTTATTGCTAGAAACGCATTACTCATGGAGATGAAGTTACGACCTCGAGAACACGCATGTGAGTAAGGTTTGAAGTCAATTTCGTCTGATGCTTCGAGCATCTGCCATAAAACATCTAGTAAATTGTTCCTTTTTATCGGTATTTCACATCTAGTAGATTGTTTCAAGATTTGCTTTAATTATGTGCTTCCTGTTCCTATGGAAAGTAGCATAAACTGATCAAATACACATGTGTTTGTCAGGCGAAATTGCATGGAATTATGGGTAACTTGAGATGATATCTCGTGAACGGACATGGGGACCTATTCTTTTTATCTTATATTTCAAAACATTGCATGATAGATAACAACTTGTGAAAGTTTGACAAAAATCGTATGTCCAATTCTATTTCGGGGGAATGACCTTAATTCTTGTTTTGATTGCAAAATTTATTGAAAAGTCTGTAACACAATCAACTGGGCTAGATGGCTGACACTGTTAGTTACATGTTAGAAGTTAAATTTCAGTTAAAACTGAACCTCTGCATGCATATACATCTACATTGCTCCTTCAACAATCTCCTAAGATCTGCAAAGTACTGTACTACATGTACTGTGGTGTAGATAGAATTAGAGTATGGTTTACCTTCACCTCAGCTTAATATTAGTGCATGGTAAATTAATTTATTGTTTATGAGCCAAAGTTTTATTAATCAGAATATTTTTCTTCAGGGTCTATATATGTACACATTGTATGTACTCCCAGTTCTACAGCAAAACAGTTTGTTGATGCACATTGTACATGGCAAAGAAATGCATCACACTTGATCAGGTAAGTTACTCAAACATATACATTAGAATCCTCACTGTAACACTTCAATTTGTATTGCTTAGATCTGTTTCCTTTAAAGTGCACCTAACCCCAAAATATTTTTTACGCTAATATAAATCTTTGCACCTATTTTAAAAACATTTCGCCATTATTTGCAGTTTTTTACTTTTTTATGGGCTTCAAAACTTACGACAAACTAAGCACCATTTGTTGCACGACCGAGTTAGAAGGGGCATGGGTCTATTCTTGATTTGACGTCACAAACTGCTTTGCAGGCATGTTTACAAAGACTTAAGGAGATGCAAATCAGTTTGTGATGTCAAATCCAGAATAGACCCATGCCCTCACTAGCTCGGTCATGTACCAGATGATGGCTAGATTTCGTAACCTTTACAGCCTATAAAAGGTCAAGACTGAGGGGGATTTCATAAAAAAAAGGCGTAATGCTTTTCGAACAGGTGCAAAGAGTTATTTTAGCGAAAAAATATTTTGGGGTTAGGTGCACTTTAAACATATCGGTAGTACATGTACGTGTAACATGTAATTAGGCTTTGGGTCGCAGGCTGTTCTTCAGGGATTATGACAGAATTACGTACACAGAGTTTGGAGTTGTTGAACTTTGCCATGGATTCATGTCATATCAAGGCAATATCTCCTTGGTGATAACTGCTTGACATGAATACTTCATGTAGATTATAGTGGACTACATGTACATGTACATTGTGACTACAATATTGAACAGTCACTGAAACAAACACCATGTGCTAAATATTGTAAATAACTACAGAGATTGGTCATGCATTAACCAAAATGATTATATTTTTTAAGATGGCGGAGTAACCAGGATGAAACATATTAAAAATTTTAAAAATGTGCTCAACATGTTGCATATAGCAAGCAGAACATTTATAGTAAATAATCCCTTGACTTAACATCAAACCCCTGACCTTCTGCACTCCAGCTGAACTCCATGATACATTTTACTAAATAAGTTAAGCTGCAAGGAAACTGGTAGTGAGGTAATCTTACTAGGTTCATACTACATCATGTCCTGCATTTTGCTAGAAAGGGCAGTGTTGAGGGCACCCTGACTGTATGGTGACCTTGTAAGCAATGACCTACAATATAGCTTCCTCTAGACTCATGTGTAAGCTACATTCTGTACAATAAAAGTGGTTAGAGCTCCTGATTGGTAAAAGGGAACACCTCAGATTCAGCTTTTCTGGGGGTCTCATTCCATTTCAACACCTACATCTACACTCATAGGTCCAGGTGGATGGTAAAATACCATGTCTTTGGCTCTCAGGCATGGCACACAGACCTCCTGCATTTGGTCAATATGCCAAACATTAAGCCTTAAGCCAAACTTTTTCTTGTCTTACCTTCCCACTCATTCAATTAGAACATAATTATTAGTTTGAGAATTTTGAGAACCCATACATGAACATGTAAAAGCCATCACCATGTATTCACTAAGTACAGTGTTCTTTTATGGTGTATCAGAAAATTCTTCTCTGGTTAGTGTTTTTAAGGATTTGAAATTGGATTTGAAATGGTCTATGGTCACTGTTAGTAATACTAAAGCAATGTGAATGTCACTCAAGTGAGAGCTTAGCTTCAGATATCATTCTTATTGTGCCACTCAGGCCTCCACATCTTTGGAACACACTACTTGACTGTTTACTTTATTTTGTTTACTACTTGAACTGTAATTGTAAATGTATGTTGTGCTTCAAATTTTTCTTTAGTTTGAAACTTTTCAAGCCAGGTTAATTTTTATTTTCCTTTGCCTTAGATTTTGGTAATGAATCTGAGACAAAGGGAAATAAAAATTATACTGGTTTGGAAATTTTTAAACCAAAGAAAAATTTGAACCACAACCTGTGCATGTACCTATGTACCTTGTATTTTATTGAAAATTAACGCTGCAACCTATTAATAATGTTGAGTGTATGACAGGTCTAGAACTTATATAAAATTTTGATTTTTTTCCTACATGTAGGACCACATGTATAAGGCCATCAGAGGACCGAACTCAGAAGACTGTTAACAGCAAGTGAACTAAAGGCAGCCAAAACAGATAAGACCTATATGTAAAATCAGTGAAGGCGGTACTTGATGATTGTTGAATTGTATTTCCAATTTTGCCTCATAAACAAAAATATAAGGTACAAAATGATATTGAACTAATTTTATCATTTAACTCCTGTTGAAGATATGTTGAAAACAGACATTCTGAGGTAAACTGAATGTGCCCTTGTACAAAGAGCCCGGGAAAACCAGGGTTTTACCCCGGTCCAAGCCTGGTTAAAAAACCAGACCCTCGATTTGTCTACTTTAAATATCAGCAACTGACCTTTAAATTGAGGGATATTGTTACGTGTTCAACAGCTGTTTTTTTGTTACCATTTCGGGTCAAGTTTCTAACGTTTCCCCCACTTATTTAAGAAATTCCCATTTATTCCCACAAATTCCTGACCACATTCCTATTTTTTCCCACATATTCCAAAAAATTCCCAGTTATTCTTTAACATTCCTTGGAATTCCTAGGAATTTCTAAAAGTAACTGGGAATTCTATCTTTGATTTTCTTTAGTTGGAATTCCTAGGAATTCCTAGGAATTTGAAGCCAGCACCATTTAAGCGTGGAATTCCTAAGAATTCTTAGGAATTCCAAGTCCAAATTTACCGTGAAAATTCACACCTCAAATTCTTAGGAATTCCTAGGAATTCTCAGGAATTCCTAAGAATTTTTTCCTAGGAATTCTTAGGATATTCTTAGGAATTCCTAGGAATTCTCAGAGTTATTTCGCAAGGGTCTAGCACATGCACTGATCAACTCGGTGATACATGTCTCCTCCAGATACAGAGAGTTAGAACACCAAGAGGATGGGTAAATGTCTTGTGGGACAACGCGTCATCCATAAGCCTCATGACGCACGGTAAAGCAAAGGCCGAAAAGCTTCGCGGCACACCAGTGGAACTTTCCATCACCAAAGTAGGAGGGGAGGAAGAGAGAAAGAAGTCATCAAAATACCGACTCTCCCTTATCGACCTCCTGGGCGAAACAGTCACTCTCGAAGTTTACGGGATCGATAAAGTAACTTCCGACATCCAAAGCGTCAGCATAGACGGAATATCACACATCCTCGGAGTCCCAAAGGACGAAATTGAACGACCTCATGGAACTGTGGACGTGTTTAAATCGGATACGATTACGCCGGATTTCATCCAGAGAAGGAGAGCAGCTCTGGACATCTACTGCTACTAAGGAATCGTTTCGGACGCTGCATTGGCGGAACTCACCCCTCCATCCGAGGATCAATAAAAAAAACCAGCGCTAGGCGAAGTTAAACCGGTGCACTACGTGAAAGGAGTCAAAATAGAGGACTTCTACAACATCGAGAATCTTGGAATTAATTGCACCCCGCGTTGTGGAGGATGCAAGTGCGGCAAGTGCGCGCCGGGAAGCAACAACTACACTCTCAAGGAAGAAAGGGAGTTAAAGCTCATTGAAAAAGGCCTTCAATACGACGAGCAGGACAGTTGTTGGATCGCCGAATATCCCTGGATCAAGGATCCCTACTTATTACCGAATAACAAAAGGGCCGCTTTTCCCTTGCGAACAAGATTTAGGAATTCCTAGGATTTCCTAGGAATATCCTAGGAATTCCTAGGAAGTCATTCTTAGGAATTCCTAAGATTTCCTAGGAATTCCTAGGAATGAAAGGTGTGAATTTTCACGGTAAATTTGGACTTGAAATTCCTAAGAATTCCTAGGAATTCCGAATTCAAAAATTCCAGTTCTTAATTCCTAGAAATTCCTTGACATTCCCAGTTCTTGAAAAACGGCATTTGGAATTCCTAGGAATTCTAAGAAATTCCAAGGTAGTCATTTAGAGATTGCAAAACTAATAAATTCTCAAAAATTCCAAGGAATGTTTAGGAATAAATAGATATTTTAATGAATTTTTAGGAATTATTAGGATAAATGAATTACATGCCCAGAAACACTATGGAAACCTTATGTATATTGAGACAATCAAAGATTTTTATTCAAATTAAGCAACTATTTGAAGGACATTCTTATTTATGTGGCAATTTACAGAGCAAATTAATTGAGACTACAGAATGACATGGCATGGCAGCTTGGTACAATGTCTGAGACTCACATTACTTAAACATTTTAGCAGCTTGAAAAAAACATGATATATTATATGCTATTTAATTTGATACTAAAGAAACCTTAAAGAAATTAAATTCAAATTGTTTGAAAGGCATTTTCTATATACTATTTCAAACTAAAAACCACCCATATACTATTACAAATTAAAAACCAAAAATTAAATTAAGCAACTCAAAATTTGATAGACATTCTTATTTATGTGGCAATTTACCGAGCAGATTAATTGAGACTACAGGATGACATGGCATGGCAGCTGGGTGCAATGTCTGAGACTCACATTACTTAAACATCTTAGCAGCTTGAAAAAATTTGATACTAAAGAAACCTTGAACAAATTAAATTCAAATTGTTTGAAAGGCATTTTCTATAATACTATTACAAATTAAAAACCAAAAAGACAACTGTTGAATTGAAAACTGGAAAAGTCGTTAAACAAAACATTTGGATCAACAGGCGAATAATCCAAAAACGTGTAATTTGAAAAGTATGAATTTTCAACTTAGCTGCTATTCAGCTTTTTAAACTGCTCACGCAGTTTTCTCTGCTGGCCTCTGATGAGATTGTCGACCACACATCTCGGAGCCTTGTATCTTTGCTCCATGACATCTGAAATTCCATTAAAAAAAGACTCATATAAATATGTAAGGTATGTACATGTAGATTGAAATCAGGGGCATACATGAGGGATATTGTAAGTAGGTCCCAAAGCAGACCTAGGCTTAATGACCAGAGGTTAAACCATAGCTGTGAAACTCCAGTGGAAAACATGAACAGTATTGTATTGAAACTACTAAAAACCACTACTAAAAATCCAAAACTTACAGTAAATAAGATCCAGTTTTTGTCTCTGGAGGCCCACACTTTCACCTCCAGTCACAGTGGTACGTCCCTTGAGGGATGAAAGTCTTACTTCATCTGATGTGTATAGATGAAAGAGCAAGACTTTCAACCCATCAAGGGGTAATGTGGTGTTTTTCACCATGAGCAACAACTGGTTCTGTAAAAGACAAAATGAAAAAACAAAAGAGAGAACAATGTCATGTTGAGTGGCAGACTTATTAAGTTTAACTTTTCACTGTACAACTATGATACCAGACATGAAACATCATATACCGTAAACACTGCCGATAAGCCGCACCTTTTTACCCTAGAACTTTGCTCAAAATCGGGGGTGTGGCTTATCTGCGAGAACATCTGGAAAAAATCTGTGATTTTCCAAGAATCATTCCCAAAACACCAATTTGAAAACAAGGTCAAAACGGTACCACGCTATCTTCAGCCAATATGTTCATTAAATGAAATGACTCGGCTATGATTTTTTGACAAAATTTTTTTTACAAATCTTGAGCTTCTAAACTTGGGGTGCGGCTTATCTGCGAGTGCGGCTTAAATGCCGGTGTTTACAGTAAATGAAAAAAAAAAGTTTATTTAGCACATTAAGTTTTGCATTTCAGTTAATATTATTGTTTCCCAGAGGTTGACAACTTTCATTACCTCTTGCGTCTGTTGCTCTTGTGCATCCTGGCCTGGGGTTGAGTTTGCCTGAATAAAGAAAAAACATGTAGTTATGTTTTTATGATGAACACACAAGAGACAAACTAAAGTGTAGCCCTGAGTCAAAATGTTTTTCAACAGTAGGCAGGATAACTGGAGTGGCAGGCAGCAAAGGCTTGAGGTTGTGTGGTTTGTAATTAATATTATTAAACTTAAGTGTTGAGTAGGCAGCAAATATTCCACTGGAAGCAGCCAAATTGGCAGCTCCCAGCTCATTTTGACTGGGGTGATTAAGTGTATTAAGTAAGCTCTCAGAATAGATACCATGGACACGTTTTATTGTTACAAAGATAATGAATAGCCGAATTCAAATTAGAAGATGGAAACTCGTCACAGATGGAATTCCGTCTATTTTTCCATCAAAACTGATGGTAAATAGGATGGAAAACTCGTCTTAGAAGGAAAACTGTCTTAAATTCATATTAGACGCGAAAATCACGAGTTTGTTTCCCTTGCCCTGGTCTTCAGATGAGTTTCCCATCCAAGACGGTTTTCCGTCCACTAATATCAATTTGGCAGATGATAGCTAACATTTTAAATGTACCTTCAGCACAAATTGAAAGACCTTGGCTTGCTCAATTAGAATTTCACTGAAATGTCTGTTTCAAACATCACAACCAGACTGACTTTACATATTATATCAGTTAAACCCTCAGTGAGGGCTCTTCTGTCTCATGAGTAATAGTCAATACGACCACTGTTGGGTCAAAAAAGCTGTTCATATAATGGGGTTTTCAAAAAGGGAAAATGACTGAATGTTTTTGAAGTTACAGCTGAATGAATGTGGTTGTATTAATGGGATGGTGGTCATTAGGTGGGTTCCACTGCATGTATACAATGGCCAAGATCACCAGTGTCTATGCAGTGAGGTTGACTTTGTGTGAAAGCATTTCACTCAAATCACATAAGTGTCTGTGGTCTGTATTGTAAGTAATGTCCATACAATCTCAGACATGAAGTTGAGTTTGAGTGTAAGGCTTACCTTCAACTCTTTAATTGTCCTTTTGAGGTTTTTGACCTCACTCTTGAGGGCATCCACTTCTCCCTTAAGCCACTCAAATTCTTGAGTGAAGTGAGTAGCAAATGAGTTCCATTCACTACCCACTTCACAACTATCCTCATCCAAAAGATCTTCTGTGAAGGACTTGTATCGCTTAACGTGAGGCGTCGAGTGGGACGATGGTGGTGTATGTAAACTAGGGCTTGTGAATATTGGCTGATGTATCAATGGATGAGGGGCACTGTGGGTCCTTGATGGCGTGAAAGCTGGATTTGCTGATTGAATACGTGATGACATGGACGGAGTAAATGGTGGAGTGACTACTGCTGGTGTGGTTATTACCGATGTTTTGTCGCAAAGTGGCTGGTCATCAATAATGGCGATTCTATGCATTGGGGGTGATGGTGACAGTGAGGTGGAAAATGATGCTACAGACTGAGTACACTCTGTTGGTGCAGCTGACGGTGCAAATGTATGAGGAGGTGGTCGCTGGTCGCTGGACGTCAAGGCTGGAGTGCCACCTATGAGGGCGATGCTGCTGTTACTTTGCCGTGCTTGCAAGATAGCATCAACCCTCTTTTGCTGGACAGCAGATTGCAGCTTTGGAAAGAAAACCCAAAAAAGAAGGTAAACTTAGTAAAAATCCTCATGTAATAACATAGAAAGGTTGTCCTTTTGTAATTAATTTTTCCTAATTCAGCACGTCCTTGAAAGCAATGTCTATACTTCAGTTAAAACTCCACTAACAGACACTTCCCCTAAGCAGGCACTTACACTGTACTCGTGTTCCCTGTGATAATTATACAGTTACATACAAACTCTCCATCCTTTTCTGGTCCCAAAATTGTAATTGAAGCTGCTTGAGACTACCAGATGCCTTCAGGGGTGCGTCATGTGATGTATCGTATTCTGATTAAACTGCAGATACCAAATACCCTTAATCAAACTAAAGCTTATTGAGCTGGCCACCTAAAGTACTAATCATTGGGTAAGAAACTTAACCGCCATTACCTGTTTCCTTTCTTTTTCTTCTCTCTTCTCTTCACCACTGTCATCTGCAAGAACATAATAGCACACACACACACAAATAAAAAATCTGCTTCTTGCTAGCAATTGAATTAATTATTATTCATTTGTTCTACCCCCTGTTTGAAAAAAATTCAACTGATACATTGTACCTTGCAGGGCTGTAATCTAGCAGAGCACTTGGTGGCCTCTAGTGACTTATGCCTTTGATCAAAATAGCTTCTGCACAAATGTATGTGTTGGGCATTCTAGATTATGAGGTGTTGTGGTTCCATTTCATCTTGGTTTAATTTTTTTCCTTTGTTTCAACTTCAACGTACATTAACATACCCAAAAACAAAGGGAAATAAAATTTAAATGAAGGATAAAATTGAACCACAACATCATACCGGTAGATTTAGAGCTTTTGGGCCTTCCACAAAAAAAGAAAAAGGAAAGAAAAATAGTTGGATTTGTGTCTATAACACAATAATAGAAATTATTATTTCTATGAGGGATATTTAATGAGTCTCAATATTATTAGCTTAATGTAGTTACATTACCTTTACGTCCCTTGGCTCTGGAAGGTTTTAGCTTCTTTTGCTTTTTAGGAGGTTCTCCATCTGTTAAACAAATTGCAAAATACCATATAATTTCCAAACTAAGCCTCTCCAAATATAAGCCCCTCAAACTTAAAACGCAAAAAAGCATCCTATAATTCGCCCTTCGGAGTATAAGACCCGCGTTCTTAGACTTGGAAATTGCCCTTAGATTCAAAATACTGTTAAAACGTTTTTCAGTTATCAAAGAACGGTACCGTGTACCAAATGATTGTGGACAAAAAGTGTCACTGTTTAAACTACGGTACCTTACTTTTGAACAGTAATGCATTTTCAGTAAAGTAATTTGCTGTTGTGTTCTAAGGTTGCATAATTTGAGTGGTCAGAAGGATTTGGTGCACCTTTCCATTGTTTTGAACAGGTTATTATTTTCAATAGGAAGAGCAGGTCAAAAAATAATGACCTCCTTGTTCTTAAAAGGAAAGGTGCATTTAATCAGATAATGCCTTCCCTCCCCAGCCTCCATAAAAATAATGACCATATTTTTAAGAACAGTCGTGCATTTTCAATTAAGTAATTTGCTAATTTTCTGAAGGATGTACCTTATCACGACTTTCACTTAATGCCCCATTTTTTCCTAGTGCACAGTAAAAAAGTACTGATATAATTTTCTTCCATTATAAGCCCAGTTGATTTTGCAATGCAGATTTCTCTCCAATTTCTGGAATGTTACAGTATCTAAGTTGCAGTTAAAGAGCAAGCCTTAAAAGTTAAAAACTGTGCAATTTACACTGTACTTTGCCACTACAAACAAAACCAATAATCCTGCAGTGCATAAACTCAACTGGGGCCACCCAAACATTAATCGGCCAAATTTGTGGGTCACATTCAAAACAAAGGTGTCCGACTTTGGTGGTCCATTAGCAAAACAAAAAAAATGAGAATGCCACATTAAATTTCAAAGTATTGGCAGTCCTCGTCGAGATTGTTGCACCGTAATTAATGGTCTTGCTATCCATGAGTTAATATACAGCTCCCAGGATAGTCTGAGCACCCACTTGGTGTCCCAGAGTTCATACACTGTATGTTCAAGTCCTGTCTGGGACTCTGCTTTCTTCTTTATCATTCACTCATGGCATGATGTTCATTACATCTTTGTTCAGTTTTTACATATTTACTTAAAAAATACTGTAAATTATCAACTTATGGACAACCATTAATTTCGATAACCGACTAACTGCATTGTCAACATCTTTCAATAAAGACAGTCAAAGTTTCAACAGCATAATGTACATTTGTTCCTTTAAGATTGTGGAACATGGATTTAGTCTGTATTTAAATACCTTCTCCTTCCTGCAAATTTCTGGGCTGAAGAACATTTGTCTTTTGTTTAGGCTTTTTACCTGAAATAATATAGGGCACAAATAAGAGAAATGGCTATGAGGAAGGAAGACTTGCACGGAAAGAGCAAGAGCACCTGCCTGGGAGGCAGGCTTGGAAAAAAATATTATTGCCCCAACAATATCAAGTCCCCCCTCAAAAACCAGTTGGCCAGCCCCTAAAGCTTTCAGTTAGACTTAAAAGAAGTCTGTTCAAGCTGAATGTCACATTTTTTGGTCAAAAATACAAGTAACTTTCCTTGGACTTTTTAAATAATATGTAAGTTACCTTTATCAGCAATTGAGACTGATGTTCCTCTGCTTTGGACCTCTCCTGGCTTGTTTTCTTTTTGTTTCTCATCAGCTGAGGACAAAAACGGAGCAATGTTCTCTACATAATGACATGCATGAAGAAACACACCCTTCTGCTTTTAGTGACTGATAAAATTTAAAGGTTTGCCCGGAAAAGAAAAAGCATTTTTCGCAATTGATTTTTGGAATACAAGAACTTAATGAGACTCTTTTTAGTCTAAGTTTTCAAGCCACCTTAAGTTAAGTTTCAATACATGTAGGAACCACATGGATCTCTATTTTTTAAACTAATCCTAAATGTTAGCCATTTGGGTAAATTAAGACTTCTTCCATTCTCCACAGGCCAATGGGTCTGCTTGGTTTGTCTGTTAGACCTGAAGTACGTCAAAAACTGTTATTCATTCATTCAAAAACTATACAACAATTAGAAACTTGACAATATGAAACTTAACAATTGCCCAGTTTACCTGTGTTTTGATATGCCACTTGGCGTGAAGAAGATGAGTGAGTAGCAATGTTAGTGGTACCTTGGCCTTCAGCATTTCCCTCTCTTGCTTTCTGGGAAGGCTTACGCTTTCTTCTAATTCTGGAATTTTGTTCTGTGTAAATAAAGATAAGCCAGTGATCAACATTTTAAAAGAAAAAAAATTTTCCTTTGTCTTTCCTGTGGGTTGGCAGTTGTGTCCTAGTGTACGGCTTTACCTCGGTGTAAGAACCTGTGAAACTCACGGATGACGTAAAATAAAAGAAACAAAACATGTTAAACAAAAGCGTACAGCAAAACAATAACGAACAAACAAAGAAAATTTTGTCAGGTTCTTACACCGAGGTAAACCCTAGTGTACCTAGTGGGAAGGGTCTTATAGCAAGCATTGAACTGCATTTTACCTTCTGTCTCAAGAGGTTCAGCTTCATCGTTTTCATCATCATCGGAGCCATCTACGATGCTTTTCTCGTATTCAGTTGCATCAGCCCTTGTTTCTGAACAATAGAGAATTAAACGTTTAGTTGAATAGATTTTTGTATCGATAGTTTTGAGCAAGTAGTGTGATACATTTTACATACAGCTATACGCTATCTTTTAATGTTTCTAGTTTGTAGTTGAAGTTGAAAACAGACTCATTTTACTAACTGATTTTGGACCTGGCCAAGCTTTTACCTAACGTGGAAAAGATATGGAAACAGCGTTCGTCCATGATCGAACGAACAAGATGCGTCCACGTGGTGTCATTTGCCCCTGAAAACTCATTGTTGTCTGAAACAACGGATGGCTGTGTGGCAAACGTAAGCTCGATGCAATAAGCATATAAAAATGCACATCTATGTTTTCATCGTGTTCTGGATAACTTTTACTTTAAGTTAGGGAAATTGTAGCTCACTGTGCAAGAGAAGATGTAGCTAACGGAAATCATAAACCAAGTTTTCCTTATTTTTAACCTGGTTAAAGTATCTGCATTTTACAAAAATACAAAGACTTATTGTACTTACCAAATACTCCCAAAACAAACGCGTTATAAACGGCCATTCGCCCTTTGGGGGTTTTGCCAAAGTGGACCTGAACGGACATTCCCTCTTTTATCTCTTGTTCAGCTTCGAGAATAAGTTTTCTCTAACAACACTCACAGTATTCTCCTCTACCCACTGAACAACGATGTGAAGCATTGTAATAACCGATACTGAGCGTAATTTGCGTAAAACAATGAAATAAATGACCACTCGAGCGATCAATCGTGTACCGAATTTAAAGAACGGCGCCAAAAGAGAACGAAAAAATGCTTCTTTGTCTTTTGTGTCGAGCATAGACACGTGTAAATTTTAATCAATCTGATTGGCCAGACGGTGGCACAGCCGCTGGCTCAGCGCGGGCTTAAGCGGGCTTTTAGCGCGTCAACTCAAAGCAACTGGGATCAGCAACTGGTAGGTTTGAGTTCCATAATGTAGTGTCGGTCTATGTGGAATGGATCTCACCTCGACGAGAACCGTCTCTACAGTCTTTGAAGAAATCAAGGACGAATATGGAACACGTTTCAAGTGTTTGATTTGTCTCCGCACGTTGTCCAGACTTCAAAGGTTGGAAAATCACTTAAGTTCAATACACGGAATAGGTGAGATACATCGATTGGTTTTGAGTTAGCTATCTTCAAGTTAGAACTTTAGCTTTAGGTTGACTTTTAATAGGAATGTTATATTGTTTACGAATTCCGTACAGAATTCCCGGTGAAGATCATTTAATCCTTTCCTTAACAGAATGCCGCGTAAGAAGGTATAAGAAATATGTCGATGATTCCAGCGTGCCAGTGCCAAAATCAACACAGTATTACCGTGCAAAACGTGCGAAAATGTCAGCGTCACTTTTACCTTCGCTTATACCTGAACATCAGTCGGCCTTTGGAGTTGGATATGACCCTCTCCAAGAAGTAGAAAATCCAGAAGAGTCGTCCGAACAAAATCCTTTAGAACCATCGTCAGGTCGCTGCGCTTTGAGGGGTTCAGATTCAGCTACAGATGAGTTTACGGTATTTGACAACATGGGACCATCGTCAGAAGGTAGTCAGTACTGCGACGATGACGATGACGACCAGGATTCTATAACATCCTCGGTCTCTGAGGTTTCAATGGAGGACAGTGATTCCTCAACAGATACAGAAACGAGTGACACAGCTGACGATACTGAAACCGACAATTCTCCAGAAATCGTGGAGAAAACTTTTTCAGCCCAACAAACTGCATGTATGGCTATTCTTGCCTTGATTTCCAGACATTGCATTACAACCGAGGCTGCCAAAGACATCATCGATTTAGTGAGAATTCTTTGTCCAGAAAATGAAACTTTACAGTCCCTTACATATGCAAACGTACAACAAGTGTGTGGGAATTGCGAGCTCTTTGTCTATGACGTATGCGAGAGATGCTTTTGTCTGTTTCCTACCGAGCTTCAGGATCAAGTGATGTGTTCAACCCCTGGATGCAATGGGTAAGGAGTTTTAAAATGTATCAGTCAAGACTAGCATTTAAAGTTGACGGAAATTTTTGCTCTTAAGGCCAAGTGAAAAACTGTTTGCCTGATCTGGATCAATTTTATAAAAATACAGAATTCCTGAATTTTATTACAGTCATCTCCTGTTAAAGGGACAGGTTCACGGCTCAGCGCATGTGCATTAATCAAATTACTTTTTTCCGATTTATCAGTAATTCTATCGGTTAATAACCCCGCTCACAGGTATCTCAGCTATCACATACTATAATAAGCCCAAGAAGAATGGCGGAGGACTAAATTTGCAGGAAATATTAATGGATTGCACCACCAACACTGCCAACGTTGAATTTATCGTTGACCCGAAGGTTTTATTCCATGGTTGATGAATTTACCGCTGTTTGCACGCGCTTTGGTCAAATGGCTGCCAGGGGCGTGTGCAGATACCTAAGAAATCATTAAACGCAAATCTTTGGCAAGAAAATTTCACACGAGCAATCTACTCGTTTCTTTTTGGTTCTTTAAAGTGCCAATGTTATGAAATAATATTGCTTGTGTACTCGCTACAGCATGCACAGGTGAAATAACAGCATTTAGATTCACAAGCATGCGCTAAACCGTGAAGCCTTCCCTTCAACTCTGGCACCCTAATGGCAACATGAGTAATTTTAATAGCGAGAGTCCCTCATAGTGAGGGTTTATTTCAGTCGAATGTCTGTGATTATTTTATTTTTGCTGGGGTCAGTTAGCTGCTGTCCACATTGTTGGGCTATCGTAGTAGCGGGGTCTCAAAGGCAAGAGTTGTCTGTATTTCCAAATTAATGCTCTCACGCATGTTGCTGAAAACAATCATTACTTTTGTTTGTGTAACACTGCCGAGCATTATTACTAGTTGCAGGACTCTAAGCACCCTGTTACTTTACTACAACATCAGTATTAGCTAATTAGATTTTCATTAGTAAGACAATTTTGAAACACATTTTCAGTGAACATGGTGTGTATTACTATGATAGTAATAATAATTAAATAAATTATTATTATTATTATTATTATTGTCATCATTTCTCCTTGAGGCTAAGGTACAAAGGAAGTTTAAGTCAACAAGAAAAGAGACTACACAAAAGCAGTTTTGTAACTGTTAACGTCTTTGATCAGTTGAGATGTTTGCTAGCCCTTGTAAAAATTTTACCGCGATCTCGGCGAGATCGCGGCAATCTCGCCGAGATCGCGCCGGAGATAGCCACGATCGCGGCGAGATTTCAAAATATCGCGCCGAGAAAAGTAGACCGCGGCGAGATCGCGCTGAGATCGGCGAGATCTCGGCGAGATAGCCACGATCTCGGCGAGATTTCAAAATATCGCGCCGAGAAAAGTAGCCCGGGGCGAGATCGCGCCAAGATCGGCGAGATCTCGGCGAGATAACCACCATCTCGGCGAGATTTCCAAATATCGCGTCGAGAGATCTACCCCGCGGCAAGATCGCAACGCGATCTCGCCGCGCCAAACCCGTTCGTGGCGATCTCGGTGCAATTTCAAAATGTCGCGCCGAGATATGTAGCGAGAAGTGAGATTGCAGCACGGTCTCGCCGCGACAAACTAGTTCGCGGCGAGATAGTCACACACAATCTCGGCGCGGAATATAGCTGTAATCTCGGCGATTTCATGTTGAGATTTCTACTGTTGCAACGCAGAGACTGTCTCGATCTTTGCGAGATTTATCTCCATAGAATCTCGATATCGGTAAGATTTCTCAGGTTTTACTGCTGCAACTGCCATTGTATTTGTGCAAATCTCCTGACCCTGTACCCATAGCTTCAAACAAGCGCGACCAGCGATCTATTTCGAGGAAGAATCTGAAATAAATCAGCTCACAAATTAATTTACCGGCTGCAACGAGTAAATAACAACGATCAGAAACGCTGTTGGCTCTGCATGATTGGCTCTGTTTTACATGTGAAGTCATTTGATTTCACCATCAGACCACTGCACTGACGTCTATTTGTTGTCACTTACCATGTATGCAGAGGACTTCGTTTGTCATGTCATCTCTTCGTTGAACTTTCTTTATAAGCCACTTCGGAAGAGTTAGGCAAGGGTTTTAAAGACAGATACCTGTGACTCATTTGTTGTCGTTCTGAATTTGTCTTTTTTCGCTGCTTGCCAGCCATGAGCTTACCTGATACCGTAAAGTCGCGCCAAAAAATCCCGCCTTGACTCCCGCCGTTGCGTTAATGGGGCAATGTGATTGGTTGATTTAATCACACCATCGGCGAGCGGTGCTCGCGTAAACCCCAAAAAATGCGAGAACTTTTCCACAAAACTTACAGAAGTGGAAAATGGCTTCTTTTGTTGAATGTACAGGGGCAAATTGAAATGTTAAAGTTGTTATTTTTTACTACGGAAAACAACATGGTTTTTCAAGTTTGAAGCAAGAGCAAGAGCGTTTTGGAAGATATACAAGAACTCGGCTATTGCTCAACTAAACAAGCCACACTAAAGGACCTAAAGTGTACTGAGAATGAACTTAAGCTTATAACTATATTATGGACAAAGCTACAACTGAGGAATGAACACTCAGGTTAAATGCTTTCAAGACTTTCAGAGGACGTTTGTAGTCTACACAGCTTAATCAGTAATGCCGCGATGGAAGCCACCAACTGGGTTTCTTCTCTACCGGGAATCAGTCCTTCGACGAGTTTTGTAGTTGCCCAAGCATTCAACGTGTGACACAAAGGTCAGTGAGTTTCACTTTTCTCAGACGGCATCATCAGCATGTACGGCTTTTCCTTGCCTTGATTTTTCCCCTTTTATCTCGTCGGCTGACTGTTGACCTTTATTTTAATTGGTGATGTTGATTTCACTCAAGTAAACTGCGAGTCTTTCACAGAAACACGCTCCTTCGTGAGAATATTAAGCTTAAAAAAATCTTCACTTGACTTTGCTGTAAAAATGTGTGGGGATGAGGTATAAATAACCTAACTTACCGGTAACGAATTTGATATGAGCCAAAACTTCAGCACTTTTTTTGCATGAGTTCAGAAATAAAATTTTCGCCGTCTTCCCCAGATTTGCGTTAACAGTCAGGTGACAAGTCTGACAAATTTAAGAATTTGCGGCAAGTTGCGGAATGTTATACTGAAAATGGTTCCTTCTTAACCAGTTTTAGATGCAAAACAGCAACAACTCAAATTTTGCGATCGAATATTTCACGAGCTTCACAGTACATGACAAAATAATCCCAAGATTTGCGTGACCACAATTTGGCGAGCAGCCAATTTCTCAGTGCAAGACAAGGAGACGCCACAAAAACACTTTATCCAGTCTAATTAGATGTTGTTGTCATTTAAAGTACCAAGATAAGGGAAAATAACAGGATTATTAACTAGATTGATTTATTGGATTGTTAGGGTTATATCAAAACGGAAGATGGTCATCCCTGTTCATAGCTGCATGATCATATTTCAGTGTTTACATTCACAAACGAGTTTGAAGCGCAAGGGGCGCAGACAGACGTTTTCAATAGATTCACCACATTTGCTAATATTTGGCGATTTAATTTGTCAGTTCCTTGCTTAGATGAACAAACCTGAGTTTCTGCACGGCCATCATTCAATACTTTGTCTTGACTACAAATAAATCGCTCTCCCTGAACCGAGAACACATATCGTTTACATGTGAGCGTATAAAATGCAAGTGCGAACAAACACAAAAATGCTCAAAACACCATCAAACTCTTCCTGTTCGTTGGTTTATTCTCCCGCAGATCGATGCTACGGATTTCACAGCTAATAAAGAGGGCACTTGCCTCCTTCCACCAGCGTGGGGAATGACAACTAATGGAGATCGATCAGCTGAAGTAAAAACACATGCACGTGAACTATTCTTTGTCTCCTCGTTATTGTCACGTGGAAACAGTGCCATATAAAGGATAATTTAATTACAAAACACGTCCAAGGCTGATAGCAGTCTTGTTAACAATTCCTGGAACTGTAATATAGAACATAGTTTTGTCAGCGTCTGGTAGTTTGATTAATTGTTAACGTAAATGTAAATTACGTTCTCATCGAACCTATTTTGGTTGCCGAGAATTTCGCTTCCCGACGGGATAACAGCAAGATTTTGACCGCTAGGAATTTCGTTTCTCGCCGCGAATCCCGGCAAGACTCCCACCGAGACCTCGCCGCGAAACTGCCCGCCGAGATTTCCGTATCTCGCCGCGATCTCGCTGCAACATCTCGCCGCGTATTTGCCTGCCGACATTTCCATATCTCGCTGCGATCTCGCCGCGATCTCGGCGAGAATCGCGGCGAGATCGCGGCGGGTTTTTGGCCGCCGAGATTTCCCGCATCTCGCCGCGATCTCGGCGAGAATCGCGGCGAGATCGCGGCGCGTTTTTGGCCGCCGAGATTTCCCGCATCTCGCCGCGATCTCGGCGAGAATCGTGGCGAGATCGCGGCGCGTTTTTGGCCACCGAGATTTCCAGTATCTCGCCGCGATCTCGGCTGTGATCTCGGCGCGGTACCGAGATCTCGGCGAGATGGGGAAATCTCGGCGGCCAAAAACGCGCCGCGATCTCGCCGCGATTCTCGCCGAGATCTCGCCGCGATCTCGGAAAAATTTTCACAAGGGAGAAAGTGAGTACAATGAAATTTTTTTCTCCAACTTGAAACTTTGTTTAGGTTGATTCAATTTGAATTTTTCAAAACTTGCTGCAAGAATGGGTAACTTAATGAAATGTTAAGAAGTACTAGTAAATATTGTTTTGTTGGAATGTTAAGGCAAAATCAATCCTGCATTGACAGGTTTGTACAAGTGGTCTCTGACAAGATGCTGAAGGGGGCAAACAAGGCTGCCACACCCAAATGATTAAAGCACACAATGTGGACTTCGTGTCTTTTTTTTGTTTTTTGCAACAAGATTTGCATGTAAATAGAAAGCCATAAGTGACTTTCAAGTTTTCAAATTGATATGAAATTAACAACTGCTGGTTTGCATATGACATTACCTAATTTCAAAATCAAAAAAAAAAACATTACTCCTTCTGACTTTTTAGTTTTATTACACAATAGAGCTGCTTAACACTGTCTGATCTGTTTACAAATTTTCAGTTTGATAGGGGTCTTCCTTTCATAATAGAATGTGTTTGAATTTCAGAGACATAGTGAGGTTGTTTACATGCTAGTCATCTAACATCTCTCAGATTCTTGACTTGATGTGTTGAGTGGATTCAATTTTTTTTGTGATGGCGTGGCAGTGAAACCCTGCAATAGCTGTGTATTATATCCTGCTTTCTAGGTTCTTTTACCTTGTCACACTGACACTGATTAATTTAATTCTTACATTGAATTAATTATAGCTTTTTCTGTTATGTCATTAAAGGAGATGGAATCTGGCATTCTATCCAGGCAAGAAATAAACAACGTGGGAAGGCAATTATCACTGACATAATTGATGGGAAATACTATGTAAGGTTGTGTCAAGCTGGTCAGTTTTTGAACAATCCATCAAATATAAGCTTCATCTTCAACACGGATGGTGCTCCTCTGTATTCCTCTTCATGCGTATCTCTCTGGCCAGTGTTTTTGGCCATCAATGAGCTTCCGTCCCCTGACAGGTACAGCTGTACGAGTAAGCATTTAAACACTGAGTGTTCACAGGGAATAAGGTCCCAAGTACTTGTTGTTCTTACAGTGTGTCACATTGACCCTTGAATTCACAAGTATAGTACAAGACAAATTGGAAGGAGATTTTTAATTTACTGTAGCTTACTTTTTCTATTAAACCTACCTCCTCTCTAGTAATTCCCCCATTTATGAGGAAGATAACTTCAGCATTCAAACCAGGTCAAGCTTATTCCCATAGATTCTATTAATTACCAGGTAACTGATTATTGGAAATTTGAAGTGTTAGCCACTGTGGATATCAGATTTATTTCTGCATCCCTGCATATGCGATGTAGTTGAATTTTAGTCTCAAATTCCCAGTAGTCAATACAATATACAATACCATAATATTTCCATAGCGCTTATCTGTTTAAGTGCTTAGCACTTTACAATGCTTAAAAAATAGTAATAATAAAATAAAATAAAAATTCGGTCGGATAAAAAAATTATACAGTCTTTTGAATTCATCACTTGTTATGCATGCAAGAATACAGAAAATAATGGTTTGATATCTAAAATGTGCAGCTATAACAATTTTGGATGAAGAGTTATAATTATTAATAACAGTATTATTTATTAATTGATTAATTGAACAGAATTGATTGGAGTAGGCTTTACCTGGTTTGACTGTAAATAAATCCCCCTAAGGTTAATTAGACAGTGTAACATTTATGTTACTGTACGTGAGATAAGAAGTACACCTAGAAATGAAGATAAATTATTTGCCTTTGTGATCTACAATGTAACTGTACCATATTCAAAATTCAACAGGTGGTTCCAGCCGGGTCAATAATCCAAAAATTGATTTTTTTAAAATCTAGTGCAAGTACATGTAATATTATTTAATTTTTACCTGCAACATGTATTTGGCAGCAGCACCCTGAAAGACTCCTATTCCATGTTATTAAGAAAAAAAGACTACTGAACAGTACTTGACAATTATGTTTTTCTGTCTTTCAGGTTTTCAAAAAGAAACATGATGTTGTGGGGGATTTGGCAGGGAAAAGGAAAACCGCCATTCAATGCCTTTTTTGAGCCTTTTACATCTCAAATGAACCAACTGTACAAAGAAGGTAAGTGTGCATGTAAATGGCCTCAGTGGTTTTTTGTTGAAAAATATTAAAAATGATGCGCTGTAGACAAGCTTTCTCAGCTAAATTGGTCTGCCATTAGTACAGTCGAAGCTCTCCTTGCGACCACTCTCTTAAGCGACCAGCTCAAGTTACGACCAACATTGTCAAACCCCGTTTGAACTGTCACTTAAACTTTGTAATTAGAAGCTCTCGTAAGTGACCGCTCCCTTAAGCGACCGTGACCACTTTTGTGAATCCCTTACTGGTCTTTTCGTGTGTTTCTAAGTTCTCATAAGCGACTACTCAGTCAACATGCACTTTAATAAACTGGTACCCACTTCTTGATTAAATTCAGAGTACCACATACATGTAGCATAATGGTTTGTTGACTTGTATATATGCGATCCTCTTCTGCAACAGTCAATGAAATTTATTTAATATTATTGCTACAGCACTCTGATTAGTGACCGTCATCATATGCCAGACTTTATGCTGGAAGCTGTTTGTCTCTTATACAACCACCCTCTATTGTTTTACCACGCGGTCACTTACGAGAAGGGGCCAGCTCTAGTTGCGACCACTTTTCTGAGTTCCCAAGGTGGTCGCTTACGAGAGCTTCGTCTGTAAAGAATTTGAACTGGTGTCATCATTTCAATTAAACTCAACACTGTGCAGCTAAAATAATAGCAGAATTCGATGATTCGTGGGCAGAAAAGTTGAAAAAAAAAATCAAACTTTCACAACACAGATTTTCTTCAATTTTAAATAAAAAGGTTTATAATCGATAATGAAAGTGATCTATCAAAAGAAAATCTGGGGTCATCGAACATTATTTTAAGACAGGTAAATCTGTGCATAGATATTAGATATTTTCAACGGCACGTACACGCAGTGCATGATGTGGTATGACATGGCAACGTGAACTGCATATACAGTAAGGATGCGCAGAAACGATTAGCACGAACGTCCTGAAGAAAATAATTATTTGGAATTTTGGGGTGTAATTTTAATATTGAACAAGGATCTTGCTTAAGCTTGGTCGCTGACTTTTTTTAATGGCCTAAAGGAATAACCATTGAAGTTCAAAAACAGACACCACCAGTTATGTCCGAGCTGCAGTTCTGCTTGGGACCACCGACCTACAAGGGAAAGCCTATGTCCTAAACATGACACAGCATAATGGTGAAGGTGGTTGTGCAACTTGTGAAGAAATGGGAGTTGTTGTTGCCCAGGGAAAGGGCCACACTCGTTGCTATCCATACAGATCACCAGTCGAGAGAGCCCCCCCCTCGTACTACAGAGTCGCTATTGGAAAATGCTATCCAAGCAAGTCGGACAAAAACAAAGGTGATTTCCATATCAAAATTAACTTTTACTTTTCAGTTGCAGTAACTGAAACTAAGTATATATTTTATTGTTTCAAATCATGTTTCTGAAAATGTATGGGTGAAACGTAATAACCATTTACCGTGTATTTTTAATTACATGAACATGTGCAGTACCCATACAAGTGGTTTTAGTGGTATAGAGGAATTTCAGTTATCAGATGCATGGGTATTACTTTTTATGGCAATAAAAAAGACATGTTGTTCTGAATCTCTTTGCAATGATCTGAATGTAAATTGTTTGTTGAATTGGTCTGATGTTTAGGTTGCAGGCTTGTATGACGTTACCAGCTTGGCGATGATGCCGTGGTTTGATATAGTTTTAGGAATGGTGCCTGACTACATGCATGGACGTTTGTTGGGCATCACTAAAACTTTACTTCACAAGTGGTTTTCTTCGACAAATTATAAGAAAGATTATTTTGTTGGTGGCCAGGTATGTTTGCCCAGCATGTACAGTAGTTGCTTTTTTAAGTAAACAGTTGCATATTTTTCTAACTTGTAGTCAACTTATAGTAATAATATTACTATTATTAGTAGTAGTAGTATTATTAGTATTAGTATCATTATTAAATAAATGTGATTGTTTGTCCGCATGCCTATTTGATACGTAATTGGAGGGTGATCACGTCGGTGTCCAATAGGCTTCTTTCGATATATTAAAATTCAGCTTGGTAGCGAGGCCCAGAGGACACAAATAAAAGAAATTTTACAAGCATGTTTATTCATTTCTTTTGTTTGTGTCCTCTAGGCCTCGCTACCAAGCTGAATTTTAATATATCGAAAGAAGCCTAATACGGCTGTCCAATTAGAACTTTATGTAATTGGATAGCTGTAATCGGACAACTACACTATGTACGTCAATCAGGTGCACTTGAAAGGGGTTCTCTTTGTAGCTGTTTCTGCTCTGCTCGTAATTTCAAATCGTCCTTGCGCTACACGCTCCGTCGATTTAAAATAAATATTACTCGCCCAATTACTCCCTGAATTGTACTCCACTCAGTCCAATTACCATTACTTATTGTTGTTGTTGTTGTTGTTATTATTATTATTATTATTACTTTGTTATTTGCATTTAAATGAGCCTAATGGCTCACGAAATTAAATGCGGTTTACTTAGAATCGCCTGCACTCTTATGGTTAAATGTTTATATTTGTAATTTATTACATACATGTAGTGTACAAGAATGCCCATGGGATTTGGATGCTTTGTGTAGAATTGCCTGCACTCTTATGATTATTTTAGTATGAATTTTGGATTGTTATTGTTCCTTTACTGATTATAGTGTTCAGTTTAAAATTATTGAAATATGTCACGATTGTCAGTGAGACAAAATTAAAGTTATCCACCTAAGACTTCCTTATAACCTTTTGGCTCGCAGATCAAACAAATCAACAGGCGAGTCCTCCAAATGAGGCCACCAGATGTACTGACCAGGCTACCAAGAGACATTGAGAAACACTTTAAAAACTTTAAAGGTACATGTAAATGTATTTTTGTTGTATTGATCCTCAAATAAAATATAAGAGCTCGTTGCTGGCTGGTTGCCAAGGGAAACCAAATAACATTTGTATCTCAGTTCTCTTAGAGAGAACTTAGATAGCTACAACTCTAAAACCTTTCTAAGAATTGTTGCCTTCCCTGACAATGCTGATTACTGGATAAATTCGTACAGGTTTCCTCTCCCATAACCTTGAGATTGTCTTTCAGTCTTGATGTTCATTCTTACTTACATTTCCACCACCACTCAGGTATTATACATGTAGTCAAAATACTCAGCGCGTTCTGCTTATTATTTGGGAATGACTTTCTTTAATCGAGAACGGATTGCGTTATTGGAATCAAGATTCCACTTTCAAAGTGAATTTTGTAATGTTCCAACGGTAGCCTTGTTCCAAATAAGGAATGCTGATTGGTTTATTAATGAGGTTAAATGTATTTAACCAAGTTAACCTATAACGAGCATGTGGTTATCAAGCGGTGGTGGTCAGCGGTTGTTCAGGTGCTGTCAGGCTCAGTTTGCGTAGTTTACTGTAATGACGGGCTGTTGCTGCTTGCACAAGTTTTGTCTAGGTATTTTGCAGCATTCTGCTTGTTTTTTTTACCCCGGCCCTCCCTCCCTCTTATTTGTTTTATTTACTTCTTTTTGTTTTTCTCTCCACTGACTAAGTCAGTGTGACGGGTGCTGGGGCGTGTGGGGCTCATGGCTGGGGTCAGGGGATTTGCAAGTAATGGAGTAGCCCATCTGGGGGCCGGCTGACCACAGGGGAGGCCCCTGGATATCCCAGGCACCCAACCTCCATTACGCAAGGCAGTAGGTTAATTGACATCTGGCAAATGTGCACGTGCAAGTAGCAGACTGTTGGAGGCTTGACGTGTCTGGCCTGAGTTGTGTTCGCTCAACAAAATACTAATTGCAGGCACTTTTCCACGTAAATAAGCAGTCTGTTGTTGTAAAACTGTAAAGAATAATTTCTTAAAAACAAGTGTGCTGTAAATACACAACAAATGTTCCTGAAAATTGAGAAAAATTCCCTGTAATGTCAAACCGACTGAAACCAACAGCTGCCAACGGTTTCGTATTTCGCGTGTGAACTTTTGGCTTCTGTTAGTAACAATCCAATCAACATCCATTACTTCGAATGAGTCTACCGTTGGAACATTTTCATTATTAAATTTGAAAATGGAATTTTGATTCCGATAATGCAATTCGTTCCCGAGTGATGAAAATCATTCCTAAATAGTGAGTGGAACGCGCTGAGTATTTTGACTATAATCATTTTTGGTCTTACACCCGTCATCTTACCTCTCTGACACGATCAAGATATTTTTCAGCACTGTTTTCCCATTGTTCATGGAATTTGCCAACATGGTCTTCCAAATAAACTCACCTTCTGCCCAGGTTGTTTCAAATTATTATTTATTATTACGGAATTACGGGATTATTATTATTATTATTATGATTTGTCCTGTGAAGTACATGTCATTCATATTATTACTTTTTTTTCTTTTGAAGCTTCTGAGTTGCAGTCTTGGCTACTGTTCTATGCATTGCCATGCTTGGTGGGCTTTCTACCTGATAAATATCTTCAACATTTTGCCTGTTTCTCTGAAGCTATTTACATCCTCCTTGGCAGTGGAATTACTCCAACCCAGTTAAAGAGTGCAAAGGACCTTTTAGATAAATTCTACAAAGACTTTCAGACATTGTATGGTATGAATAAATTATTTTTCATTTTTGTGAGGTCAGTATTTGTGTTAGTACTAAATTAAATTGAAATACATGCAACTAAAATATTTGAGTCTTATCCTGACAGGAAAAGAAATGATAATAAAAAAAACACAAGTATACAATTTTTTTTGTAGGAGATGGGAGTTGTGGTCTCAACATACACAATGCAGGAGCCCACCTGGCAGATTATGTTGAAGGCTGGGGGCCACTTTGGGCTTGGTCAACATTTGGATTTGAAGACATGAATGGAACCCTTATGGATTTTTGCCATGGCACCGGAAATGTTTGTAGACAAGTTAGTAGCAATGATGCTGATAAAAATATATCTTGACTAGCCTGACAATTTGTAGATTGTTTACACGCACATGAGATGTTATCAAACCGTGAAAACAATAGTATTATCATTGTAAGGCACCCTGAGTTTTTACGTGAAATAGGTCTTAAGATTCCTAAATAATGGTATTATTTTTTTACATATCTTTAACAGGGAAGAACATTTTGAATTTAAATTTTGATAAAATATCAAATTATTATTTATTCAGAAGTAACATGCAATTTATCAGGAGTGTGTTAATGTTGATAATTGCTAGATCATGAAAGAAAAAAGAAATGAGCTGTTTGCAAAGTTTACTTTCCAGCTGCAATGTTGGGATTTTTTTAAGCAAAATAACTTGTGTTCAGGATACAACTGAGAATTGGACTAGTGGTTCATTCCTTAGTCTTCCATAAGTTGTCAAATTCTTGATGAGATTTATTCTTTCATTTCTACTTTTCTAATGACATGACAGTGAAAACCATTTACCGATAACACCATATAGTTGAGGGGAAAGGCATCTCAAAGTATCAGTGAACTTTTTTTATGTACATCAACCCTGTACGTGTAACTACTTGTGCAGGCAAGTTGAGTATAAAATGGATTCATTGAGTTGTCTCGTCCTCGATTACCCAATTCTTTTAATTTCATTCGAAATGTTAACCTTTATATTTTATTACAGACAAGTGCCAAAGACTAATAAACCAAATTTATTAATTCATAAGTTTGCACTGTTTTAGCTGATTTGGATGTTGCATGCTCAGAGCTGTCTGCGCAGTGATGTGGATTTTATGACAGGTGGATCAATCAAAGATTTTATCACCCGAATGCTTACTACTAAGAGAAGGTATAGGTTATGTTCTTTTCTATTTGTTTGTTTTGTTGTCTGTCTTTTGGCAGCGACACTTTGGTCAACACTTATGATAATTTTCTCTGTCACTTAATTTAGCCAAATTCAGCTATGAAGTACAGTATGTGTGCTTAAAACCGGCGTACCCTAAAACTGGTGTATTTACAAAAACGATGTAATATTCTCCTTCGCAAATGATATACGACAAAAAAGTGAGGTTTCCGATGATTTATTGATTAGTTCTCTTGATTGGTTGGATTTTTTGCTGTTGTTGAAGGCGAGAATTATTCAAGTTAGTTGACAGGTAGGTAAATTTATATTATTCTTAACAGAGGTGCCATTCAGTGCTCCTTAAATTTCATGGTTTATTCACAAAATTGTTTAAGCGCATAACATGCAGTGCATTGGAAACTGGCGTTTAGTGCAAGAAATAAAGAGTAAGCTTTCTTCTGGTGTAAACGATTTTGCTTCTTGGCTTGTCTTTCTTGGTAAAGCGAGTGTTCATTTACAGTTTGTCTTAATTCCTAACATTGTGATGCTTCCACAAGAGGTTTGCAACAGAAAAGATACGATTTAATGTAAATCATTATTTTTTTGCTTTCGTTTAGTCTAAAGAATCTGAAAGAAGCAAACAACTGCCAGATAGCAGGTGGGGCGAAGAAACTAACAGAGATACCTCCAAGTATAGCTGATGATGTTGCCCAACAGTGTGGTGAAAACATTTTCAAAGTCTTCAGGATTGTCAAGAAAGGACATGTTTATTTCTCCAAGGAGTACACGAGAATGGTGAAACGGAATGCTTGTGTGGTGTTGCTCTCAAATGGAAAAGTGGGAGAAATAAATTACTTCATCTGGGACAAGCAATCAGGAGATACTTTTTTTGTTTTTGAGGAAATACTGCAATACGAACAAAGACCAATTCCGATTCAAAGCAAACGTGACCTTATCACCTATAGGGAAGGCTAAAAGCCATGGTACAGAAGCCGCCATTCCCATCACAATAACCAAAAGAATGATTCTCTCACAAATCAATCGCGTTTACGATCCGCTTGGTCTTGCATCTCCGGTCACTGTCAGAGCCAAGATCCTAATGCGACAATTATGGACAGCAGAAGAAAGTTTAGACTGGGATGATCCGATTCCTGAAAAAAAGAGGGATAACTGGCTAGAATTCTTTCAAGACCTAGGTAACATGGATTTGGTCATCTTCCCGAGATGCCTCAAGCCATTAGGTGCAATTGGACCACCTATCCTTATTATATTTAGCGATGGATCCGACAACGCATATGGAGCGTGTGCCTACGTCCGATGGACCCTACCAAGAGAGAGATTCGATGTTAGACTAATAATGTCGAAGAACCGACTCTCACCAAATAGGAAGATATCAATCGATCGCGTAGAATTATGCGGTGCTGTCTTGAATAAGAGGCTTAAAACCTTCTTGGAAAAGGAATCCCGATATCAGTTTGCGAAATACTACCATATCGTCGACTCTCAGATAGTGCATGGAATGGTTCAAAAGGAATCTTACGGCTTTAACACTTTCGCAGCGACCCGCATTGGTGAGATACAAGAAGGCACTGACCCTCAAGATTGGTATTGGGTTGAGAGCGACAACAACATCGCGGACTGGATAACTAGAGGTAAAAGACCAAACGATATCGATGCCGACAGCGATTGGCAGAGAGGTCCAAGATTTTTAAGACTGCCCGAATCCGAATGGTCGATCAGCAAAGTGATCTGTAAACAAGAATCAGCAGACCAGCTTAAAAGGGCAACGACAATGCATACCACAACGAAGGATGACTCACTAGCGGAAAGAATAAACATTTACAAGTACTCAAGCTATAAAAAATTGCTAAGAGTAACGGCACGAGTGCTATCCCTTTATAAACGAAAACCATCAACAAGTTTAAAGAATGCAACCAAGACTTTGATACCTGATGATATCGCAAAGGCCAAAACGTTCTGGATCCTAGAAGCGCAAAGGTCCATGGCTTCTGATGTAAAGATAGGGAAATACAAGCGATTATGCCCAAGAACAAGAGAAGACGGAATAATTATAGTTGGCAGTCGAACGAGCAAATGGATGCACATGAGCTACGACAAGAGTGAAGTGATTCTCCTGCCTCGAGAACATCGTTTTTCCCCACTCTACGCGGAGCACGTACATGGCATTGGACATCACGGAGTATCGACAATCGTAAGCAAGATCAGGTTAAGATTTTGGATCCCAAAAATCCATAACATGGTTAGCTCCATCAGACACAAGTGTGTCATCTGCAAGAAATTGGACGGAAATCTAAGTGTACAAACCATGGGACAACTTCCGGAAGAAAGACTCAAGCCGTCCCCTCCATGGCACAACACAGCAATCGACTTATTCGGACCACTGAAAATAAGAGATCAAGTAAAGAGACGTACGATTGGAAAATGTTATGGGGTTCTATTCAATTGCATGAGTACAAGAGCCGTTCATATTGACCTGGCATCTGATTACAGCATGGAAGCATTCTTACTCGTATTGAGACGGTTTGCATCTCTGAGAGGGTATCCTGCAAAGCTTTACTCAGATAATGGTCCACAACTGGTATCAGCCAATGAAGAGCTACGAAACATGACAAAGGGCCGGGATATGAAAAAACTCGAAGAGTTTGGAGTGATCGAAGGACTAAAGTGGGAATTTACACCAGCTGACGCCCCCTGGCAGAACGGAATCTCAGAAGCCCTAATAAAATCCGTCAAACGAGCTATCACCGCAGCAATCGGCCAGAACATCATGATATTTTCAGAGCTCCAGACAGTCTGTTTTGAGGTCGCCAATTTAATTAATGAAAGACCAATAGGGCGACATCCCACAACACCTGAAGATGGAGCATATCTCTGTCCGAATAATATCTTATTAGGACGTGCATCTGCAAGAATCCCCAGCGGACCATTTGAAGGAGACGCAAATCCTCGCCGCCGTTTCTACTTTGTGCAAGGCATCATAAACGCGTTTTGGAACAGATGGACACGTGACTTCTTTCCGAGTTTATTAATAAAACAAAAATGGCATACATGTAGGCGCGACATTAAGGTTGGCGACATCGTGCTAATTCAAGATTCAAATCAAGTAAGAGGTAAATGGAAACTCGGACGCGTCGTAACAGCTAATCCGGGAAAGGACGGCAAGGTCAGAAAGGTTGAGATCCAATACAAGAACCCAGTGCTAAACGAAAAGGTACAAATCTACAAAGGTCGGGGTTATGTGACAGTAGAGCGACCCGTACAGCGACTTGTTGTGATTGTCCCCGTCGACGAAGAAGACCAACTCCAGGGTCACGATTAAAATATTAAAAAAACAAAAGGGACACAAAAAACTAAGGACTCCGTATTTTACACTTTCAGAGAGTGGGGAGTGTTTCGTTGGAAACGAATTCTTAATTTGTGACGATTACGTTACAATCGATAATTAACGAGAGAATTACGTTACAATCGATAATTAATTGTAATTAGTGACATTGCGAACGACAATTGAGATTACCGCCGGTTTTCCTCCCGAAGAAAAAGAATTAAATAAGAGCCATCGGGTATGTAAATATTCAATCATTCAACTTTGGCAATATTGTTGTGTATAATTATCGTTGTGATGTTAATACAGGTTTCGAAAGACTCAAAGCTGTAAACCAGGTACAACCCTATACGAGACAGCAAATAAACTGAGAGTCCTTTGACACGTTGGTGAACTTATTAACCGCTTCGCTTCGGTCTCTTCAAGTGCACTCAGTGATCAACAACATACATATGTAACCTTTGAACATCAAACGAAAGACATACCGGTACATTCGTTCTCCAAGGTGTGAATAAAAGTAATTGGTTGTTAAAAAGAGATTTTCTTCCAAGTAAATTGGCCTTAATTTTTTTAAGTTTTAAGCCACTGCTACCTTCATTGCTCTGTCCATAGCCAAACCAACTTTTATCAAGTCTTGACTTGTACCGTTTAGTATCGTACGTTTTAGCATTTTCAAGTAGCACTCATTCATGGTGACACTGTGCCTTTAAGAATGTTTCGTCCTGGTGTGAACACAGTCTTAGGGAATTACACGCTTGCTCGGAGGTATGAAACCTCTCTTCTCTTGTTTAACGCAATATCTCATTGGTTCACTGCACTCACTCATGTGAAATTGAGTTACCGGTAAAAGCAGCAAGAGAAATTTCATATCTCCATGCACCCATGTATTCTCTATTTATTACACTTTCTATCATTGCTTTTTTCATGATTAGTGTGTAATTTTTTTTTCGTTGCCTAGAAAATCCAGAGGAGACTGACACCATTAAGGACCATGCCCTGGTCGGAGGATAGGAAGGCTTTGGTGGAGTTGGCAGTTGGAAGCCCCGCTTACAACAGCAGTGAGGAGTCCGACTTCTCGGAAGATGAGAGCGGGGAACCCAGACTATCAGGTTTCCTTGTTAAAAAGCTACCTTGGGAAAGGTCATTGTTAACAAAATATACGAAAGCTCTTGATGATGCCTACATCAAGAGCCTTAAGCCAAGAGCACGACGAAGCCTTGTAGCCAGACGACTACATTCCCAGTCATCAAAACGGCGCCGACCCATTGAGGTCAGTCAAGCCTGAAGAGCCAGCCTCACCCTTGGCAGTATCAACTCCACCCACCAGCCACCGACCATTAGCAGTATCGTCTCCTTCTCCTGCCAGTCAACCATCAGCAGTATCAACTCCATCTGCTAGAAGCAGGCCTTCAGCAGTGTCAACTCCATCCTCAAGCAGCCGGCCATCAGCAGTATCAACCCCTCGGAGTCGGCCGGCAGCAGTATCAACTCCACCCACCAGCAGCCGGCCCTCAGCACTATCAACCCCTTGCAGTCGGCCTGCAGCAGTTTCAACACCACCCATCAGCAGCCGGCCGTCAGCATTTTCATCCCCTCGCAGCCTGCCATCATCAGTTGCAACTCCGTCTACAAGCAGCCGGCCATCAGCAGTTTCAACTCCGTCTACAAGCAGCCGGCCATCAGCAGTTTCAACTGCATCCATCAGCTCCCATTCCTCAACGCCATCAGTGTTGGGCAAAAAAGAATCGAAAAAAGCACAAAAGAACACCGTCCATAGACCACTGCCGAGAATTTCTTCTTCACCTGTTTATTAAGTTTATTAATGATCTACACGAGGACTGATCAAAGGAATTATACTTACGGAGGCCATGTTTTGCAATGATTTCCTAAAAGTGTGCTCTTTTCTAAGGTTCTAAGAAAAAGGTTAGTTTGTTATCGTTGCACTGGACTATTTTCAAGAATTAATGACCCCCTAAGGTAGACATTATTTTTATGTCTTGATTCAGTTTCAAACCGTTCGAATGGTCCGAAGACTTTGTATTTTCCATAACACTTAGTTACATGTAGTTTAAAAGATTTACTCTTTTGTTAATGTTGCAGTTAAGAGTTGAACTTTAATGACCTCATAAGGTAGACATTTTATAGCTTGATGCAGTTTAAAGCCGTTTTGAATGATTCAAAGACTTCGTATTGTCCATTAATACTTAGTTATTTTAAGAATGGTTTCCTCTTTTATAAATGATGCTGTTAATAGTCGAATTTTAAATCGCGTATGGTAATTGAAGTTTTGATAATCCGAAAAAAGTTCCTGAATTAGTAACGTTGAATTACCAAGTGGTTGATCCACTTCTGATAAATAAATCATATTGTGAACAAAGTTGAAACCATTTTGTTGTGAATTGATTGTTTCCATTCTTTATCAACATGATGAATGACCAACATGTATTGTTTTCGTCAAAGGTGATTTGAAGGGAATATAAATGACTACCATGCGAACGTACATGGAACCACGTGTACACAGCAAGTATAAACTGAACGTAAAGGAGCCTTTTACTCTGGCCTTACGCCAAAGCGTAAAGATCGTGTAAATCTTGAATTTAAAGCAGTTTTACTCTACCTTTACGCCAAACTTAAAGTGTTTCTTTACGTCGGCTTTACGCACAAGCGTAAAGATAACGTATTGTAAATGTATAGTAAAGTTGAGTAAATAAGTACTTTACGCCAAGTTTACGCTACCATTACACCAACTTAAATTCGTCTTTTCATGCTGTGAGACTTAAAGAGATTAAAATATTTGAGGGAAACATTCCATTAACATCTGTGAAGAATATGGACGAGGAAGTTATTGTTTGTGCATCACTTTACAATCTCGTTCTACCACTTGCAAAGTGATTTTCATTTTCAAGTGCACAATCAGCTATGTTGATTTTCAAAGATGCTTTACAATTCATTTTCATTCATTTTCACAGTGATCCCAGGACAATATTAACTTCTTAAGCTGTGTTGCAACTTTGATAACGCTGACACATAATACAGAAAGGTATTACTAAAATTATTGTAAAAAGAGAAACTGATTATGAAAATTTTTATAAAGGACTTGGGCTAGTACGTTTCACATAAGTGTACTGCAGCCAGGTAAGGTAGCCTTTACTATCTGATCATAATACAAGAAGTATCATGTTAAATTCTACTTTTAAAGGAATTGGTTTTCAGTTTTTCGTTCCTTGTGATCAGATAACAGTTTCAGTTTCAAAACACTTACTAGTTAATTAATTTCCTTATATCTGCCACTGGACTAATGGTCAAATAATCTTTTGGTTAATAACTCAGGAATCATAAATGTTTTGTAAAAGCAGTCAATTTCTGTACGATTGCTTTCCAAAATGCCTCGTCAAACTCCACCACCTCAATCACTAGGATTCACTTATTATTGTATATAAATAGATCAGCCACATTGCAACCAGTTGCTGCAAGTTCCCCCTGAATTTGATAATACCACCGTGTTTCTGTTTTCAGAGTGTACTGGCCATTAACTTTGGTAATATACTCAGTTGCTGCAATATGAGGGGGGAAGGGTTCGCTTCGCAAACAAGCTTTTAACCTTTTTCGTTGGCACTAAGGTGTAACCATAAAAAATTAATAACAAGGCCACTATTTTCAACAAGTAAACCTTTGGGCTTCTTCTAAATAACAACAACAAGAGGTACCCTTCCCGCTGGAAAATGCTACAGCTGTGAGGTCTCCCATAAAATAGAATATTGTCCTGATTTCTCCAGCAAGTCTGTAGGGCAGAGAATGGTCTTTACAAGATACAAGGGACTTTGTTTGGACTGGTGAGAGTGTAAATCACCCTTCCAATGCAAGCATTGTCAGGAACCGCATCACCCTTTACTGCATAAATCAGTAGAAGACCACGCGACCACGCCAGCTAATGTTAATGCAGTAGCTACAGCTGCGGGTGATGAGATGCCAAGTCACACATACTCAACGACTTGAAAGGCAAAGATTGCATTGCATGTTGTGCTAATTTATATACTGAGTTAGGAGGGACGCTCTGTTACTACGTAAGCACTACTAGACACCGGAAATGAGGAAACGTTTCTCTCCAAGTCCATATCAGAAAAACTCGTGATTCAGATTGTCAACTGTCATACCTAAGCTGTACATGTATGTACATTGTCAGGAGAGTCTGCAGTAGGGGCTCACTAAGTCAACGTTGAAGTACGAGTAGCTGGTATCCGTGAGAGTCGCACTGTGACAGTAAAAGATGTTAAGGTTGTAGACAATCTCAACATCACTGCAACGAAGGCAAAGGATTTATCAAGATGGCCCCATTAAAACGACATTGTAATTCCTGAAGTAGATGAGACACAGGTGACCATACTGATTGGTGCAAATGTTCCCGAAACCCAGGTGCATGAAGAATGTCGCAAAGGGAAAGGAGAGAACCGCATGCTGTTCACACTAGGCTGGGATGGGCTGTGCTTGGACCAGTAGATGCTGTAATATAAGCTCCTTAAACTCACATAAAGTGAACGTTAGTTTTGTGAAGTATGGCAGTGAACTGTCAGATCAGCAGATGGAGCAGATTCATAGACGTGAGGACACTGACATGAACATGAGTTCAAAGAGGGGAATGTCGATTGAAGATCAGAAATCGTTGAATAAGATGACGATTTCCGGATTCAGACTGACAAAATGGATGAGCAGCAGTGGAGGTGTTCTGTCTGTGATGCTTGAGGGAGATGCTTGGGTGAGGCCAAACCTGGCCTTGGATATCGACAACCTCCCAGTAGAAAGACCATAAGGAGTTCAGTGGGACAGGGGGGGAAGACGTCTTCCTGTACGTGGTCCGCGAGCCTAGCCAAACACCCACAAGGCGTGGAATTCTGTCAGCAGCACTCTGTATGAACCCCACGGGATTTGTCTGCCCAGTAGTACTGGACGCTACGAAGATCTTACAGAAACTTTGGAAGCAGAAACTAGGATGGGATGATGAAATACCTGAAGATTTGCAGTGTCATGGGAACAAGTAGAAGAGCGGGTTGCCCGCCTTGTCATCACAAGTTCAAGTACCGCGGTGCTATCTTGCTGATCAGATAGAAGTACTTGATGTATCTTTGCATTTGTTCTCAGATGCCTCTGAGGACGATTATGGCACGTGCTCTTACCTCAGATTTGTTCCTCGGGATCTTGATCCCGAGGCTTGAACTGCAAGAAGCTACATAGACTGTGAAGATGTTCAGAGTGTTTAAGTGGAGGAGCTCACGTACAAGATTAGCAGAGCTACATTCTGGACGGATTCTCAAACAACTTTGCAGTATATCAAGAATAAAAGCAAGCGTTTCCAGACGTACGTTGCCAAATACGTAAGATGACTACCCCTGATCAATGGAGACATTGTCCAGGACAAATGAATCCCGCTGATGACGCCTTACGCGGTCTGAAGCCTCAGGAATTGTGCAGTCAGCATTGCTGGTGGAGAGGGCCAAAGTTTCTGTGGGAGCCAGAAGATCGTTGGTCAAATGCGTTGGTGGAAGAAGTGCCAGAAAATGATCCAGAAGTGCGAGCTTCAACAAATGTTCACAAAATCTGTGCCATGCAGCGTGATCGTAATGTTAACACTACCACTAACACTAATAACGATGATACATTAGCGAATGAATGGAAAGGACTAACGGAACGTATTGAGAAATACAGCTCATGGTTAACCTTACATTGTCGTGTTGCATGGATAGTCCGATTTTGTCATTGGATCATGAGTAAGAGAGCTGCCCATGTCACTGGATCATTGATTTTAGAGGAACTTAATCAGGCAAACCATGTTATTGTCCGAAGTGTTCAGAATGAATGCTTTCCTGAAGACGTCAAAGGGTTAAAAAAGAAAAAAGAAGTTATGAAATCAAGCAAGCTAGCCAACCTGAGGCCAGTGTTACTAGATGGAACCTTACGAGTAGGCAGTCGATTGCAGGAAGCGGTGGCACTGTCCTGGGATGACAGTGGGATGTCAGTGTCCTGGGATGACAATGATTCTGCCAAAGAGCCATCATGTCAGCCAATTGATAGTTCGCCACTATCACGAGAGTGCTACTCATAGTGGAAGGGAGCAGGCGTGTGAGCTGAGAAGAATGTTTTGGATCGTTGCTGGAAGAAGACTAGTAAGAGGAACGATTAGCACTCGTGTGAAATGCCGAAGGCCGAATGCCAAACCAGAAGAGCAGGTCATGAAAGCCTTCCCCAGGGCAAGGCTAGAGGCGTACCATCATCCATCTACCTTCACAGGTGATGACCCTTTTCGGACCTCTAACAGTTAAGTGGGGCCGCGGAACCGCAAAGAGATGGGTATCAAATCAAATCAAAAAAAAAATAAAATAACTTTATTATAGTCTTAATCTTATAGCCGTGCACAAGTGCACTACTAATCGGGGAGACTGAAGATCGAATTGGAATTTGGAGATGTTGGCTTTTGAGGAGAAAACCGGAGTACCCGGAGAAAAACCTCTAGGAGCAAGGACGAGAACCAACAACAAACACAACCCACATATGAGAAGAGGACCGCCTAAATAAATTTGGTGTAATCGAGGGACTAACTTTATTGGAGTCAACAGAGAGTTGAAGGAGTCCATTGCGCAGGGGAATGAAAAAACGATTGAACGACAGCTGCAGCAAAAGGGCATCAAGTGGGTCTTGCAACCACCTGCTTCACCTCATATGTCCAGAGTATGGCAACGCCTGGTGCAAACTACACAGAAGCATTTGAAGAACGTTGTTGGAGATGGGCTTCTCAATGATCTTGAGCTGAGAACATTGCTTGCCGAAAACGAGTCGATTGTCAATAACCGCCCCATAACTGCTGTTCCAGATGATCCTGCAGATTTCACAGCCTTGACACCGAATCTCTTCTTAGTGCAGAGAGTTACGCAAATTCCGCCCGGAGTATTTGTGAGGGAGGATAAATTTCCCCGAAGGCGATGGAGGAAGGTCCAGTTCCATGTGGATCACTATTGGAAGAGAGTACCTACCTGGCGACTTAATTCAGAGGATAACGTGGTTCGCAACAGATGCCCACTTGGCCGTGTGGTGGAAGTGTTTACCAGACAAGATGGAGGTGTGCGTTCGGCCAGGATCAAGACAGCTGATGGCGTGTTTCAGCGCCCCATTACAAGATATGCTTCCTGGAGGAAGCTAGTGATGACAAGTAACCAATGACTATCCAGCAACATAAGGGACATTATTGAACTAAAAGACACTAAACTAGAAATACGTGACTCGCAGAACGTTGCGAAGCTCTGGCACCGGTCCCCACCCCCATCGCTCAATTTTGTGGTGTAGGGGATAGAATTTCAGTTTAACTGGAGGTGTGGATGGGTGGCCACAATGGTCCCGAATTGGGAGTTAAGATCGACATTCTGGTTCCCAGTCCCTTCCATGTCACTTGCATCCAATCCTCTGTCATGTATACGAAAATACGTTCAGCCTCCCCCCCACCTCTCTTCATTCTGACATGACATAACATGACATAACATAATATAACATAACATAACATAAACTTTATTTTAACTCGAATTTTAGAGTAGCTTAACTAATATATTAACAAATGTTAGTAGCTAATATCTTCGAGAAATATAATAAAATATGTTCAAAATGGAATACAAAAATACGTTACACACTTGAGAAAAAAAGGAAAATTGCATAAGGTAAATTGCTTTCTAGAGAGGATGTATAGTATTGCTGTGGACCTGTTGTCCAAGACAATATGTGTGGTGTTTCTGTTTATTTTGGTTGGGTGAGAGTAGGTTTATCAGAAATGCAGTTCAAATTCCAACTTGAAACTTGTTATCTTCAACATTAACCCGGCCATTTCCTTTAGATTCTGTTGTACAGATTTTGTTCTATTTGCTGGGTATTGACAAGTGTCAATAGCTAAAACAATTCATTATTTTCCTTGAATGGTTGAGATACTGTAGCAGGAGTCTACTACTGCTGAAGAGTGATGCGTCACATTTTTACCCAAAAATTGAAATGAGAATAATACAGAATAATGGCAAGCAAAGCACAGAGTTTCATATTGATGTTGTAGCATGTTTACTAATTCCCCCCCAACATACTATAAAAATTGGATTATAAATTATAACCCTTGAAGCCCCAGTGACCAGCATCTCCCTACAATAGCAATCAATGCTTTAATTAGGTCATCAGAATTAAGGAATTGATCACCAAACATGAATAGTGTCAATGTCAGTAGAAAGAAGTTCTCTTCACCTAAGTACTACAAGAAATGTATGAAGACCAATAAGGAGAATTTGCAGGTTTACATATTTGGGGCTTAGGGAGGTCAGTTGGTATGGAAAGCAAGAGTAGCTAATTAAGTGTAGATTATAGCATGTGAAACCTTCAGCAGTAAGTAAACTATCACATAGACAAATCATGTTGAAGGTGATCAGGATCTCAATTCCCATGATTTTGGTGCTTGCTCGTGCACTGCGAGGAGACCTGTGATGCTGGTCACTGTATGTAGCATGAAATTATTATCAATAATTAATTTTAAGCAGTAATTTTTGTTTCACATCAAATACATGCATGTATGTACCTATCCCCCTACACTTTTTAAAGTGGTAATTGTTAGGCAGAACATTACTTGTAAGTGCATTTCCAAACCAAATTGTGAACAGAAATTGTCCTTTCTGATCCATCTAGATATTATTTTTTTAACTATTAACAGGGTCAATATCCATAACGGAAAACATAAACTTTCATAAATTCCTACTTATCCAATATGAATTATTTATTTCAAATATTTTTTTCGGGAACGTCCTAACCTTAAATTTAAATTCTTTTTACTGCTCATACACAAATATGCAAGTTGTTTGGGGAACTGAAACCTATTTTGCGAAATAATTTCATTTCTCTTGTGTAATCTATAATTTTGATCATACTTGGAAAAGTAATTATATGTTGATAATAATTACTGGTACATCAAGAGTAAAGATAATGGTAGAGAGAGGAAATAATTTTGAACCAACCTGTTCAGGCATCGTCCGTTGGAAAGGTATATTTTTAGCAAAAGTATTTTGATGATCGTGTATTTTTTGTCGCCTCTCGTTGCTTCTGTAACAAAATCATTTGTCGAAGTACTTCTTGTCGGTGTCGCCGGTCCTGATCGGTTTCAGCACACATTTTCTCGAAGAGTTTGTAGCCGCTGAGTTCATTCTCACTATTCAATTGGTGTGACTGAGTTATAATTTCGAAGACCTTGTATCGATTCTCGCGTTGTTGGGGAATTTCGTTTTGTCGCAGCGCTGTGCTATCAAGCTAAATTTAAGCTACGTTGAGTATGTTCCAAGATTTCTCGCCTGTGATATTCCAGTCTCCTGTTTGTGTCCTGCTGACGGCTTTAGTCTTCGCTAGGCTATTACCTGAAAACGACGTTCTCTACCCGTGCTTTCTTGCCGTTGACTCTTTCGCCTTCGTTGTTCGCGCTGAATTTCAAGTCGGCGTTCACGCTGAGTTTCAGTTGTAAATCTCCCCCGGAATGGATTTTCAGCCACTTGTTAAATCAGGCGTTGCTGTCTTTGTTTGTTCACAGACGATGAATAAACATATCAGCACGCAAATGTACGAACCATAAAAAGCAAGAAATGAACAAACACGCCTAAGAAACATGAGGGGGCGCAACTGTCAGCGGTCGCGATTTGGTTTTGTTGCTAGGCAACTGTGCGGACACCATCGAAATATGTATGGGCAGATCGAGATTTGACCGCCCTAAGCAATCCTCGCGCGATCCCCACGCGATAAATTTATAAAACGAACTGCGTAGCCCATTTGTGGGGCTGCTATGTCGTGTCTTTTCCCGCGTTTTTCTAATTATTATAATTTGTTTTCATTGTTTTGGCCCCCCACGTCGAGCGAGGATTTCGTGAGTTCAGCCACGAAGTTTTAAGTTGCTGTTTTTGTCGTTTTTATGGCTTTTCTGTTCCTTGTATCCTTTCGTTATGTGATGTACTTCCGTTGCGGTGGCACGGGAGATAACGATTAAAAGGATTCAACTGGAAATTTGGGCTGTTCTTGTTTTCCCACGTGCCCGAGATTGGTTCGACTTGTTCGTTCGATTTACTCCTCAATATTGTTCTTACCCTCCTTTGCAAGGACAAAGCCCATCTTTGATGACCCAGAGTTCTGCATTGCGACTGATAAAACCATTTTAAGTGGGCTTGTTTTCCTGTGTTTTGGATCTTTCTGTTGGTTGCACGTTGAGCCGAAGAAAGTATATCTCTTATCTTCGACACCGTGAATCACGCAACCTTGCAAATGACCATCTGAGATTCGTGTGTACCCATGTAAGCTTTTAAAAGATTTTCAAAGGGCCTAGGCTGGGTATTCTTCAGTTCCAACTAAATATGTAGATGGATCGGCAGACGTAAATTCTGGCATGGCAGCGAATCATATGTCCAGTTTTGACTATGCTGTGGGTTCGGTAGAATTCCTTCGTCTTTAGCTTACTTGTTATGACCTCTGAAACGTCTTCTAATTCATTGTCAATCCGCCGTATTTTCATCTAGTGCGCTTTTTCAGCGAGTTTCACCAGTTCAGCTTTGCGTTTATGTCACCCCTGTGGCCCGTTTCTCGAAACTTCCGATAACTTTCCGGGCCGAAAACTATTTTAGTTGCACAGTGGTCTCCAAGAGCTATTCAAATTTTATTGATTTTGAAAGCTAAATTGTAATTTTTATAATTTCTTGAAGCATATCGCGAAATTTGCGCCAATAATTACCATTAGCTGATAAATACATGAGCTCGAAAAATACTTACCGGACCTGGAAAGTTATCGGAAGTTTCGGGAAACGGGCCCCTGGTCAGATACCTGTATACTTCTATTTGTAAGATACTCTTTTAAACACTGCACATGCATGCGCCGATACACTCTTACTTTTAAACTGGTCTGCCATATCGCAATGCGATATTTCTAATTTCAAAACGTGTCAATGAATAATAAATATCCCAGGTTGCTTTGCTGTTCACCAGCTGTAAGTTTGATTCCCCAAGCCTCACTTTCATGTCCAAACTAGGTACCAATCTGGCGCGCCCAAACATATCTAAAATGGGCTATTAATAGGCACGTTACGAAAATTCATACATCTTTCCATTAAGTGAAGACGCTGGTCATCGAGTTTAAGTGTCTTCAGTCGTCCATTTGAGTACTAGCCAATTTGACGACATTTCTAGCACGCATTACATACTGAAGCGCTAGCATTTTCAGGCACAACTGGAACGGCAGTTATTAAACTCAAAGCCGCTGACTTTGGTTGATGTTCTTAACTTTGCAAACCTTTTTAGTATAATCCTAAAAACAACTCGCCCTCACCTTAATAGCTCATTTCTCTGCACCCGGCCAAAATACCAAGATCAGACATATTTTCTCTCAATCGTACGGCAAGAAAAAGATTTATCCTACGCCCCTGCTATAAGACAACACCACCAACAGAATTATGGAGAAAATTTTCCTGAATAAAAACAGGCATGGAAGGTGAGAAATTGACCAAAGAGACCGAATGCTTGTAGTCCGAAGTTTTGTTAGCGAGAGAAAGGGACCGACATTTTGGACGTTACTGTATTCTGTGGAGGAGGAAGACCCAAAACAAAGAACTCAAGAATATATTATATAAGCAAGACCCTTTGTGCAAGTCATACAGAAATTTTAAACGAAATATGTTAAAAATTTTAATCTAGACGCTAATGTATATAAAAAAAACGAATATTCTGAAAGCACTTAAAAGGCAGCCAACGAACCATTACCATTAATAAAAATTTCTTTATAGTGAATTTCATCTGCAAATTTTCAGGTCACGCATAATTCGATACTTTTAGAAACTTGCTAGTCTCTTCCGTTTTCTGCTTCATTTCCAACTTCTTTATTTATGGATTTTTACTTAAACAGGCTAGAATGAAAAGCCTTGGGTGAATGACTTTCGTGGGTGTCTTTTATTATTTGTCAGGTGCTGCAGAATAGATGCTGATTACGATATGGCGCACAGAATAACAGTTGAATAAACGCAGAGTAATATTGTACTCAAATCGGATATAAATATTCATTTTTATTACAACTCTGTCATTGATGTTTCATTACTTTAAAGCACTTGATATTTTAAGGCGAAAGAAAAAGGCCCAAAATTCTCGAAGTCAATATATAAAGAGGTAAGAGTCAAAATATTAAATTAAGAACGGAGGCGGAGATAACCGGATAAGCAAAACAATATGTACAAGCTTAAGGGCATGTTTATCATGAAAAATATACACCAAAAAATATATATTTAATCTAAATGCTAATGTCTAAAAATATGACAATGTTTAAAACAGCTAAAGGGGCACACAACAAACTCTTTTCTTGAACGTCGGTTTTCTTGATAGTAAATTTCGTCTTCAAATTTCAAATTTCAAATTTCATGGGGCTGTTTCAGTAAACATCTTGCTCTCTTCTGCCCTTTTTTTTCCTTCAATAAGATTTTTTTTCAAGAACTTTTCTTTAACATTCCCATAATACATATAAGGAATCTATTGACCTAATCTATTGATGTATGTTCATTGAGACCCGCTATTCAGCTGTTTGTGATTTTGAAGAGGAGTAGTTAAGTAAACACAGAGAATTAATCGGAAATCTAAATAATATCACTGATTATTCGAAACAATGAGAACAACTCCTTTGTTTTAGTCCGTTTATCGCATTTTTTTCGTGTTTCTCTACTCGGCTGAAGAATCACTGATATGTGTTAAAAATGCCCAATAGGACTAAATATATATATATTAATATAAGAACAGTTCATTACGCGTACTTTATGTTGTAACTTGCTAAACCTTAATCAACTTCATTCTCTCGTTAAGTAAAGACGATATTAACCTACCTGTCACTACTGCCAATCAAAATTTCTGCTGAAATAGCTTGCACCCACGTCCATGAACGACTCTTAAAATACGATGAACTTATCAAAGTTGTCAAACTGAGTCACAGCTCTAGCACGATGATTCGAACAAGTTTGGTTGTTTCCATCTTTTTGATCACAGTTGCCACTGCAGCCTTTGCAGGTAAGCAAACCACAATTTTTTCGGTTCTTATTTTTCAACCGCTTCAGTGATATACGTCACTGCGACAGTCGGCATGGCATCATTTTTCGTCTCCTGTTAATACATATCATCATTATGGTATTTATTCACCATATACGGGTTTATTCATTGTCTTCATAAATCCTTTTCGGACCAAGTGTTGCATAGGATGCAAACAAAAGTTCCCCATTTGGCCTGCTTTCGGATAGCCGTACATCAATCCTGGTCCTCAAACCCAATTCATTCCTTTCTTTATGAGCCTCCATTTCACGCCACTTGCTGCCTTTGCTCCTTTCGTCCTTTTTCTCTCTGCAAACGAACTCACAAATGACGAACTCTCAAATGACCAGCCTCCAGTTGGCTTGAGAGCTCAACAGGTGAGAGCGCTGCACCGATATCGCATAGGTCATGGATTGAAATCCCGTTCAAGCTGAATTTTTTTCCGGTTCTTCTTTAAATGTTCTTTATTAACTGCTTTTCGTTGATAAACTCTACTGTGATGGTCGTCATCACTTTTTATGTCATCAGGAGTTCACATATACACATTCACAGTCAGCTTTGGCAGTTGGTAACCGTTTTACTGCTGAAGTTTAAAAAAAATACGCTAAAATGAACAACTAGATCCAATGAGAAGGAATGTGATATAAAAAGCATACTTTGCAATTTAAAGGTTTCAATATAAGCCCAGCTAAGTAACCAATAACAGCACTATCAGTTGATGTTAAGATATACAGCACTAATTGCCAATCCACGATCTAAAAATGTCCAACGATGCAAAAACTTCAAATATTTTTTTCTTTGCGCAATGCACTGACGGCTTTCTGATTGGCTATTTTGTCTAGGGTTGCGGCGAGTCTTTTGATCTTGATGACCTTTCCACAGATATTCACCTCGCTAAATTTTCTTCTGTAAAAATCAGTTACACACATAGCTTTATTTTTCTTTCACCACGGAAAAGGGATCAGTGTAACCGCAAATATTAACTCATTTCGTATTTGCTTTTAGTTGTTCTGGATCCTTGCATCAAGTGCCCACCCATGAATAGGGTCAGCTTACCTTTCTTTTTTCACTAATCCGCTGGACTATTGTAACCCTCGGACGTACAAGCAAAGTCATACCCCACCATGGTACAAACGGGGGAGGGGGTTGACCCTCTCACGTTTTTTATTGTGTTCAATGTTTGGCTCTGCTAGGGGCCTGTGACATCATTGAAGATGAAGGGGTCGCCATCTGGGATTTCGCTCAAAATGATAAATGATAAAAAACCGGGGAAAATCCTTTGTTGCTTTTTATCGACATTTCGTGCTTTTTGCAAAGACAACAATAGGAAAAAAACACAACAGCTTGACCCTTTCCTTCTTATGACGCCACATCGTAACCATAGCGACCGAGTATCACCAAATTTGTGTCAAAATGTGTACAATTAATATGTTTACTGCTATTGACATTCCACGTACATTCTCGATTTAGACAACGAGCCTCCAGTGTTTACCTCTTGCCCAAGCGACATCTTAATTGACGATGCTACGGAATCTGAGGTGCGCGTTGCCTGGAATCGAACTGTAGCTACAGACAATTCTGGAGTGCCTCCAAGCATTTCCTGCAACCGACAATCTGGAGACCTTTTCGCCGTTCCTGGTTATTACGAAATCGCTTGTAGGGCAACAGATTTGTCTGGGAATTTCGCAACATGCATCTTTCGGATAACTTTAAAAGGTATGTTTATATTTACCCTGAAGCAAAGCTACGCTCACAGACTAAAAACTGAGGATCTCCATTGTAAGGCAGTGATTAGAAATGTCAAACTTTTTCTTAGTGAACAAAGATATCTTTCGCTGGCAGGAATTGCACCTTGTATTGAGCTATTGGGAACCGCATTTTACTTGCTGGTATTAGCACCAAATTGCAACTAACATAGTTTTCGGGTTTTTTAGGCGAAGGAGAAAACACTGTATGTACTTGACGCCTTCAGTTTGTAAACGAATCTTGCTAATATCGAGAAATGACCTTGTATGATAATCATGTCTATTATGTGTTAACTGTATGAACAAAAGTACGTGAAACTGACTGATCCTCAATCCAAAACAGGAGAAGGCTAAACATAAGGCGTTACATCCCTTAAAAATTAACCAGAAAACCTTGCAAAAGCACACCAAACAAAGTGAAGATAAAAAATACACCCATTTCTTTCCTCAAATAAAGCTTTTTTTTGGTCGTCTGGGAACAGGAGGGTGGATTCTGTCCTCATTCTTAACTGCTAGAATATTGAAGCTATGACAACGAAACTTACAGGACAGAGATGGATAGTACGTCCCAAATGTTTCCTTAGAGGTCCATAACATGAGCTGATGACGTCTTTTGACGTAGGAGTTAGGCCATGTTTTCCTGCCGCGGCCATCTTAGAATTCGTCCTCTTTTCAAAACCGTTCTGAACTACCAAAACTCAGAAAAAAGGTTATCAAAATGAAGAAAGAGAACTAAAGTGATTGGTAATGTGAAAGTAACATGAAGAAAAAAATATCATATTTTATCAGGAGAATAAATTTGAAATTCTCAAAAAAATCTGACCGCAAAATGTCATTGGCATGGCAACGTCGAATTTGGTGAAGAAATACTTGCTAAAACATATTGTTGCCAGATAAATTTTAGGAAAAGTCAACAAGCTTGGCTGCCCTTAAGTTTGCGTATCAAAAAAAACGTAATTAACGTCCAAAATCGTACAGGCAAAATCGGACCCTCCGATCTGAATAGGGCTAAATTACCCTATCCTAATCCACTGGACTACTTTATCGGGTACCTAACTTATTCAATTTAAAAAGCTGATATTTCTTCTTTTCTGAGGATCCACTGTGGAGAATTTATTTTTTTAATTCCACGTACATAACAACGCTGTATGAACGTCAAATATTTTAACAATTAATACTATTTCGTTGCGCAATGCACTGACAGCCGTCTGACTGGTTATTTTGTTTCAGAGTTACGCCAAGAAAAAGATCTTCATAATTAGCATGAGCGACTCTTTTGATATTTATGACCTTTCCTATCAACACGGTAAATTTTCTTCGGTAAAAGGCAGTTACAGACATAGCCTTATTTTGGCTTTTACCGCGGAAAAACGATCAGTGTAACCGCCAATATTTACTCATTTCGTATTTGCTTGTAGTTGTTCCAGGTCCTTGGATCACGTGCCCTGATAACGTGATTGTAACTCTTTCACCCGGGGCCAACACTGCCGACGTCTCTGCTTCACTCGGATCGCCTTCGTCCAATCAGCCTCCAGAGAGAATAACAATGGAACCTGAGAAATACAACGCTAATTTAATCTTTCCAGCTGGAACTACTATTTTGACTTATATGGCAACTAATCAAATTGGAACAACTGCTCAGTGCCAGATCGCCGTTATCGTGCAAGGTATTTCTGATCAATAATTGTTGTTTAATGCAGTATGTTGCTTCTGTTTTGAACCCCCACCCGGCCCGTTCTGAGTAGGGTCAAATTACCTTTATATTTTTCCTAATCCACTGGAAAAAACTGTAAACTCTCGTTTTCTTTGGTTTCACTGTGCGTTCAATTTTTTTTAAACATTCCACGGTCATTATGACAGATGCATGATTAAATTGAAAGTATTTATCAACTGATAATATTTCGTTGTGCAATTCTCGTTTTAGATAACGAGCCTCCAGTGTTTATCTCTTGCCCAAGCGACATCTCAATCGACAATGCTACAGAGTCTGAGGTGCGCGTTGCTTGGAATAAACCTGTTGCTACAGACAATTCTGGAATGCCTCCGAGCATTTCCTGCAGCCGACCATCTGGAGACCTTTTCGCCGTTCCTGGTTCTTACGAAGTGTCTTGTGGGGCGGCCGATTCATCTGGAAATTTCGCAACATGCAGCTTTCGGATCACTGTAAAAAGAATGTAGTTTTCCTGGAGCGCATTACAGCTACGCTCACAAGCTAACCTAATAGATTTTATTCAACTAGACCGCTTCATGTAATAGAATCAGTGGTGTTCAATAAATTGAGGGGGGAGTCCCCTATCTACAGATCTGACGTTGTTGCTAAGGAATTTTTTGTGGATGGTATTATTTCATACCCTGTTTTGCATGGAACGACGTAAAAACTGAGAGCAGAAATTCGTCATTCAAATTGGCACTCTTAATCCTCCAAGGGTATCAACGAACGCTTTTCTTTCAACTAATTTATTCTTGTTTTTTACGTTGCCACGTTTCCAACATCCTAAATAATTATACTTACACAGCCCATAATTCCTTGATTCGCTCTGACGAAGGGCTAACGCTCGAAACGTCAGCTTCTAATTTCCTCACACTGGCCAATTTACCATACCAAACTAGTTGCTAGATCCAAATTTTCCTTCTTGCAGCATTTTGTGCGGCTAGATTAATGAAATGTATGAGGATGAATGTCTGAATTTTAAAACTCTGCTGCGTAGCTAGTGCCAGTCGCCAACCGCATATTAGATAGAAAAATCCCTAAAACACGAAGAAGAAAAACTACAATAAAAAATGTATGAATTACCTTCTTATGACGTCATGACTTCTATAATAATGTGAATTTCAACAAATCAGTACGTCAAGTTTAGCATATTGATGATCGTCAAATATTGTTACTGTTTTCAATGACCAAAAATGTACGTCGTCTGCGTCGTAGGATATTTTCTGTTCAGGTCACGTGACCTTTCAAATATGATTGTGACTCGAAAATCTTGGAAACCTTCTCTATAGGTCAAACGTGGCTGACCAGCTTATCTGTAGAAGTTAGGGTTTCCAAGATATTATCGTTAGGAACATTCCACATGGTAGTTTAGAGTCTCTCTCTTAAGGTGGCTCATGTGGATTTTTCCGAGGCACACCATCCTATCTTTGAACGGCTAATACTTTACTGTGTGAGCTCGGTGGGGCAAGCTGCTTCACACATTTACCAGAGACTGAACAAACTTATCAAAAAAGTAGTAACACGGGAAATCTAACCAGATTTATGATCGAATACGGGCTTTCTGTGGGTTCTGAATGTAATTCTTTGAAAACTAATCAGGTTTTTAAAAACGAACTGGGATGTCCACGTGCTATTTACTATCTCACCCCTCCCCCACTAGCTATTTTTTGGGGCGATGTTCACGTATAAAAAGATCTAATGTCCACGTGCAATCCGTATATTTAGAATGGTTAACTTCGGTTTAAGTTTTCTTTTTTCATTAATTATATTTAATTATTTTAGTCAAATTTGGTTAAATTTTTCTTTATTAATTTAAAAAAAATTGGGGAGAAAAAGTTACCCTCGACCCTCGACATGGTACCCTCGACCCTCGACATGGAACCCTCGACCCTCGACGAAAAGATAGACTCAAACACATTACAAGTTCATGAATGTCTCTGCAAATATTGTAGTAATGTAACTGAAACATGGCACCATTAATGTACCCTGAAAGAGACGCAGAATGATGCACACTGTAATGTTGATACGGCAACAATTTTGCTCTCAACTTTGCTCTCGACATTCCCCTTGTTCGGTCTTTGTAAAAAGCCATCCATTCCTTATTTGCTAATGAACAGGTTTAGCGCAAACATAACACAAACATCATTGCTATGGCAACATCACAATAGTACTATCTTGTGTATTTCCAGGCACAATACTTGTGCCAAATGTTAATTACCATGACGGGCTCTTTGTAAAGGAATACTTGATTTTGTGTCTACCACCTATGAAGTTAGCAATTGTCTTGATTATTTCTGGAACATGAGGATAAACAGAGCGTTTTTATATGACGTGACGACAGCCCTATTGGTGTACTAACACAGTGAAACGGCGGCCATAATGGTGTACCAAGCCAATCCTGTGGGAGTTGAAGACTTTTCTTATGGAATTACCTTCTTTTGTTTTAATAAATTTACATAGCTGTTGGTCACGTGAGTGAAAACGCTCTATTGCGATAAGAAAGCATCTGCCTAGCCAACCTCGTCCCCAGGGCCTTCTTCTTGTTCAAAATGGCGGATCGGAGAAACCCCTGGCCAAGGTTGCTGAAATACTCCAAGAATCGTGGAATACTTTGTCACTTGAAAAATGGCCTTGCACTTTACACTTTGGTCTGTGTGAAAGGCGCTAAAAGGGGAGGGAGAAGGGGTGCCTTGTACGCCATTTAGGCTATCTGCAATTTCGTCCTGTTTATTACGTTTGTTTGTGTTTTTGACAGTCTAGAATCGTTGTTTAAATCAAGTAAGAAATCAATGACGTTCCTATGGCCTCAAATTTCTCTTTGCTTGAATAATAATAACAATAATAATAATAATAATAATAACAATAATAATAATAAGATGACATAATCCTTTATTACAATAAAATAGTAAAATGTGCTCCTAATTTACAGTATTATTTGAAATAAAAATTTTTGCAATGTTTAATATTAATAACTCTTACATAAATCCTAAAAGATACATTAAAAGTGAAATTCTAAAAACATCTAGTTAAAAAATCTTCAGCAGTGTTAATAATAATAATAATAATTAAAAATAATAATAATGATTATTATTATTATTATTATTATTATTATTGCTGTTGTTATTATTACTATTATTATTATGAATTGGTAAAAGTTATAATACAAATACTATATTATTATTAGTTATCAAAAACTGGACTAGGTAGATTATATTTCTTTTTTTGATTAGCTGAACGGAGCTAGGTTATCAGCTCATACACCTGCTGTGACCAAATAGGGTCAATAAACACTCGACAACACGGTGAGCTGATAGTTTTTCTGCCTGAGCAACTCGGCGAGAAAAATGGACGAGAAAAATCACTTGGAGCGAATTAACTAATTCGCATTAATTCGAATTCAAATTCATTAATTCAAATTCTAACAGCGTCACTGAGACACCAATCAAAATTGTTCCGGAGTGTCTGATTTCTTCTAGGACGACAAGAAACTGAGTGCAAATAGAAATTGAAGCATTTAGCGTTGTGTTTACAATTAAGTTTAATTTCTTTCACCGTGACGTTGATTATTAAAATTTTCCAAACGGAAGGTTTTCCACACCGACATATCAAGGCATGACATAAAAAGCAGTAAGATTAAATGGGAGAGAAGTATTACTCAAAACTGTGACACATTCATGGTGAGTCAGTACGAAAATGAAGAAGCAATCTAAAATGTACTGATCAAAACTACCAAGAAGGAAGAAAGGGTGACATGCAAAATCACGCAAAAATTGACAGTGGTTTACCTGCACTCGTCGTAGCTCTGTGTTCCAAAAGCTCTAATGTTCAGATACAAATCGGATGCCATGCAGAGGGAGATGATTCTCTTTCTCAGTTGTTTGAGTGTCGTTTATACCATTCCGTCCGCAACCTCTAAACTGAAAACGACTACGCTTTGTGCCGAGTTTGCGCTTAACAAACTCTGACGTTCTTCACGACAGTGATCTTGTTTCTGAGCTGCATAGAAATTACCTGCTCAAGTTTAAATTCTGTCTTCAGTTCAATCAAACACGCACATCGTTTGATGGTTCCGTTATTGCGAACGCATTACAAACTTGCTCCGTTACAACTCCAACAGCTGATATTAATTGTGAAATCGCACAGCTTCAATCCGCTTTGAGCGCAGGGATCACAACAACGTTTCAAGGAAAATCAAACGCGTACAACATTTCAGAGGCGCTGCCTATAAGGATCAAGCAAAGTTGGAAATCGGCCCAAAATCAAAATTTTGAAACTCTGTCAGAATAAAGCCCATTACATGCCTGATTCATTGGCATAATTTGTTTTCCCCAAAACTCTAAATTTTTATTTTGGGACGCATTCATTTTAAGGGGGTATTTTTTGCTGTGAAAGCCGAAAAAATGCAAAATTTGAAAAATCGGTAAAAAAATTACCAAAACCTTTGAAGCCAATAAAACTTAATCCAGCTGTTGAGGGTAATCTATAGATGTCAGTGATATTTATTTTATCTGGATTAATGATGTTCTTGTCTAAGAAAAGTATGCTCAAAGATGGCTCCATTTTCCTAATACTCATACAGTCAGGGACTATGCTTCATTTCCCGGGGTATATCTCGAGTAGTAGACAGAGTTTGGATAATTTATTTACACCTTTTGAAAGGCCTTATGTTGATGTAGTTTTTGGTATAAAAATCCTGCGGGCAATCATTATGTGTTTCCGGGGAGAGCGCCTCAAAAATGCCCAAAATTCGACTTTTCTTGAGACGCCTTCTTAGGCGACACGGTTGGAGGGCTGGTAACTAAAATACAAGCACTGGTAATAAGCTATATAGTATAACAAAAACTGCTTTGTTTATTTATATTTGACTGTGTCTCTGTTTTATTACCAACATTTTTTTAGTTCTGCTAGTCCATTGAGCCTTACAGATATACACGCGGCGTTCCTCCGTACGCTGGTGTAGCTAAACCTTCGCACGCCGTGAAACATACGAGCAACGGTTCTTCAATCCATTAAACCTGTCGATGGACTCTTTTGTTCATTGATAATGAATTGCCTGTAGTTGTTCTGCTATGGAGGACTGGAGCCGCTGTATATTGCATGTAAAGAGTAGCTCGAAATTTTTGGCTTGCCGGTAAGTCCTCTTGGAAAATTCACTAGAAAATTCTATATGGGAAAAATATTTGCATAAGAAATACATACACGAAACTTCACTTGACACATCTTAATCGAGAAGAAAATCTTTCAACGATGCGTAAATACCGGGACTTTCGAACAAAGAAGCTGAGTAAAAGGGTTGGTAGGAGTTTGTTTATTTGCAATTTGCATGCGTGGGAAAGTACCAAAGTTTAGTGTTATAATTCAATTAAAGCATTCGTCGTGCTTGATTTGTTACAGGTGCTAACAACATCCAGATCCTACCGTACTTCTACTTGTTCTACACTTCCCTGGAAAACACGTTATCGGAATTCACAAAGCCTGACTATTTTAGAATATAGTGTTGTTTCACAATCTTTGTTTTCTTGGAGGATAGTTCAAAATTCACTGAGAAAACCTCGCCTGTCGACCTGTCAATCAATTGCAAAACAATTCTGCTCGATAGACGTGCACGAATGCTCGAAGCGCCTCCATACCCCAGAACTTGAAGCATGTGAATTGTGTAGCAGAAACGTTTGTTCGTGAAAGTGCCAAAAATGGATAAATGCGGTATTGGAAAGCTTTCCGGGACGGAGTGAGGTTCAGTTACTGAGAAAGGTACAGAGATCACTGAATATCAAGCGCTAAGTGATTGTCAGTGCGACATAACAGGGCACTTAGATATGTTGAAAATGCGTGGAGAGGACGTGTCGTCTGAGGAAGAGCTGATTTTGATGAGGTCAGGTAAGGACATCTTCATGCCCCTCTCTTCAGCATCTTTCCCTATAGCGTGTGATTTGTTCACGGTCTCCTTTTCTATGTATTAGGAGTATTTGAGGGAACCGCTGCCATAAACTTTCGCGTGTGTCCAAAGCACCGAGATTCTTTTGGTAACAAATGGAGAGGGTGGAAAAAGCTTTGCCAGGTCCCAGAGAGGGTCGCATCTCACCGCTCAAAAAAGCACACGGGTGATCGCACTATCAATAAGAAGCTGTCGGAGGAAATATTCAACAGAACTGGATCACTAACACCTATCGGCTCAGGTATTCATCTGTATTATTATTTGTTAGGAATGTCGCACTAACTACCGTATCCACTAACAAGGTTCTGTTATATGTTGTCATTCTTCCAGTAATCCGTCGGCAGTACCGCGAAAAGCTGAACACAAGCATTGCGACCCATGAAAAGCAGTCGAAAGAGGTCTGGAAAAAAGTGAACGTAATCATTTTGCAGTGGGTCCCTCATGCCTGTAGAAACCTACTCTTCTTTTTTATTTCTTTCTCTTTGTTTACTATCCATAAAACGTATAAAGAGAGAACGCTTTAGTAGCCTAGGCTGTGCCACAGGCGTCTCTTGTGTTGCGCTAATTGAGCGTAGTGGGCCTCCTGTGGCGATGAGCACGCAATGCAGCAGACTCGTACCCAGTCACTTGTTAGTAGGAAGATGAAGCGCGCAAGGGAATGTGGAGCGAGAAGAGGACGCGCAAAGGATTATGGGGAGTCCTCTTTTGGACTCACAATTCCTTGCGCTCTCCCTCTTTTTTACCTACCAGGCGACTGGGTACGAGTCTGGGGGTACAGTGGGCGTGGGACAGAGCAGAAAAAAGGGGGGAAAGCGCATCGCTTCAGCCAATTGTATGAAATAAAGCTTGCTCCCCTGTCTAAGAGACCTCCCCTGGAATTTCCGTTTTCGTCTCGCGCTTCCCTGGAGTTTCCAACCTTCAGACAGACTCCTTCCTCTTGAAAAAGAAGTCCGCAAAACCCCAACCCCCTTAGTCCCTAGTCTCCCAGCGTGTTTCAGTTTCAACATTGGGCAGGTTTGTCCAATTTTATACTTAAAAAAAAACTGCACGGACATGTAGAGGGCTTCAAATAAAAGATGAAGGAAAGAAGTAGAAAAGGTGATAGAATTACACCTGAGAATGGGCTACAAAATAACACCCAACCTTTAGGCATTACCTGAAGGGAATGTGGAATTTTAAACGTGAGGGTGGTTGCCGTGCCGACACAGGGAAATCCGCGTTATGCTATTGTCTGCTAGCATTCGAGTAGTAATTTACGTTATATTTTCATTTTTAGCGTAGGCACGGAGCGTTTCTGTGGCCAGTGAAGTCAGCGTCCTGGGAGATGAACAAGAAGAGAGTATGGAAGCGCTTTCATGAGACCTCGAGAGGTCGGCCATTAGCCTGACAGTACTCTGTACCAGCCTTTCTCATCCCAGGAAGAGAAGCAGTCGACGACTGATGACAGCATCAGCCAAGCCATGCGTGCACAATACCTCAGACCTTCAGATAACACTGACGAAGGCAAAGTAGCAGCTTTGCAGTGGTTCGTGGATGAGTGCAGTATTGGGCCTCTCGGCTCTATTAGGAAGCGTCCTTGGAGTGAAGCCACCTCGAAAACGCATGACTGCTACACCCGTAAAGCCAGTGTGAAATCATCGCAGAAGTCCTAAAAACACACAATGGTTCCCCTTGTCTGCCGGAGGGATGGGCTGGTCGGGAGTCCGCTAAGCCACGCCACCGGTTCAATTCCAAGCAAAAGAGACACTTGGAGGAAAAGTTTAAACATGGCGAGACCATGTTGGTCAAGGCCAACCCAGATGACTTCTCGAAGGAGATAAGATGCCTGAGAGACGAGAACGGGAAGCGAATCTTCACCGTGGAGGAATTCCTGTGTCCCCAGCAAATATTCTTATTCTTCTCTAGAATGGCATGTAAGAGAAGAGATGCCACCGAATCCGATGATGAGGCTGAAGAATTTGCGAGGAAGCAGGCGGCCGTCCACTCGGATGTGATGGAAGCGCTACAGCAGAAAATCACTCATCCCTTGCTGTTCTCTGGAAAGAACCTGTGCCTGATGACAGAGTCAGAGATCGAAAGCCTCAAGATAACCCAGATGCACTCCATGGTTGGCCACTTTTCCATTAAGGTTAAGGGACGAAAGAAGGAGGCGTATCGAGATGCCATAATCGCGTTTTTGAATAGGTGCTCTTGTAAGCAGTAATTTTTTTTACCTTTTCATTATTAACAATATGGTTGCAGGGATAAGTTGTTACTTAGGACCAAAAATGCGTGGCGGCATCCATCCCTACTCTGGACCAAATTTCTACGCCTTTTTGAGGTTTAAGATATTTTTTTTCTTCCCGAAATCCCTGTGTCAAAGTTAGTGATACCGTAAATTTACGTCGCCAGTTATTTTCCAGTACTTTCCCCCAAAAAACTATACAATCCGTTGGCATGTAACATGAACAGATTTTGTAACTAGTCTGTCAATCAAAGGCCGGATCATTACCTATAGGTTTCCTGCACGAGAGGAGTTTAAGGAGGCTCGCAACAGTTTTTTTGGCCTTGGAGTGTATCTTTTGAAGTCAAAATTTCGCATAGAAGATAAACTTCGATTTCCTTGATGCTACACCACCTCTTCCACATATGATCAAAGTTTATTTTCTCGCTGGTTTCCTAGCAACAACTGTCACCATAGCAACGGTAATGGACAACCCCTCATTTTAAATAATGTCGAATATCTCGAAAACTAGTCAGACACTTTATGACGAAACTTGAACTATTCGAACTACTCAACCTACACAACTTGTATGCGAAATTAGGGGAAAATCTGTAGGATCGTTTTCCTGCAAATCATGATTCATTTTTTACGGACTGATTTTGGTCATTCCTGCAATTTTCTCCAATATTTCAAGAAAGATTAATTTTAACACTTTCACTTTTCAGTTGAAGGATCTTTTATGATATCAAAACATCCTTAAGAAGCTCTGACTGTAAATATCGAGAATCGTTGGACAAGCTCAAAAAATGGAAAATCCTGATAACTTGCCAGAAGAACACCTTTGGGGAGCTATCTTCGAAAATATTACTTAAACCTTCTGGGATTCTATTGTTTTCGAGAAATTCGGAAAACGGTTTTGCTTAATTAATTATGCAAAAATCAGGTTTAAAATTAAACAAATTGAATGCGCTTGTTTGTAAAAAACTCGCAACGCCAGATAACAATTTTAATTTAAATGATAGCAATACTCTTCTACTTTCTATCAATGGCAATTGCATGGAGTTTTGCTTTATTTATGTGGTATGGTGGTTCTTTGAAACAAAGGCATTTTGCGCACTTCCGAAAAAGGCAAAAATTAGTAAACTTCAGAGGCTTAAGATAGGTCTTGGTATGTCTAATATCGAATTGAAATAAACACTGTGATAAAGGTTGGCCCTACTTTTATTATGATATGAAATAAAAAATCTGGGCAATTTAGGCTCGCGCTGACAAAAACAGAAATTCGCGAACCAGTGTTGCCAAAATTTGCATAATTTGGATAATAGGAAAAAGAACTTGAAATATGACAAATCTTTTACCGTAACTATTTTCAGATGGTCTTTCTGCTAGATGCTGCATTCGCTGGTATCTTCATTTATCTTTCTGAAGAATTACCAACGAATTTGGAAAATTGTTGGTGAAACTTAAGAGTGCAGTGGGTTACCATATTTTGACAGATGTCTTTACTCTGCAGCACCAGTGGCCTTTCTTTGTTATTTGCAGTTTCTTTCGGAAAATACTAATGTTCTCAAAAATCCAAACGGTTTCTTTTATTAATCATTAAAGTTGACATACGCGTATTAATTGAGAGCTAAAATGGCTGTGTAAAGTAAAGAACACAAAGTATCTCTCAAAATAATCAAGTCACGCAACCGACACTGCCCGTTCATGCAAACGTGAAAATATTCTTCAATGAAAATCTTTTCCTCCAAAACTGTGAAAGAGTTCTCAGTGATCTTGCAAAGTAAAACCAAACAAACTGTGTATTGACATCTCTTAGATATACAGCCGCATTAAGAACTCATAAATACCGATCCCGTTCGCGGTTTACGTTTAATTTTAAACATATTTATACAAGTGTAATAATATTGATAGAAACAGCACATGTTTTGACAAATACGTATAAGTCATAATAATAATTATGCACTTTTGCTTCCTGGCCAAACTAGTGTCATTTCAAAAAGTCGCCCAAAATCTTAGCAGCCGTTTGAAAGGAGCGATCGAGTCACGTACACAACAACATACTATGTCGCAGTTTTCTTCTCTCGAAGAGAAAGGTGTCATATGTATACGAAACTAATTCTAGACTTGCCTGTACGTCGGAATTTTTGTCCCAGTAGAATATCAACTGCACATGACAGTATGCCCCAAACACAGGGATGCGTACGGTATTCGCTGGAGAACTAGCCATGCATAAAACAGCGGCCAATGTAGGAGACCTCATTCAAAAACTGCCATAAGTAGGTTGACAAATTGACAAAAATATTCACGTGACACGGGTCACGCAACAACTTGTGTAGAACTTTTAAAACTTCTTCTCCTTCTCTTTAGTTTTACGTAGAAATAGTACAAGCCCAAAACAATGCAAGAATAGATTGAAGAAATGTTTGAGTCCATTCTTTGTACGTGTGTCTTCAGTGAATAAAATTCTCTAAATTAAGCTCACCCAAACTACTATTTTTCATTTCAGATTCATTTCATTATGCAAATTTTGGCAACGCTGGTTCGCGAATTTTTGTTTTTGTCAGCGCGAGCCTGAATTGCCCAGATTTTTTATTTCATATCATAATAGAAGTAGGACCAAGCTTTATCACAGTGTTTATTTCAATTCGATATTAGACATACCAAGACCCATTTTAAGCCTCTGTAGTTTACCTATTTTTGCCTTTTTCCGAAGTGTGCAAAATGCCTTTGTTTCAAAGAACCACCAAACCACATAAATAAAGCAAAACTCCATGCAATTCCCATTGATAGAAAGTATAAGGGTATTGCTATCATTTAAAATTAAAATTGTTTTCTGGCGTTGCAAACGGTTTTAAAGCAAGCGTTTTCAATTTTTTTAATTTTAAGCCTGATTATTGCGTAATAAATTAAGCAAAACCGTTTTCCGAATTTCCCGAAAACAATAGAATTCCAGAAGGTTTAAGTAATATTTTCGAAGATAGCTCCCCAAAAGTGTTCTTCTGGCAAGTTATCAGGATTTTCGATTTTCTGAGCTTGTCCGCCGATTATCGATATTTACAGTCAGAGCTTCTTAATGTACATTGAGCTTTCTAGGTGGCTGCGATTTTAAGATATTTGTATTTAAAAACTGTTAAAACGCAGCACAAATCAGCCAAAAAGTTCGTAATTTGCATAAATAGTAATATTTCTCAATTGCCCTTACAGATTTTTCTCTTAAATTGATTGCCGTTAGAACAATAATTCTTTTTGATGTTCCAGTGAGTTTTGAAGTTTCAGTCGTTATCAACTTTCAACGAGCAACAGTTTTATTTTGTTTTTCCTGGTCTATTTCACGGTTATTCACGTGCAATTAATATTTATACACGCTGCGCTTGTGTCCTCTCGTGCGCTTATATTTCCTTCTCATAATAAAAAATATATATCTTCGTCTTCTGAGCTTGTTTCTCTTCATTTTTCTGCCCCAGTGTAATTAAATCCGTAATTAAAAATGCTAAAACGTCAGTCAGTATTTAAAGAGTAATGGAAAAGAGTCTCCAGGAAGAAGTTCAGAAGACGAAACTTTTTTATTATTGTGAGAAGGGATTATAAATGCACGAGAGGACACAAGAAAAGTCGAATTTTGGGGATTTTTGAGGAGCTCTTCTGCAAAGACATAATGATTGCCCGCGAAAAGTTTTGTATCAAAAACTACACCCACATAAGCCCTTTCGAAAAATATAAATCAATTTTCCAAAGTCGGTCTACTACTCGAGAAATACCTCGGAAAATGAACCATAGTCCGTGACTGTATGAGTATTAGGGAAAAGGAGCCATCTTTGAACAAACTTTTCTTAGACAAGAACATTATTGATCCAGATGAAATAACTGATATTTATAGATGGCCAGTAACAACCGGATTAAGTTTCATTGGCTACAATGTTTTTGGCAAATTTTTACCGCTTTTTCAAATTTGGCATTTTTCCGGTTTTCACAGCAAAAAATGCCCCCTTAAAATGAATGCGTCCCAAAATAAAATTTTAGAGTTTTGGAGAAAACAAATTATGCCAATGAATCAGGCATGTAATAGGTTTTATTCTGAAAAAATTTCAAAATTTTGATTTTTGGGCCGATTTCCAACTTTGCTCGATGCTTACAGGCAGCGCCTCTTCAGAGCCAACAGTTAGAAGATTATTTCCAAAACTTGTGCCACTTCGTTCACTTCGGAGCAGTTTCATTAATTCATTCAAATTTGCGATGAAACGCTGCGACTCTTCGAAAGGTTTTCACGCCTTTTTCTTTATTCATGTCATCAATTCTTGTCCCCTTCTGGTCTCTTTTCTCATTTTTTTCTTTCTTTTTTTGATTTAATAAAAAGATAGTGGTTAGGTTTTCAATAAACATTTATTCTACTTGGGCTTGCTGGATATTAAATGATTATAACCAACTTGGCGTTACGCGCCTCGTTGGTTATCTATTTAACAATTATCCTGCGAAATCGCGCGGAATATCACCTGATACTTAGCCGACGAGGCCGTAGGCCGAGTTGGCTAAATCAGGGGATATTCCGCAAGATTGAGCAGGATAATTGTTTTATTATTCAACAAATTCTCATCGACTACCATTTTCATAACGAGAAAAACTATGGTTCTATGATGAAAACGCTAAAAGCTTGCAACAAGGAATAAAAATCAAAACAGAACTTCAAGAATACGAAGTTTACTACCGTTCACTTAAAAAGACATACTTAAAAAAACTCATGTTTGGAAATGAGAAGACAGAGTAAAAAAAATACTGCTACCTTACCGAGAATAAGTCCTTTTCCTGTGAATTAAAGTCTTTTCAACTTTACATCTTTCCGTAAGCAAGTGTGCTGCTTCGTTCGCAATACCATTTTCTTGGTTGAGTTCTCACTATGAAAATTCCAAGTCAACCTCTGGATATCTTTGTGAGTTGAAGCAAATACTTGTTGACTTTTTGAGAGCATTTAATCGTGGAAAGTTTCTTCCAGGGAGTTAAAATTTCGGAGAACACTGCTAAAACTGCCTCGCTTTTCAAAATGTCCGCCAAACAAGCAATGAAAGAAATCTACAGTGCACTTCCAAATATGGTCATTTACGTATATCGCAGGATATCTGTCATGTACGGATGACAGATATTGAGGGCTTCCTTACCATATATGGGCATAGTGACAATTTGTTGAATAATAGCATTCGATATCCAGCAAGCCCGAGTAGAGTAACTGTTCAATAATTCAAAGGGTTGTCGATTGCAGGAAATTTTTCTCGCAGAAACCTGTCCTTCATGTCTTAGTAACCAGTCGATTACCCCGTTTTGGACTGCAGAATAGGAGATGCAACAAAATAGAGAAAAAGGAACCATTGGTAACTGCTTCGCTAAGACTGGAATCTTTTCACCCCAGCGGCTAAACAGTGTCTTATTTGGGTGTTTGTTACTCCATATGAGATCGCATAGAGCATTTTTACAACAGTTTATGCAAAAATCTGGGAGAATGTAACGATCAATAAGTTCTTCAGTTGCCTATTAATGTCTAGCTTGCCCTTAATCCTGAGTAGTTTTCATGATGAAGAAAACGGAACGTGCGAAATTTGACAAAAAAGAGACTAAAAGTTTTTAGTCCGACGACTTATGTCCAAATGAAAAGGTCCAAATTTTCCAAATTAAGTATTTTGTTAAATTGCAACCCCCCAAAAAAACAGAAGGGTACATCAGATAAGCAAGGCAATAAATACAAACATAGTATGTTAGAAAGAAAAATATAAAGTTAATATATCTAGATTTTAATGTAACTACTGATGAACAAAACCGCGACTATTTCGAAAACACACCAGTGGGAAACCAACGAACTGGCTTGTATAATGACGCTGGGGCTTGAAGGGTTAACAGTGATTTCATTTGATTTTCTAGAGCTGATCAAAGCTCACCTGGATTCTCTCATCCTTTGATGTTGATATTACATTCATATGGCCCATTTTCAGATAAGACACATTTCTGCACTCTATAGAAACATGCCACTTTCTGCCTTTTCTCAGCGTCAATTCGAACTGTTTTTATTGATGGAATGTCTATAAAATAGGCATAAAGAACATAACGACTTCCTTAGGTCTTTCTTTTAATAGTATTGGTTTGGCGCTCCAGAATAAAGGCTGATTAGATACTCAAAATGAAGCAGTTGCATAAACGCAGAGTCTGATATTGTGCTCGAATCGGATGTTATTGGGAGAACAATCCATATTTGTTTTGTTAATTAATATATACAGCATTTTCTGTTTGATTCGCTTGATTTCTACGCAGCCAACTGAAGTTACAGATATGTGTACGAAATGACACTTAAAAATTAACCTGCGATCAGGCTCTATTTTCTTTTCGCTCGGTGAAACATTCAGGCGGAAAGGGCGAAACGAAAAATAGAGCCTGATACAATTCTTCTAGGGAACGTCTACCGCCCACTTTTTTGATTGATTGACATTCAACAAAACAGCCAATCAAAATGTCTTCTGCTTGCACGATCCTCGGTATGCAAATTTCCCATAACGGCAATTCGCAAAAAGTCACGCAAATGTCGGAAAAAATAAGAAAATCATAGGCTGCGATTATCTTCTAGGCACTTAAGCCCTCAAATTTACACGATTGCTAACTTGAAGGTTCCGGTAATGTATATGGTTGCTCTGTCTGAGCTGAGCTGAATGAACATTCAAAACACGACAAGGTTGTCATGTACCAAAATATGCTGCATGTTTGAATCCTTTCTCATTTCAGGTGGTATCCGGAAATATTCTCTTCGCATTTGTTACCGATTTTCTGCGTAAAAATTCCTTGGACAATTTAGAGAAATGCCTTCAGTTTCATTCTTTAGAATAAAGATATAAATATAAACCGTTTATAAACAAACGAGTATTTTGTTATTTGAGATTAGCAGCGAATTTTATCTCTAAACAGCAGCGATTATTAAAACGAAGAAGATTTATTATAAAGCCAGTCAGATCCTGTGATGTCAATGTCAGAGATCAATAAAACGACATAAGTATTAAACACTGAATGAATAAACTGAAAATCGTTATTGCGACTTGATTGCGGCTCTCGCCAAACATCAGTTTACCGTTAAGTTTACCGAATTATCGGTTGACTTGTTGATCATTCTTGGGGAAAGATACTTGTTAGTCTTGTTTCGTAAAACAAGGAAACAACCACTACTCTAGCTCTGTTCATATTATCAATACTAGCTGAAAGCCGTCAAATGAAAATTGCGAGACATGATGCGATAAAACGGAATACATACTTCACTGTTGCTGTACTTCTCTCCTCCAGGTGAGAGACAGCTTGGGTCAAACCGAACGCCATTCTCAGGAGAGAAAGAAATGGTGACAATTCTCCTAGAACGACGAGAATTTATTAGAGCAACACATTTTACTTCTGCAGACTTGTTGTTCCTTGGCGATGGCGGTCGGATCGAAATTGTGAGTGAGTCTCGTAGACAATTTACTTCCGTTGACATCTCTGCTGCTAAAGGGCCAATCAGATTGCGAGATTCCCGCGGCCAAAATCTGGCCCGCCGACACGAGATCCTGTGAGAGATTTTTACCCCTTCGTTAGGTGATAACATGATCTAAATTAATTAATCAATTTTATTTTTCAGTACACAGAAAGAATACACTGATCTACCTGTCGCTGCAATCAATCAAAGCAGTGCTGAGCCCACATTCTTCAAGAAAACATCACTTAGCATTAATTAAGGCTAAAATTTAGCCAAAAAAAAACCCTCCAAAAGATTTTCGTCCGAAGTTTTATTCTGAGAGATAAAGGTCCTTCATTTTTTGGAGGCTTGGTTCATGTATCCTGTTGAAGAGGGAAGACTCAGAGCAAAGAACGCAAGCGGAATAAATCAAATAGGCAAGACAATTAAAGCAAGCCTAATAGAATGTAAAACACGGACAATGGAAACCAAAAAACTATCAGCTTCAATATAAATGTAATGACTGAAAACGCGACTTCTATGAAAACACATAAAAGGGCACACAGCGACTTGTTTTTCTTAACGTTTTAGTACATTAATAGTAAATAGAATTAATTTCTTTTCTCAATTTCAGACAACACATAGTTGTCTACCATATAATATCTTGTCAATTTCTCCTTTTCAATTCCTCAATTCGCTTTTTTTTACGGAAAATGTACTTAACAGGGCCCAAAATGACACAGGGAATATACCGACCTTTCTTAGGTCCAAAATGGATGCATAATTACCAAGACTTTGCTATTTCAGCTGTTCACGATTTTCAGGAAAAGCAGTTGAATAAACGCAGAGAGCAATACTCGAATTTTAATAGCGTAGTGTCACTGATTATTCAAAATAATGACAACAATTGATTGGTTTTCTTCGGTTTATAACACAATCTGTTTGATTCCTTCGATTTCTACTCGGTCAAAGATTCAATGATAAGTGTTATAGATAATTAGTAATGAGACTAAACACGTTAGGTGATACGAGCTATAAATGAATCAACTTTATTCCTCTGTTTGGTTCGCTTGATTTCTACCCAGCCAACTGAAGTTACTGATATGTGTAGAAAATGACACTCAAAAATAAAATGCATTTTTAAGAGCGAATGTCAGAAAATTTCGAGCAAACGTTGGCCACAGTTGAAAATTACTTTTCGCTCATATTTGGCGTATTGGTAGCCAATACTAAGTTAACAATCGTGATGTAGTTTGTTTTCAAAGAGAACACTTCCGTTGTGGGAAAATTGGAAAAATATATTTCTCACGTCCTTGGTCTTAAAACAGCCAAAATTAAGGGCGAATTTAGTAGTTACCAAAATATTACTCTCGTCCAAAAGCAAACAAAGCTAGAAAATATTTGCCCTAAGATATTGATTTGGGAAGTGTTTCACATTTCATCTGACATGGGATTGTCTTCTTGTCGACAACTTAAAATGGAAACAAACGAATTTTAGGACGCGGATTTTGGAAGGTGATAAAAATTTCGATTTTACCGTTATATCGCCATCAGATTTTTTTCCATGTGCCCAATGATGAATTGTTCTAGGATTCGCGCTGGAAGTTGCTTAAGCATTGAACTAAATCATATGTTAAAACTGTAATGGGTATTTTGATTTAAGTCTCCCTCGAGAACCTCAAAGCTAGAGAAATTTTGTGCGTTTTTTGAATAATTAATTAGTTACGATGTAACGCAGTTTCTCGGTCCGACGAAATGAACCCTTAGACAACTTCTCATTGACAACATTAAACTGACGATTAAATGAGAAGATTTAGACTATTAAATGACTTACCTTCGACGAAAGATACAAGTCCTCCCAGTTTACGAAATGCTTCATCAACTGCTGATCGGTTCAAAACCTGATCGAGCGGGTAACTTGTGTCGGAAATCTGATTCGACGTTTCTATTCTGCTTTTTCGAAGCACGTTTCATTACAGAAGGGCACAGTTTAAAACAGATGAAGCCGATTTAAAACAGATCAACCTAAAAAGCAGGCGCAAGCCAGTAAACTTTCGATAGTTGACCTGATTACATATGTATATGTTTTTGAAGTTGCGTGACTGAAAAAAAACTCCTACGCAGCGGGGGGTAGTTGGGGCAATCTTACCAAAAACAATGAGGCAAGCACAATATGCAGAAAGTAAAATATTAATTACTTAATTAATTAATTTATTTATTTATTTATTTATTCGTTTATTTATTTTGGTTCGAAATACTTTCAAATATTTTGAATTTATTTTTTTGTCAAACTACCCATCATATATTTCTTGGTACGGGACTGGAATGTTATCAAGCGGTATGACGGCACTGACCCTGTTTAGCACGAAAAAATGTCCTAAAATACCAACCGTGTTTAATACAACACCTCGTTCCCTGTTTAGGACAAACGAAAAAATGCACACTCTCTTGTTTTACACAATTTTAAGTTTTTGAGAGTCCGGCGAGCGTCTCCGATCTTGCTAAATACTGTATATGGACTATAAGCCACATTTAGCAGCGAAAAATCCGACTACCATACAACCGTACCCTGTTTAGGACAATTTCACATCGTGTGTAGGACTAACTAGCATCAAATTTTACACACTGTTCAGGAAAGAGCGGCTAAAAACCCTACACTACCCAGCGGCAAGTCCCCGTATAGGTCAATAAGGGAGCACCTTCCCCCCCCCGGGGGGGGCTTAGATCACAGAGCGCATTTTTGAACTGGGTAAACTCTATTTAAGACAGGACGCCTTGTTTCAGAACGTACATGCTGCTTTTCCAACACTTATCCCGCACAAGTAGCCTCCAACTCATTTATTAATAAGCGACTACGTGAGAAGCTAGCGTGCGAAAAGAACTAATTGCAGCCGAGTGCATTCTTCATTATTTAACAGCCGAACAGTAACCTTGACAAAAGCTAGGTTTAGCCGCATTCTTCTTTCTACTGCCAGGTTCATACCTATTAACGCGAAACATTTATTTGAGTAGGCTAGTGACTTTGGTGAAAACTGGGAATCGAGTTACAGCTCATACAACTAGAGCCTGCTAGAATTTTTCTCTCCTTGACCTTGACGATTGTATCATGATGAAAACATTTAGTGATCATTTTCTAAAGTAGGCGCTGACAGAAAGTTAATTGTTGTCTTTCTTCTGCCGGAATCCGGATCGCTCCACAAAAATTAAGTGGTGGAATTTTAATGGCCCTCCGCAAGAGAGGATGCAGTAAGAGAGTTAAACCCCGTGCCCCATGATAACTATTCAGTTGAAATTTGTTATTAGTTCGCACACACGCTGCGAAGGACTTTTTTATCTGTTGTTCCCATGTCAACAATTTAAAATTACATGATGTCATTCTAACTGACCAACGAGGTGTCGTCCTTAAAATAACCACACAGTATGACACAGAACCAAAAGTAGATTTCAAATAATTTTCATCGGGAAGTGGCCCATGTACGGGGATTCGCTCTCTCCCTTCATCCTCTCTTGACCTCCGTCAACTCAAAGTAAGGATGGTTGTCCTGTTTTAATATTTGCATGGTTGTCCTGTGGCCACGTCACTTACGACCCAACGCTTCCTTCTTGTCTTTATCATTTCTCAACGAGTTTCCCTGCTTAAGGGGCAGACCAGTGTGTGTGTGTGAGGGGGGGGGGGGGGGGGAGAGGGAGGGATAAGCATATTTCTGTCTACTTTAATGCCCGATTTTTTTGGCCTTTACTAAGTTAAAGCTTTGTATGAACCGATCTTATTCAGTTTTCAAAGTATTTCTTTGAATCCTTTTACTGTGCTTATTTATTCTTAATTTCCCTTTCTTGTATTTGCTCAATCCCCCTACCTACTATTGATAGATTGTTTAGTCCCTTCAGTGTATTTTTGTGAGAAAGATATGAAGTTACTGTGAAATTTCATCACATGTAAAGAAATGATCAACCCTGGCAGGTGCATTTCTTACCAAAGGCGACAGTTCTTTCAATGTATGGGGCTTTCTTCGTAATTATTACGCCAGCTGTTGGATTATCAAAGTGCTCGCAGATGTTCCTAAGTATATGAATAGCAAATTTTGATAGCTTTGAGTTTGCAATAAGTTCGCAAAGGTTATGGTTGTCGTAGCAGATGGGGTGGACAAGCGCAACGTCTCGAAGAATTTTAATTCTCAGCTTGTTTGCTTGTTTCGCTTTCCGTTTGTGCCAACGCCTTGTTCTTTTGCTGGCCTCTTCCCGTCAGTTTTCATGGGATATCTCACCGGACTTATGCCCCTACTTTGTAGAAAAGTGTTCAGCTGTTCAAGTGGTTGACCAGAAGGTACAAGGGAATCATCTGTGTCGGTGATGGAATGCATGCTCTGTGACGGAGACTGAAAGTAGGGTGAAAAGGAACTTGCTGGAGTGACTGGAATAATAATAATGATAATAATAATAAAAATAAAAATAATAATAATAATAATAATAATAATCCGGCTTTATTAGGTACTCCCAGTGGGTTTTTCAGACCTAATTAACACGCTAAGTACATGGAAACAGGGGCGGGTCCAGGAATTTCTGAAAGGGGAGGTTGTACACTATTGTAGTAACCTTTAACGCCAATGGTGTGGAAGGCGAGTTACGGCCCCGTGCCTCTGGTACGAGCTCTTAAGGGGTCCGGAGCCATGCCCCTCCCCCAAAAAAATAATGTTTCCGATTTTTCCCTCTATAACAAAAAAAAAAAGCTGCTCAAAGGGGGGATTGCAACCCCCTCAACCCCTCCCCTGGATCCGCCTCTGGGAAAATATATCAGTTCGAACAGTTAGTTTCGTTAATTTTCACTATCACTTATTCGCATGATCTATTTTGTTTCTGGGCCAGTGTTTGTCTGTGCAGCGAGAGCGGTTAATCAGCAGCCACCAGTGATAGACGGAGTGACTGGGGCTTGGGGTAAGGGTGTGAGCGGTCCTCTAAGTGTGTGGTGGTCCTTCCCCCCCCCTCCCCCCCATCTAGGTTTTATTTCGTCTACTCACTCCGTGGTGTTTGAACAGAACTGAGTGCGGATAAACTTACCAAAGACATAACCTTCATTCGCAAAATGACCCCGCACTCTTTAAAAATAGCTTCCGACCCGGTTTGCTGAGTCCTCTCTCCGCTTTTGGTCTCTTTCCGACATCTTCGCTGTGATATGACTTTGCATTTGTCGGATGGACGTTTCCATTTAATGCCAAGCGGTGCGCAGTGATCAGTGGGCAAAACAGCATTCGGAAATGTCGTTATTTATTTATTTATTTATTTATTTATTTATTTATTTATTTATTTATTTATTTATTTATTTATTTAACCATAAGCTGCATCTCGCCATATTGTTCATAATTACCTCAACCTCTACGTAACATTAAGGTAAGTAACTGTTTTATTAGCAACGTTCCACGCACAATAGCAAGTAAGGTGACCGTTCGCACCTTCCCCTACCCTGAGCGAAAGATTTTGCTCAATGCAGTCACGCAACACTGTGTTTGTTTATTTGCGAGCGCGCTGCTTTTTGGCTGTTCTTATTCTGTTAATGGAGAGCTATGTTCGACGAAAAAGCCTTCTGCCATTACATTTGTTGAAGATGACAAAAAATTACGCATAAAAGTTTCCTCAGAAACTGAATTTACCGTTTGGTGTTATCTATAAAACTGATGACCTCGAGGTCAACACTCAACAGCTGGTCGATACAAGGAACGGGAAGGGTCCAACATCCACAAATCGAAACTTCGCATAACCTGAATACCAAGAACACCAGGTAGAGTACTTTGAACTGCAGTTTTTCAACTCATTCACCTACGCTGTAACATCATCTTTAGAATTGCTGAATGAAGAAACGTTGATTCGGCTCAACCTTGTTATTATTCACTAATCAATGAAAATTTACCAACTTTGACGATCTTTTGCGAAGCTAAAAGCAAAATACCCATTCCAGATTTTACATATGTGCTAGGGCAAGTCTTTAACACTTCACAGCTTGCTCCTTGGAAAAAATTATCACTGGGCACATGGAAAAAATTTTGATCGCGTCCTGGAGGTAAATTCGTATTTTTTGTCAGTTTGAAAAAAACGCGTCCTAAAAATGCGATTGTTTGCGTTTAAAATTATTGCCTAGAAACAATTTGAGGTCAAATGAGATGTTAAATGCTTCTTAAATCAGTATCTTATGGCAAATGTTTTCAGTCTTACTTTTCTTTGGCAAACGAGATGATGTCTGGTAACTGCCGATTTCGCCCGTAATTTTGGTTGTTTTGAGGTCACCGACGGTGAAAATATATTTTCTCGATTTTCTCACAACGAAAGCGAGTTATTGAAAAACAAACTATACCACGATTGTTTTACTTGTATTGCCTACCTATAGATTAAATATGAGCGAAAAACAATTTTTCAATGTGGCCGCTAAACTTTTTATTTTGCTCGATATTTTCTGGCATTCGCTCTTAAGAGCGCTTGTCTGTAAAAATCAAACATAACGCGGCAAGGGTGGAAAATTCGATTTCTTTCGTATTTTAATGTTAGATAGGTTAGGGTATAACTAAAATCACTGGATACTTTTTTTGGCAAAATATCCTTTTATTTTAAAGAAAAATGCAAATAACAAACTTCCGTTAAAATGAACATTTGAAGCAGTAAATTATGACATCAATTTGAGGCGTTCGCGTGCAAAAACAAATCCCTCTGTCGTCTTTTAAACACTCAATTTTACTTTTGCAATCTCTCAAGAGCTTCAAAACTGATTTTGGTAGAAACTGCGTTGTTCTTTGTGTTTGAAATAATTTAATTTTGAAAGTATACATTTCTCATCAGGAAAAGTACTTCGTGAATTAAATTATTTTTCACCATGTGCTAAACCTTCAAATCGATTCAGCTTCTGGCTGTTGAATTAAGAAAAGATGTTCTCAGGATTGCTGCAAACATTTCTTTGGGCAAATGATTGAGAGCGACGCGAGAGCTTTTCAAAGTTCGTTAAAATGCAGGTTGTTTGACCCTTCTTGGCAACATTCCATTCGCGAGTCACGCACATATTTTAATGTGTTTCTACCCATATGAGATCGAAAACGTCGAACAGAAAAACAGTTCGAAATGCTCTTACCTCATTTGCTGTAGAGGACAGGTCCAGAGGCCATTTCCGAGTGATTCTCTTGCCGTTCGACGTATTTTGGTTCTGTTGATGCCATCCAATGAACACCGCCAACTGGGTCAGTGTATTGTAAACGGTCGAACAGCTCAACAACAACCTTTCTTCCAAAACGTTCGACATCTTTCTACACTGTGACATCTTACTCGACGGTTCAGTTGATTTAATACGAGTGTTGCTCAGTTTTCAGTGCACAAAAGCATTATCAGATTTGACTGCTAAATTGGGACCAAACGTGAATGGCGCCGCGTGCGTATTTGGTTTGTCACGCAATGCGTATCAAAGGCATTTTAGGGAGTAGGGGAAGGGCAAAGCCTTTGAGGTGAAGTAAAATAACATACAGTGTTAATTGCAGGGATTATTCGTGGTTTTAATGGCCTTGTGTGTCTTTCTTACTAATTACCAGTGTTGTTACAACCATTAAAAATTGTATTTGCTACCCTAGCCTAGTAGTCTGAAACGCAATTCCAACAGTTGTACAAGCTTACAGACATGGTTACAGGCCTAGGTGAGTGGTACAACAGAAGTGGCGCTATTATTAACTAAACCCGACTTTAATACGGGGAAAACCTATAACTACAAGGGGCTCCCTTTTGTTAATTGACGAGCGGGTATTCTACCTATGATCATTGGTGTCAGTCTGCTGGTTCTCAGCTAGCACAGGACCGGTTCAAGGCACAGTTATATCACGAGTGAAAGTCAGCTCGCTGTTAAAGGGTTGGATGGAGTTTTGGACAGGAAGGGTTCTCTCTTCACAACAAATGGGTGCAATCGAAGTGTTTAACTGTGCTCTCTTGTCAGCTCTTTGATTTAGTCTACATTAGTGTGTCCTGACTAATGAGTGGGGCTTCTAACAGCACGCCAGTGCTGTTTGAAGACTGTGAAATATGGCACGTAACCATGGTAACAAAAATTGAGGTTCTGTTCCTGAATTTCTGTTTACGAATCTTACTGAGACAGGTTCTCAGTGAGCGAGATCTCTCACAGCAGCCAGCATACTTATCATAATGGATATGAGGATATCATAACAGAAATACGTCAAGCATCTTGCCCTTATATAATTAAACGTCTGTTACCTCTTTCACGTTCTACATACACCTTAATGAGGACGAAGAGAAGAGTGAGGCTTCCATCGATAACCTGGCTAACCGTGACCCGGCCCGTTGTGCTGCAGCTTCTGCTAGACACTGTTCCAAGTTTTGCACGACGGCTGGGACATATCGTCATTGTATTCAAGCGTTCGTTGTAAAAACTGACTTGTAACTTGTGGTATCCAGTAGTGTACCACCTCTTTTGGTGGTATCAGGGCCGCACCAAGGCTGAAACAAATGCTGTGAGCAAATTGCCCTAGTCAAAGCCTCCCCCCCCCACCCCCCTTCAAAATACACACTCGTGCACATAGATACTATAACTCTGTTCACAATGCCACAGTTTGTGTCGATTTCGTCAAAAACGACACCTTTTTGGGGACATCCTTCGTTGACAATTTGCCAAAAAGCTGCTTCCTGTTTGCTTTTTCGCCGACAAAGTTGTTGGCAACATCCACCAGATTTATAGCATCAGTTTTAAAAAAGTACCCTTAAAGTTACAAGGTTTGTTAAAATTGAAACATTTCGACAGCCAAGCTACGAATTTCGGACCTGTTTTACCTAACTCTCGTAAACGTTAACGTAACTTTTATCACTCGGTTGGTGAGATAAAAATAGTTTTGTTCCTTAGACTTGTTTTAAAACAACACGATGAGCTTAAAGCTTGCAGCAAATACACAGCAGTCGCTTAACTATTAAAGGCATTAAGGTCCTTCACAGTAAAGCTATACTGCCAGGGTCAAGGTGATATGGGTGAAGAAAGACATTGGTAAGGAACCTGGGCGACTGAAATGTGCGATGGGCTAGTAGATTTTTGAAGCCCACTTGCGCGGTGGCTAGTGACTCAACAGATGTCAAACCATGTTAAAGGTTGTAAAATAATAAAAGGAACTTTTAGCATCAGCATTTAAGACTATTCGTTGCACATTAATTCGTTTTAATTATATATTTTTTGGCTCATTTATTGCAATGTTTTTTCAACTTCCAAAACTTCTGGGGACTCGAGCCCCCCCCCCCCCCCCCCCCTTCTACGGGCCTGGGTATTCTTGGTGCATGAAAGTAAGGGAACAATTGTTTTCAAGCTTTTCAACATTATATAAATGTTTCCACTGTTAGAAGTCGTGCAGGCCTGTCGCTCCTTGCTACTCCCCAGAGAGTGAGATCCCGCAAAATATTTCTCCATTGTAGAAATTATGTACAGAAATACTGTTTTAAAGGAGAAAATGCTATAGATAACTCGTTGGATACTAATACTTTAGTTACAGAGTGACACTGATTAATCTGTTTTACATTCGCATGTTGTTTTATCTGTCTTTCTTTTGCATGTACTCAAATAAAAAACGAAAATGTTATCAGTTCTATTTGAACGCGACTTCCAGAAAATCGCAAAAATTAATTCCCAGAAAAACCTTGTTTTCAATCGCAAAGTTTGGTTCCCGCAGAACACAAAAAATCAGTCGCCAATCCAAAATTAAACCCTCGCACAAATTTAGTGCCACACGTTTTATATGATTCTGTATAAATGATATAGTTTTTTTAAATTATGATTTTTGCCTGCGGCCTTTGAAATGTTCTATCTCACTGAGAAATAAGGAATTTTCCCGTTTTTTCCTTATTTTATTTTACCGCCAGTATTTTTCAATTTACGATCATTAAAACCCCGACGCCATTCCAAGTTTTTTTACCGGGATCATTTGTGGTCCAGTCTGGGGATCATTTGCGGTCGAGGATCATTTGCGGTCCAATTTGGGGATCATTTGCGGTCGGGGATCATTTGCGGTCCAATTTGGGGATCATTTCCGGTCGGGGATCATTTGCGGTCTCGGGATCATTTGCGGCGCTGTACAGTTTCCCTGATAAAAACGCTTTTAATGTTCTGGACTCGACGTTTTGAAGAGGTTTTTAACTTAAGCTAGTACACGTACCCTTTTTAGCTAATTTTCGTGTTCGAACATTGTTATTTGCATGCCTACAACTCACGCCGAGGGGTGACTACTTTTTCTGCATTCTGGCACGGGAGGTTGAGGTGCCTAAATGTAGCACTAATTTTGTTTCGTATTTTTGGTCCATTACTAGTTCCTCCCATTTCTCGAACCCTGAGCCGTTTAAAAAGAATCAGAGCAGATTTTGCCCTTCCCCTACCCTCTAGTAAAATGTCCATTCCGATGATTTGCATTGCGTGACGCGGCTCTAGATAGAACTCTGGCCACGTTAGCGGCGACATGTGGTGATAAAAACCTTTTTGTGTATTGCCAACTAAGTAACACTGACCAGCACCTGACCCGTTGAGTAAGATGTCACAGTGTAGAAAGATGTCGAACGTTTTGGAAGAAAGGTTGTTGTTGAGCTGTTCGACCGTTTACAATACACTGATCCAGTTCGCGGTGTTCATTGGATGTGTTCATTGGATTTGCTGTCCTCTACAGCAAATGAGGTAGGAGCATTTCGAACTGTTTTTCTGTTTGACGTTTTCGATCTCATGTGGGTCGAAACACATTAAAATATGTGCGTGACTCGCGAATGGAATGTTGCCAAGAAAGGTCAAACAACCTGCATTTTAACGAACTTTGAAAAGCTCTCGCGTCGCTCTCAATCACGTGCCCAAAGAAATTTTTGCAGCAATCCTGAGAACATCTTTTCTTAATTCAACAGCCAGAAGCTGAATCGATTTGAAGGTTTAGCACATGGTGAAAAATAATTTAATTCACGAAGTACTTTTCCTGATGAGAAATGTATACTTTCAAAATTAAATTATTTCAAACACAAAGAACAACGCAGTTTCTACCAAAATCAGTTTTGAAGCTCTTGAGAGATTGCAGAAGTAAAATTGAGTGTTTAAAAGACGACAGAGGGATTTGTTTTTGCACGCGAACGCCTCAAATTGATGTCATAATTTACTGCTTCAAATGTTCATTTTAACGGAAGTTTGTTATTTGCATTTTTCTGTGAAAGAAAAGGATATTTTGCCAAAAAAAGTATCCAGTGGTTTTAGTTATACCCTAACCTATCTAACATTAAAATATGAAAGAAATCGAATTTTCCACCCTTGCCGCGGAATTTTGATTTTGTCTGATTTTTACAGACAGGCGCTCTTAATTATTACCCCTGCGTTAGGTGATAACGTGATCTAGATTAATCAATTTTATGTTTCAGTACACAGTCAAGAATGCACCGATCTACCTGTCACTGCAATCAATCAAAGTAGTGCTGAGCCCACATTCTTCAACGAAACGTCGCGTAGCATAACTTAAGGCTAAAATTTAGCAAAAAAAAAACCTTCGAAAGATTTTCGTCCGAAGTTGTATTCCGAGACAAAAAGGTCCTTAATTTTTTGGAGGTTCATGTATCCTGTTGAAAGGAAAGATTCAGAGCAAAGAACCCAAGCACAATACATCAAATAGGCATGACAATTAAAGCAAGCCTGACAAAATGTAAAACACGGACAATGGAAACCAAAAAAACTATCAGCTTCAATATAAATGCTAATGACTGAAAACGCGACTTCTATGAAAACACTTAAAAGGGCACACAGCGACTTGTTTTTCTCAACGTCTTAGTACATTGATAGTCAATAGAATTAATTTCATTTCCCAATTTCAGACAACGCATAGTTGTCCACCGTATAAGATCTTGCTAATTTCTCCTTTTCCAGTCTCAATTCAATTTTTTTCCGGAAAATGTACTTAACAGGGCCTAAAGTGACACAGGGAATATATCGACTTTTCTTAGGTACAAAATCGGTCATGCATAATTATCAAGACTTTGCTATTTCAGCTGTTCACGATTTTCAGGAAAAGCAGTTGAATAAACGCAGAGTAATACTCGAATTTTAATAACGCAGTGTCACTGATTATTCAAATTAATGACGACAATTGATTGGTTTTCTTCGGTTTATAACACAACCTGTTTGACTTCTTTGGTTTCTACTCGGTCAAAGATTCACTGATAAGTGTTATAGATAATTAGTAATGAAACTAAACACGTTACGTGATACGAGCTATAAATGAATCAATTTTATTCTTCTGTAAAGTAAAGAAAATACTGATCTACCTGTCACTACTGTCAGTCCTGATGGCAGCTGAAATAACCCTGGAGCCACATCCACGAACGGCTCTTAAAATATGTGCAACTTTTTGAAAGTTGTTAAACTGCATGAGCCACAGCACCAACACGATGATTCGGACAGGTTTTGTTGCCGCTTTTTTCGTAACCACAATTACCACTACGGCTGTTGCAGGTAAGAAAACCTTTTCGGTAATCAGCAACATGGGAAGCAGTGATCTTTCGCTAGGCGACGTTTTGAAAAATGCACTAAAATGAACAACCAGTTCTTCCAATTGCTAGCCAATAACAAGGGATATGAAACGAAAAGTATAATATGCAATTTAAAGGTAACCTTTCCAAAAAAAAAAACAGGATAAGTATTCAATTACAGCACTGTTATTCTCTATAAGTATTATTTTACTGTTCAGAAAAGAGTTCAAATTGATCGATGCACCATCAAAACCATTAGAAGGCTCAGGCCTTACATCTCTTATTTAAAAAACTTAATGCAGAAATAAAACCTCAGAGCAAAATCACCCCTGAAAAGTAAAAGTAAAAATACGCCCACTTGACTCTTAAAAATCGCATGTAAGCAGCTTAAATACTTTTTTCTCGTTCACTTAACTGCTTTAAATGGTACCTAGCTCAATGTTCCATTCGAAGAAAAAAGAAAATTCATGTACATTACGAGCTATGCAAAAAGTGGAAACCTTTATCAATTGATAATTTTGTCGTGCAATTCCCGTTGCAGCTGCACAGTTCCTCTCTTGCCCAGGCGACATCTCAGTGGAAAATGCGACAGAGTCTTCAATGCGCATCAATTGGCCACGACCTACAGTTACATCCAACTCTGGGGCGCCCCTCAGCATTTCGTGCAGCCGACAATCTGGAGGAGAATTCAGTGTTCCTGGTTCTTACGAGGTGATTTGTAAAGCAGAAGCAACTTGCAGCTTTCGGATTTCTTTGAAACGTAAGTATATACCAGAAATACATAACATGACGTATCCATCTCTCCATGGCATGCGGCGCCATGTTTTTTTTTTTGGCAAGTAGTCCATTTTTAGAACCGAGATTTCGAGGGAAAAAATTGAAAGTAGAGCCAATCAAGTCGACTACTTTGGTTTCGATATCAAACCCACTTTCTTCAAATGCTCAACAACGCTCACTGTAACATTCACTCTCGAAAAAAACTGTCTAAATTGTTATAATAGTTGCCTTGGGAGTATACATATTTGGAAAATGCTACAATAAGCCAGATTTTACTCGTACGACAACTGTAAAACGTTGCCCATCGGCAACGCATTCGTTGATACCGGTTTGTAAAAATCTGAACTGAAAAAAAAAATCAATGCTGTTAAAATCACCAGACTGAGAAGATAATTGAAATCTGGAGGCAAAAGGCAAGTAACATTTATCTCTATGAGTTCTTGCTATTTCACAGAAATGTTGAACGAACGGCGAAATGTTTCTGAATGGCAAGTTTATTTCGAAGCTACTGTGACATCGATATATTTCGTATAGTTTCACATTCACCTTTTATGCTTTTGTTGAAAGAACGAGTGAATAGAATTTACTTTTGTCGTGAAGTCCACTTTCATTTTACACAAATTCGGAGTAAGCTTATGTAAATACTCAATAGTTCTTTTCCCTTCGCTCGCAAGCCAACAGATTTTTGGAGTTGACATAAACTCAATTTACTTAATAAAAAAAATTTCACGATTTCGAGTTCCCTTAAATGCAAAGTGCAGGAGATACATTCTTGCTTAAACGCAAAAGGTGAAAATAAATTACCTTGAAGACCCCTGATAATTTCAGGCTGATGTACTTTTTTCTTTTTCTCAGTGTACAGAAACGGACACTGTTTTTTTCTCGCGAAACTCCGAGCGCCGAAGGCCCTCCGAGCGTAGCAAGGTTTATAAACTTAACGCGCGGTATCGCGTGAGTATCGCTCGCGGATCGATGGCTTAGTGGTGTCGAATCGTGGGACGCCTATAGATATATTTCGACGGTGTCTGCAGTTGCCTAGCAACAAAACCACGCCAAAGCTCTACTTGACGTCATCCAGTGTGAGGTCATATGTTTCATTTAGTTTTCAGGCACCACGACCGGTTAGAACGGGTTGAAACCGCTTTTTTCCGGTCCCTATAAAATGATCACGACCGCTGACAATGGCGCACTCTCATGTTTATTAAATGAGTGCTGACGTGTTTATTCATCGTCTGTGAAAAAATGTTTATTGTCGGTGAAACACCACGAATTTCTGACCCAAATGAGAGGCAAGAACAAAGACAACAACGCCTGATTCAACGAGTGGCTGGAAATTCTTGCCGAGGGAGATTTATGACCGAAACTCCGCTGGAGCGAGAACGCCGTCTTGAAATTCAGCGCGAGCAACGAAGGCGAAGGAGACAACAAGAAACCACGGACCAGAGCTAGGGAGCAGCGCTTGGCCCAGCGAAGACAAAGCAGTCAGCAGGAAACAGAGGAGCAGAGAAACAGGAGATTGGAATATCACAGGCAATATAGACAAGGTAGGCGTGAATTGGAAACCTTAGAATATATATAGATAACGTAGATTAAATTTAGCTAACATAAATAGGGCAGCGCGATTAGAAAACGAGACTCCCGAACAACAAGAGCATCGATTACAAGGGCTTCGAATAGCCCAGGCACATCGATTAAATAATGAGAATGAAAAGGAACGAAATCAGTGGCTACAAACGTTTCGACAAAATGCTGCACTCAGAATGCGCAACGAATCCGATCGGGAGCGACAACACCGACCTGAAGTGCTTCGACAAAATGATTTTGTCAGACGCAACGAGAGGCGACAGCAACACACGATCACCAAGTAACTGTCAGGAATACCTTTCTAACGGATAGAGAACAGCCAATCAGCCTTTAAAACAGCACGCTGGTTTGGACAGTTTAGAACGCCGACAGTGTGTTACACGTAAGGAAACTTGGCCTAAAAAACAACGTTTAACTCATCCGATTTTCGAGTGCTTAAGATGTAAGCGAGATAATAGAAATCCTCAATTATAATCGCAAGAAAACGACATGGATCGAGGTACTTTACCAGCAGAACTTCTAGGCTTTACTGATATCGAGTAAGTGCTTATTGCTAGAGCTTGCCCAGTTATAGGTGTTTATCGTAAACATGGGGGTCAACGAGGTTGTAAGGGACACGTTTTAAATCTCCACAAGACATTCAAGACTTCCTCAGTAGACCTCCACCAAACGTTGCACAATTTCCTTACCTAATAATTCGAAGGCATGGAACTGACAACACTTACAGACAATGTAGAGTTAGAAGACAGAAAGTACTTCAGGCGACAACATGGCTTAAGAACAACAATCCTTTTTTATGCTGATATAAAAATTGACTATGAAGCACTTGAGTGCTTGCATGAGGATGGCATTCCCCAAGATCTCCAAACAGTAGAGGATCCACAATCTAATCGAGAGCAAGACATTTCAGAAGAACACACAGAAGAAGAAATCCCTCAACAGAGTCATTCCTTCCTTTCACTTCCTCAAGGTCAGCAGTATGAACAGGATGCAATTAGGACATTAATCAATGGTGTAGATCCACTAGACTGGCCATCAAATGACGGTGATCCCATAAAGGAATTTCGCACAGAGGACGAAGTACGCAGAACTTTCAACCAATGGAACCTTTACCTGGTGATTTGCATCACATCCTCGCACTAAACATGAAACAACGCCACCAATTGTTGTCGCAAGCTTGCATCTACCTCACTCAAAACCTATAGAAGTTGCTAACTTAACAACCGAGGAACTTAGAGAAGTGGTAGGACAAATGTCAGCCAACCAGCTCATGAATCGTGCCCAACGTTATGTTTCTAAGATACAAGGCACAAGGCAGTACTGGTATTAACGTTACCATGAACTTAAAGCTTTAATAACACAGAAAGGGGCTCCCAATTTCTTCTTTACCTACAGCGCTGCTGGTAACTACCGGCCAAACTTACACCGACTTCTTCAAAAGCCAAACAATGCAACTCCTTCTATTCGCATCAGGGCTGTCATTGATCATCCTCACCTTACAGATTCTTACTTTGTTTCAAGACTGGATGAATTTTCCTCTTATTGGCTGGATCAGGTAATGAATGCTGAATGGAAATGGCTTCGCTTTGAGTGGCAAGCACGGGGAAGTATTCACGCACATGGGTGTGCAAAGCTTTCTAATGACCCAGGCCTTTGCAACCTTGTGAAGACAGCTGCCCAGGGATGGACGCTGGAGCAAATTTTACATCTACAAGAGTAGGAACCAACTTATCAACGGAAGGCTAATGATTTCCGAACGCCAACTGAAACAGGACATCAAGCAAAAGTGACTGTTATAGCATACGTAGACTGGCTAGTGAGCACTATCAGTGATGCACATCCACAGGAAAACCGGGCTGTGCCTTCACCACACCCATTAGCAGTATGAAGGATGTACAAAACCTGGCTAGTGACTATCAGCGCCGTACAAAGTGTTGCACTTCTTACTGTATTAAAAAATTGAGCCTGGACAGCAGCCAACATGCCGGTTTAATTTTCCAAAAGATTGCCAGCTCAGGAAGAAACTTCAAACAACTTTGAGCTGATAAGGAAAGCTGGTAGTAATGACCGTGTAATGACAGTAGAAGAAATTACCCAAATTACCCCACAACCGTGTTATGCTACAACACTGGACAGCCAATGTTGATCTTCAAGCCATTATTGACACTGACCAGTGCATCCGTTACATGGCAAAGTATGCAGCGAAAGGTGAACTAAAATCACAGTCAGCATCTGAAATACTTAGTGTTTGTGTAAACAGACTTATTGATACAGACATGGCTTCATCTGCCCTGCGAAGAGCAATGATTCAAGTTGTCGGTGAACGTGACATAGGATCCCAAAAAAAAAAAACTGCACACCTGCGCCTTGGAAAACCGTTGGAAAACCATTCTTCTACATTCTCATTTCTTTGTGTGTCACTGGATGGAAGTCGCAGGGTTCGCACAGGACAAGATGATAATGATAACCAAGGATACGACGCATTAGATCCTTCAGTACTTGATCACTATGCTGTTCGAGCTAACTGGCAAGAAAATATCCCTCAAATTCTTTCTCTTAACCTTGTTCAGTTTGCGTCTGCTTACTCTGTCATAAAGGGAGAGCTCAAACACCGTAAATAAGAAGTAGTTATCAGGACTTTTCCGAATTTCGCAATCCATCAGGGAAGAATTACGGTAAGTACTGCAAGTTTGCGCTCATTAAATACAAACCGTGGTCTGGAGCAGTAAATACTGCTTGGGATGGTCTTGAAGACTTCTCCGCATTTCTTTTGCTATCATGCATTTCTTACCCCTGAAGCTGCTGCAGATTACATTCCCATGTTGGCACAAGAGCTAGAACAAGTACAGCATTACAATGAAGATGAACAGGAAGAAGATGATAATGATGACGATAACGATGAAGTACTAATCCGGGAAGAAGAACCTGAGGAGTGGATGTTGCTGTGTCGCCTGAATCAGCAGTATGACCATGAAATCTCACAAGGAAGTCAATCTCGTGAAAACGCCCAGTTTGACTGGACAGAAACTGCAAGAGCAGTACCTCCTGGTCTGCTTCATGAAGCTGCAAACTGGATGACTAAACGGAGAAATGAAGCACTAGAGGACCCAACTATTATAAACAGACGCCAACGACAACTTGTTAATCCAGAACAACTGAATGGACAACAGCGCCTTGCTTTCAACATGCTTGCTATGCATCATGCAGCCCTAATTAGTGGAACACCACAAGAACCAATGCAAATGATAGTTACAGGGGAAGGAGGATCAGGCAAATCATTTCTCATCAGTGCAACTAAGACCCTTCTGGGAGATAAATGTAAGCTTACAGGCACTACTGGCCTGGCTGGATACAACATTGAGGGATGCACCTTACACTCTGCCTTACAGCTGCCCGTTCGTAATCATAATAATGTGGACTTACACGGAGCTGCATTGCAACGCTTACAACTTCGCTTTTCTAGAAAACGTTACCTTACTACGGATGAAATGTCTATGCTCGGACAGCGCACTAGCTTGGGTTGATAAGCGTCTACGACAGGAAACAGGAAAACTTCATGAACCCCTTGGGGGAATTTTGGTGATAATTCTTGGAGATCTCCCAGTTTTTGCTGCCCCATCCAGTTCATTGCTAGCACAGCACGGTCATTCAATTTATACTCTTTTCCAAACAGTTGTTATGCTGGCGGAAAACATTTGAAAGGGTGGAACCAATCCCCAGGCAGAAGAATTCCGAGCATTTCTGCGCCGCTTGCGAGATGATCAAAACACTCAAGATGACTGGATTAAACTCTGTGAGAGAACACCACAACACGTCAACATGGGTGACTTCACAGAAGCACCTTGACTTGCAAAGTGTTGCAAAGTACAACTTTGACAAACTCACCAAACTTACCACACCAGTCGCTCGCATATCAGCTGTTCATTCAGGGAGAAATGCAAAGGCAGCCACATCTGATGATGCTGGTGGCCTTGATTCTGTAATTTTTCTTGCGCGAGGAGCTGCAGTAATGCTACAAACTTGTAACCTTTGGCAGGAAGTTGGCTGTGCAATGGTGCCACCGGTGTTGTTCAAGATCTCATCTTCCATCCTGATCGCCAGCCCCCTTGCCTGCCCATTGCAGCACTTGTACAGTTCCCACATTATACAGGCCCAGCCTTTCTGCAAACAGGCTGTCATACTGTCCCCATTCCACCACACTTATTTGAATAGGAAAGTGGTGGACAGCGATTGTCTAGACAGCAACTGCCACTTTGGTTACGATATGCAATGACAATTTATAAGTCGCAAGGGCAAACATTGGCTCAAGTAGTTGTTGACTTAAGCAAGGCAGAAAGAGCTGCAGGATGTAGTTATGTTTTTCTTTCTAGAGTGCGCTCCTTACAGAATGTAGTGCTCCAACCAATGGCCTTTCAAAGACTACAATTGATAGGGAAAAGCAAGCAATTACAGGAAAGGCTCAGAGAAGAAGAACGATTCAGAAATCTAACTCAAATCACAGCACTTCAATATCCGCAACATCTATAATAGACTATTCATTTTAAACAATATACATTCTAAGGCAAGTATTTACAACTGTCACACTCTCTAAGCCACATTCTTCAATCCTCCTTTTGCAAGGTAAGTAAAGTATGTGTAATTAGAGCATTAATTTTTGCCAGAAAAAGGTAAAACAGATTTTAGTCTGCATGTAGCCAATGACAGAAAAATACAAAAAAATGAAATATAATTAATTACCTTCCCTGATCCGGTAAGTAGAGACTGTTCTCAAAGTACATTGATGTTTATTCACACTAAAGCTGATACAAATGACATGGCAAGGTGCTAGAAAGCCAATGCAAACATCTCCAGCACAACTAGTTGGACAAAATGCAACCCTCTAAAAAATTATTGTCTCAAAAAACAATGATAGAAATGCAATGAGCTGGACACTTCACCATGACATTTGTATCCAGGTACCCATTCAGCTCTTAACTGTACGTTAATGGTGACTAAGAAATTACTCAAAGTTATTTCCTCATTATACCATTATCTTTAATCTCGATACCAGTGATTGGCACATAATTTCTATTTCAAGTACAGTAAATATACTGATCTCACAGGAGTAAACTATTTCACAAATACTCAACTTTTACACAACCTGCATGTAGGATTCAATTGTCCATAACTATGCATATTATCAATGAGCATTTAAAAAGAGAGTTTGAGTTTAGGACATTCCCTGTAAAATAGTTGAAAGAAATAGTTCATAGGGATCAGTAATAATCAATAGTTTATATTTTCCGTTTTCAATATTACCTCTGTGAAAAGTTCAAAGAATTAATATTTACTTGGGTTAGTAGAGAGAATTTCTGTAAACATTTTGGAAAGAAATAAAATAAAGACGTTTCATTAGCAACAATAACTGCTCTTAGCAATTACCAGATAATGTGTAGTAGGCATAGGTAGAAACATGTATGTTTTGGATGTGAAAGAACAAAATAACTGCTTCACATTAATACTTGTTAATAATTTCGTGCTACCTATAGTGATCAGCATCACAATTCTCCTAGGAATATCAATGCACACGTTAGCACACAGATCGTGGGAATTGGGAACCTGATCACCTTCAGCATAAGTTGTCTACGTAAACGTTTACTCAGATTCCCCTCACTATGGCTATGAGAGCTGTACTGACACAGTAGGGGGAATCTACATGAACATATTGATTTTGGGGTCTTTAAAGTGGTCATTCCCCTTTTTCTCCAATTACATACTCTTATGTTTGTTACCAACTAACCCTTTGAGTCCCATTGTCAACCTACAAATTCTTGTCACTGAAATCAATACATTTCTTTTAGTTCTAGTGCAGGGAATTTCTTTCCAACTTTTACTATTCATGTTTGGTGATCAATTCCTTAATTCTCGTGAATTGTATCCTAAATAATGGAGAGAAAAGTGACGCTGATCGCTGCTGCTTCACGGGTTAATGTTAAGGATATTATTTTATTGCACTACGTGTGTTTACTATTATGGTACATCAGTATAAAGCTCTGTGCTTTGCTTGCCGTTATTCTGTATTATTCTCATTGCTGTTTTGGTATAAAAATAAGTTGGTTTTTTAAATGCAATTGTACCTACATGTCATTGAGTCGTTATTTTTTTTGACAGCCTCACTCTTCAGCAGTAGTAGACTCCTGCTATCTCAACCATTCAAGAGAGAGAGTGAATTGTTTAAAAAGTTATTAACACTTCTCAATACCCAGTTAAGGGATAGGACTCACAAGGTTCAACACTGGGATCTGAGACAGCAGAAGTCGCCTACATATCTGATAGACTTTCTCTTACCCAACCAAAATAAACAGAAACACCACTGCTATTGTCCCGGACAACAGGTCCACAATATTATACATCCTCTCTGAGACCTACTATTCCTTCTGTCAAAGAGAGGTATGGGAGGGAGAGGGGCTGAGGGCCTTTTCGTACCCAGTCCCATAGCAGTTACTTCACTACTCGTACCCAATTTTCATGTATTTGATTTTAGTACGACGGTCGATCGGATAAAAGTTAAATGCGAGCGATATGGGAACTAGAATGTCGAAACTCAGAATTTAGGGACCATTGTGGCGACACCCACCCCTCCTCCCACACAACACTTTGCTTCCCCCTCAGATTTTCAGTTCAACCAGAAATACGATCTCTCCCCCACCCCCCATCGCTTAGTTAAAGGTACACCCTTCTCCAAGCTTCGTGAGGTTCTGCGAGTCACGTATTTCTAGTAAAGTGTTTATCCGTCTGAAGGTTATTATATTCGCCTTTGTAGGTCTCTATTTCACAACAAGTAAATGTAATTGAGTGTTATTGAGTGTTATATTAAGTTTTACCTCCGAAGGACTTCAATTTGCGATTTATCATAATCTTAAAAGTTTACTCAGAAAAAAAATATCAATTGTCTGGAGGAACGTATACGCACAAAGTTCAGATATGTCAGATCAAGCAACAACAAATTATCAAAGGAGTTTAAGCCTCGTTAAAACAAAAATGTTCAGATACCCGTCGGGTTGTTTTGAATAATGTCATTGTTCCGACTAAGGGTAGCTCAGTGTTGTTATGATGTGTATACGACGGCATTTAAGGTTAGCTTGCAGACTTGCGAATAAAACTGGAGCTAAAAATATGAAGTTCGATTTTCTACGGCTCAGCATATTATCAAAAATGGATTTTTGTTTGTTACTTAAACAGATCTGGCGTTGTTGCTAGCTAACGGATTTTTGTGGATGTTATTTCATCCTACGCTGTTTTGCAGCGTTTTGCGCCACTAGATATGGTGAAATGTATGGGAATGAACATCTGAATTTTAAAAATCGACATTGCGCGTGCGTAGCTAGTGCCCCTTGAACCTCCCAAAAAGTCATGTTCCATTTACTTACCGACTGGAATTCCAAGAAATTTTTTGTAAACAGAAAACACCCACTGAATCCATGTCACCCCGAAACCTACGTTGTAGATTGTAGTTATGTAAGCAAATTGTTTCCTTCTAAAATTCTCACCTTCAATTCACGCGACAGAAGATATCCAATCAGAACATATCCAAGCGAGAGTTTTTCCAATTTTCTGCTTAGGTTTTCTTACCTTCTTTGTTCGTCACTAGTTAATAAAAATCACTATTTGTTATTTTTATTTATTGATTATAATTATTCTTTTAATAAACAAGAGTCTCTCTTGCTGACAGCTGGCAGTAATCGCAACTTGGACTGAGATATCAGGGACTAGCATCTACCTATTGGTATTAGCACCAGATTACAGCATATTTATTATCTGATGTTTTTTAATAAAGGAGAAGGAAAACTGTTTGACGACATAATTCGGCAGACCGATTATGCTAAAATCGAATTAAAAGGCCCCTGCCTGACAACACGTAATGAATGTTTTGAAATACGTCTGTCTTTATTGTTATTTTTGTCATTATCTTCATCATCATCATCATCATCACCAACACCACCGCCGCCACCACCACCATCATCATCATCCTCATCCTCATCATCATCATTTTTATCTTTCTTTCAGGCAAATCATGTCCCCTGTACGCTCCCCCTAAAAACGGTGCTCTGGCTTGTGTGAACATTGACGGAGAAAGAAGTTCCTGTACTGCAATGTGCAAAAATGGGTACGACTTCGTCTTCAATTCTCCAATGCTTTATTATTGTCACGGAGGAGAATGGAGTCATTTTTCGGTCTTACCATACGACAAAACGCTCCCATGGCCTGACTGCTCTGGTAAGAATATTAGTAAGTTTGTGGAAACGACCCTCATTATTCTCAATAAACCTCGAATTAAGCTTGATTATTTAAAGGAAACTATCTCGGCACTTCGCAATAAGCGAGTGGATACACGACGACGAAAACTCATAAAAAGAAGTGTCTACTCTCCGTCCGGAAGAAAAGCTCAAAGCAAAAGAGTATCTTTTGATGATGAGGTGGCCTCATCACGTCCAGCGACTTATACACTACCTTGAGAAAAATCCTTCTTCGGCCTTTTAACTTAGGCCACTTCACGAAGAAGAGGTTGTTGCTAGCATGAGGAAAGCAAGAGTATAATAATGTTTGACAATGAAATTAATAAAAAAGGATTGAGTATACTGATAAAACAAATTACTGACTTTATTTTCTCATTTTTTTTTAATTTCCAGCCACTGTGAAAAGCTCCTCATTACGCAACTTCCCTTATTTTTACTTCTATGGTGATGCAAATGATCCTAACGTCCAGGCAGCTATAAAGGGAAACTTTCTTTCCTTGGCAACTTCCGGTTTGATTCTTCCTTTCTTCTGCAAAGACAAACCCTCGCAATGCACAAGTGATAATATAGAAGTGTATGTTGGGTCGTAGGTATGTTAAATGCCGCTTATGATATATGTAGAATTATTAGGTACTTGGAATAATACATTCTCAAACTCATTTAAAATTCATTAAAAGAGGAAACAAAGGAAATCACTATCATGATGGTGGTTTGGATACCTAATTTTAATTAGGAGAAACGTTTGCTTTAAATTTCTCCAAGAATTATCAATGGTTTGAAAAGCCATATCAAAAACTCGAAAGAGTGTTTCATCAGGTATCCAATCACCTCGAAGTTGGTTTAAAAAAAACTTGGCTGCGCCTCGTTTTTTCAACCTACTTCTCGGTGTTTTGATATCCTCCTGATGAAACACTCTTTGTAGTGTTTGATATATTACATCAATAAAAATAGGAACAATTATACTAATAATAACAATAAATAAGACAACTCCCTAAATCTTCCCAATACCAAAGGACAGCAATACATATAGAGGCAAATTATACGGATGTCAAAAATGTAGATGATGCGTGTAAACGAGATACTAAGTTATTAATTTATATTTCAATGCTGCAGATGAAAATTAAGGCCGTTTACATGAAAAGAGGGTGCCCCTAGGGTATATGGGCACCGTACCTACTAGAATTGAAGATACCGTCGTTCTACATACAAAGTTCGAACATTCGAACATGGTAGGGGTACTCTCCCTAGCAGGGTCGAGATAGCGTCATTTTACATGAGCTGATTTGTCTCTACCTCGGGGGCCTAAACTGAAGGGCAATTTTTAAAAATAATTTTTAAAACAAGAAAAAATTAAAAAAAAACAATTAAAAAAAAACCTTAACTAGAGAGCAGCACTGTGCGAATTTAATTTGTAAAACTTGTTTATTTTCCAAAACGAAAATTGTTTTAAAAAATTCACAAAATGTCTCCTTCCTCCGTTGACCAAAAAAACTTCTTCGCCTTCTTGTAGTTTTTACTTTGGCTTGCTGGTGCTTTTCGTTTGTTAACGTTTGTAAATGATTTCGCGCTCGCTCTCTGGGTATAGTGATCGGTTCCTTCGACATTTTATTAAAATAAATTATAGATGTAGATGTTGAAAGCGCTTTCCTCGATCAGTTCTTCCTCCATTGCATCCCTTGTCGTTTCTAAACCTTCAATAAATATTCTCCAGGTTTGTAGCTTAAGTTTGAAGAGTTCGAAGCCATGCTCGAATTTGGCGCCTTTTACGCGTGGCCAGCGGTAATCTGAGAACAACGAAACAGAGCCCTACCCGCTAGGGCTAGCCCTACCTTTTGGTTTTACATGGGCTTATGTAAACAAATGTTGTCCCTACCATGTAGGGTTTCCCTACCTTGAAGGTAGGGAAACCCTTCCCCTAGGGGCATCCTCCCTTGCCTGTAAAACGAACTGCACAAAACAAAGGAGAAGGGAAACTATACAACCTAGGGTAGCCCTACTACTACTTTGAAATGGGTTTAGACCGCGGTTTTGTTAAACGAAATTTCCGGCTCTAAATGTTCAACTTCTGATATTGGTCTTAGCTGGTGGCATCGGTACATACCAAAATGGGAGAAGGCCAGCTACATGCGGAACCCGAACCAGTAAATAATAAAGACATCACCTCCTTCCGCACGGCACGTTAATTTCCTCTAATGCTTCATGCTTGAATATCCCTGATCGGAAGAAAGGGCAGTTCCTTAAATTAATGATTCCGGTATGTTTGTTTGTTGCAGGTTAATGAAACACCAAGGACAGCATGCGGATTATAAAGATCATGAAGATAATTAATAAAACAAAATGGAACTATTTTATGAACTTAAACCAGGAATAAGTAAAAATCAACGCTGGTAAAATCGAGCGACGTTTTGGAGTCGTCATGACGCCATTTTCAAGTTCAAAAATGATTCTTGATTTTACCAGCGTTGATTTGTACTTGTTTTTGTATAACGAAACCTTAACTTAAACCAGGAATGCTCAATAAATTAATCTTACGCACAAAATGTTTAAAATTTGTGTTCTCTTCTTAAGCCTATTAAGTTCGTACTTAAGGGCGGTAGGAACGACAAAATATATAGCGCGTAAATAAAACGCGTGGGGGCTGGTTCGTTTCTAGGCCAGATTACTTCCTCGCTCCCTGAGAGACTGAAACCGTACGCTGGTTGATCGTCTGCTGTATTTATCCCGCAGAAATATGCAAGAAAATACCTTTGAAACTGTGGACAGTAGAGTAACATTGTACATGCTTTGTGTTCCCTTATCTCAATATGTTGTAATTTGTAATCTGTGTAATTTGTTATACAAATAATAGCATTTTAGTGGTTGTCATGCAGAAATTTCTGTTTGCGTTAACTACTTGTGCAGTTACATTGTCAAGAACTGTAGGTTTGTTTTTTGGAGCTCCTTGTTATGCATCAGTCAATTCCAGCAGTGCCTATGCCCCCTCCCCCACCTGGTCCAACCCCTGCGCATTAGCATTTTTATTTAAATGGCAAATTTCCGGGGACAGGGAGGAATAAGTCCGTCAAATGCCCCTGGGTGGGACCAAAAAAGAAGACAAATGCTCCACCCCTGGGATCATCTAGAAGGCAACAGTGCTCAAGATTTTAATAGATCATAACAAATAAGTCACTCATCATCATTTTTAATGCTGTTTGGTTGTTTACCTGTACGTCCATTCTCTCGTTGTTCATTTGCTTGAATGCCACTTATCAATAAACACGCCAAATGTGTACATGGCAGTTGCTTTTGGTGTACTATTTGGTTCGATTATTCGTTCATTTATTTGATTTTGACATGCACAATTCCTAAGCATTCCTAAGCAATGCTTCCATAAATATGTTCAGCTTCCGGAGAAAACGCATGATCCGTATTTCACAAACGGCCAAAAACGTAAAAGATTTTTACGAAAATGATCATCTTGGATAGCTTTAACATCCATATATTACGTGCGGGACCAAAACCTGACAAGGGTGTCAATTGCCCCCGGGTAGTCCCGGGGGTAGACAAATGCCCAACCCCCGGGCAGTGATAAAATTTCAAATGCCCCACCCCCGGGATTAAAACGTGAGCAAACGCCCGAAAATGCCACTTTCTCCAGGGAAACCTCATATTTACCTAGGTAAATTTGAGGTTCGTGTAAGCAAGGATATAGTAACGGAGGAAAATTAGATATATGCGCGAGTATGCGAGTTTTGCTTCCTTTCTTACAAACAGGCTGCATCTTCGCTTCTTTCGTCTGAAAAGTAGTTAATAATAAGTGTCTTTTATTTTATCGCGAGATGACCTGACTTGACTTGACTTAACCCTAGTCTTCCTGGAGGGGGGACATTGTGCCCGCGCTCAAGGAGGAAATAAAGGTCCCCCCACTGTGCTTTGCGTGAAATCCAATAGGTTCGCTTTTGACAGTTTCCTAAAAGGTTGTTCTTGGCGCGTAAAATAGAAGGATTTTGCTTGGATTTTTCTCATTCTTCAAGTTTGATATTAGCAAATCTTTTGTTTTCCATTTGTTTTTGGTTATGTCAAGTTGCCATAGCCGTAGAATTTCTCAACACATTCGTAGTCTGAGCTATTTTTCCAAGCCTTTAATTGGGAGCCATTTGGCGTGAAGACGCCATTGCTGACGTTTTGTCCTTCGACAAAGGTATGTTAAATTCCATTTCTTTGTAATGTAATGGATACATTAGCCTTTTGAAGAGTCTAACCTCTGCTTTAAAGGTTAAAGAACGGTAGCAATTGCAATGTACTCTAATGTACTCACGTTTTCAATGAGTAAGGAGCGAATTTAAATTGCTCAAAAATCGGCGCCAACTGTCATTTTCCTCGACCAGTGTCACAGCAGCAAGATGCTTTTGATTGCTAGTCCTCGCAATGTTAATTACTGCAGCATATCGGCAGCTGTTCGCTTCCTTGGCAGTAGTATTGTACGCTCAACTACCCCACTTTTCCCATTTGTTCATTTTTTCTTGCAATCTGATTGGTGGAGAAGGGTAAAAAAGTCGGCCATGTTGGAATTTTGGAGGGTCGTGATTGGTGGAGGAAGGTCAGAAGTCCAATTTTGGTATCATGTAATAATTTGAAATGTTCACGTGCAATGTCCAACTTGACACTTGCTGGAAATGACGTTCCGAGGAACCAGAAGGGATCACCATGGCAACCAGGGACGTCCTACCGGGAACCGGAAGTGCAAAATCACGATGACAACCAGAAGTGAAAAATGGAAAAAATCAATTTTTAATCAACCCAGACTTCGTTTTTTACAAGCTGGAACGTGTGCCTGGACCCGAGTGGTCAGCGGCGTCCCATTTTTTCTTCCTTCCTTTGACTAATAAGAGTTCAAAGTCCAAATAGCTAGGGACAGGTTGGCAGCGTGGTGCCTGGACCCGAGTGTCACAGACGTCCCATACTGTTCAGTTCAAAGACATTCTACGTCATCGTGCGGGTACGTGGATTGTCCTTCCTGTCATCAGTACGTCAACGCTCAAACCCATCGTTGCTACATTCAGAGAGCCCTCACCCCTCAAGAAATCCAAGAACAGAAAAAGGAACGCAAACGCAAACGCCGACGTCAAGGAGGTCCTCCTGCCAAACGGGGTGCTGCCGCTGGCCTCCAAACCCTACGGGCCAATGAGGAAGAAGAGGAGGAGGACGTTGGCAGCGTGGCGCTTGGGTCCGAGTGGTCACTGATGTTCCATGACAGAAAAGTTCAAAGTCCAACTTGGAGAGCGTGGTTTACAAGAAACTTAAATAGGTGTTCATACGTGGAATGACGTGACTCTTCGTATAACCGAGAAAACAGAATGCTTTTTTGTTACGTTCATACGAGTCTTTGAGTTCACCCCAGAATCCTGTTCGGCATTCGTGACCATCGTGACGTAAAACCAAACCAAAGGTCATTGTCTTTCCAGACTTGTTTCACTTTTTTGACGAGTTCTTTGTCTTTTTTCCATGATTCATTGTACCTGTGATCCAATACGACGATGGGAATCATTTGCCGACAGTATGGACAAAAGATGGTGTGACAGGTGTTTTTCCATTGGTTGACACATTGTTGATGGCATGGTTGACGACAACATCCCAATATGGTTTGACTTGTCAGTGGTTCCAAGCAAATCACGCACTCCACTTTTTCTTGATCTGTCATGAAGGTTCTTTCTTGCTTGCTTTGTTTACTTGCTTGGAGTGAAGAATGAAAGGGGAAGGTGGAGTGGCTCGGTTTTATAGAGAAAAAAGGGTCACGTGCCATGGGTTGACTGACCAATGAGAGATAGGTCACGTTTGAGAGAGGAAAAATGGTGGGGGTACCCCCTCCCCCCTCTCCAGTTTTCCCATCATCCTTAGCGATTTACTCAGTATAAGACCCTGGAGGCGTCACAACGCTTCATCCCTAGCTTTGAGACTGTTAGTGTTGACTTATGTTAGTTTGTGGAAGGAAAAAAATATCGGGAAGAAAATCTTTGGACAACTTGGCCAGTGATGTGAATGTGAAGGGAGAAGAGGCAGTGGGAAGAAGAGTGGGAGCGGAGAGGACACACATGCAGAGAAAGGCGGAGAGAATGGTAGCGAGGAGAGAAGAAACGTGGCGCCCAATGAGCAGGAACCGCGCCTCGGCGTTCATACGTTTGTATTTGGCTGCCTTGGTGGACCTAGAAAACGCCTTTCGTTACCCTGACGAGGAGAAAGCGGCAGCCAAGATGCTGAATGAATCTTTAGTGAAGCGCCTCATCCCATTTGTGTACCGCAAGCGAGTCTGGACTTTGGATGAGAGTATGTGGCCCATCACTTTGGGTGAATTTCAAGAACTGAACGAGCACTTGGCTGCCAAGCTCCCGAAAGTCCATGCGGGCCATCAATGGCAAACCATTGTTCATTATTACAGGAAGATCAAGCGGGAACGGGAAGAGTGGCAGCGGTTGGAAGAGTTGGAGAGGAACGCCAAGGAGGCATAACACCGAGTGATGGAATTGTGACTTGTTGTTGAACATTTGTGAGTCAAGAAGAAGACAGTTTTTTGTAAGTGAATTTTTTTATTTTGTAATTAAACAGCAGTTACTTTTTCTACAACAACAAATTCTGTGTCCGTGTCCATATCTTGCCACGCTGTATTGGCGTCTTGTAAACGTTTTTCTCTTTGTTGTTTTTTCATGTCACCATAAGCAGCTTGTCTTAAAGTTTGACTCAAACGTAACGTGGATTTCATCTCTTGACGAAGTGTCTGAAAACGGGAACGTCTCTTTAACACATCCTCTTCGGAAGTCAGCGGTTGGTTTTGAATCCAATAAACTTCCCCATGCATAATGGGATAATAAACTTGAGTCTGTTCACAAAAACTTACACGTTTCATGATATTTACAAATGAAAGTCTTCCCGTTGGACTCTTAATTGTTCAATGTTCTCGGGTAGACAGAAGGTACGGTCGAATAAGGCTTTGATTTCCTCTCGGGTTTTCTGGTCAAGATCTCGGGAACCAACCACAGCGCTGCTTTGATGAAGGGTGAGGGTTTAAGACCCCAGGATAAGAACTTGCTTCCAGTGACCAGAGTAGCCGAATCGTCGCTGACGTAGTAGTGGTTTTCAGACCGGTACCGGGTTTGACTGGGAATATCAAACAGGTAGACTTCTTTGCCTTGATCCAAAGCCAATTGCACGGTCCACCCCGTTCCCCCTTTAACTCGTTTGGCATCCTTTTCCAATGTGCCAAAAGCATAGATGGTGTGAGCCTTTTTAGCAATTTGGTAATTGCGTTGTAGCAATTGAAGCGTGTAGAAATGACTGGGAACACGTTTACACAGTTTATGAGCAGCCTGATGAAGATGCAGAGTGGCTAGAACTAATACTTCTACGTGGAAGGACTGACGTATTGGGCTCGTGGATGATTGGGGGGTACAATGACTCCATTTGCATGCCAAAATGTTTGGCCATTTCTTCTGCCAAGGCATCGGTCCCTTTGGCTCCACCCGTGTAGATCACGTGACCATTTACATTTGCATTTCGTCTTCAATGTCTTGGGCTGCAATCATGTCGATGTCTGGGTCTGGGGACATTCGTCAGGAAAAATGTAACCGGTGTTGGGTCCCACAATTTCAAGAATGTCTGCTTTGCTTAACCATAAAGCCAAGCTGAAATCAATGAGATGATGATGTCGGCACTGTTGGAAAGTGAATCCGGCAGCTAAACCTCGGTTGACACGTTCGAGAAGATAATCGTCGTCACTGGCAAAGTCTTTACCATGAGGGACTTTGGCTATGAAAAAAATTCGCAGCATGCATTCATTAAACACGTTATTTTACGCGAGTCATTTCTGTCAGCAACGTAGAGAATTATATCAACACGTGCGATCGGAATGTGTCTTGCGGTTACTTAACAGCATGACATACATTAAGATTATGAGAAAGGCGATCACGCCGTGAAGTAAAAATTATTACAGGAAAGAACGAGTGCAGACAGCGCAAGTGCGTGGATTTTCAGGTAAGTTTGTCTGTTTTTCGGGTAACCTCCTTTTGGCTCTGTCGAATTCCAGCAACACAAAGGGTTTAGGTCGCACGAATTGTCACCATACGCTTGGAAACGAAATCTAGAACAGGCCCAGAGAAGTATTCAGTCTTGTCACGCCTTTTGTAATGATGTGGTGCGACATGTGTTCGTCGTTTCAGTTTTATGGTATATTTTCTTTGCTAGACCGCCACTATAGTCCTTTGTGACAATTAGAACCGGCTGAGGCATGCAATTGCGATTTTAGAAGATTTTCCTGGTCAGGTTGTAACAAGAAAATTTTAATTTTGTGTGAGAATTATCTGGCAGGAATTTATTTCAACATTACGTAAACCTGCAAATTCTCCTCGATGCTTCTTAGAAAACTGAAAGTTCATAGTTGTTTTTACTAAGCTGCGTTGCTGATTTGCATGTAGGTCGAGCAAGAACCCGACATCGATCAAATTTTTAGGCTACTGACTTCTATGTGAAGAAATGTATGTTAGAGGACCCACGGGACGTGGTGGCGCTTTCACGACTTGATTATAATTTATTGGAGCTACACTAGTATCACGTACTAAACATTTCCCAGCCGCGAGTCATTGCGTTTGCTTTTGATAATTTAATTACTTTATTCCAAGTATAGAAGGTTTCCAACCTAAATACCTAGCGACTGCTTGGGTAACTCCAGGCTTTCTTCAAAACATTATATTGAATTTGTGTTTTGCGTGTAACACAATGGTGGCGGGAAATGTAAAGTTTTGAAAATCGCGCGCGTCTTAACGACGACCAGTCCACGAAGCTATGGAATCGAGACAAAAAGAGACGAGAGACCTTTGGTAAGTGGCAATAAGAATTACGATTTTAAATACGTGTATACCTTAAGGCGAAATATTAGCATCGCGCTCTAGCTTTATTCTGATTTTCTCACATAATATGCTGTACCTGGAAACTTGATCGCTATCGTTACGCTTTGCTTTCCTTGGGTATGACATACCTGGAAGCATTACTTTTAACATCGCGCTTTAGTTTATTCTGTCTTCCTTGGGTAGCATATACCTGGAAGCGGAATGTCTAACATCGCTTTAAAGCTTATTCTGTCTTCCTTGGGTAGCGTATACCTGGAAGCGGAATTTCTAACGTCGCGCTTTAGCTTATTCTGTCTTCCTTGGGTAGCATATACCCGGAAGCGGAATGCCTGACATCGCTTTTTAGCTTATTCTGTCTTCCTTGGGTAGTGTATACCTGGAAGCGGAATTTCTAACATCGCGCTTTAGCTTATTCTGTCTTCCTTGGGTAGTATATACCTGGAAGCGGAATTTATAACGTCGCTTTATAGCTTATTCTGTCTTCCTTGGGTAGCATATACCTGGAAGCAGAATTTCTAACATCTCGCTTTTGTTTATTCTGTCTTCCTTGGGTAGCATATACCTGGAAGCGGAATGTCTAATATTGCTTTATTAGAGCTTATTCTGTCTTCCTTGGGTAGCGTATACCTGGAAGCGTAATTTCTAACATCGCGCTTTAGCTTATTCTGACTTCCTTGGGTAGCATATACCTGGAAGCGGAATGTCTATCATTGCTTTAGAGCTTATTCTGTCTTCCTTGGGTAGCGTATACCTGGAAGCAGAATTTCTAACATCGCGCTTTAGCTTATTCTGTCTTCCTTGGGTAGCATATACCTGGAAGTGGAATGTCTAACATCGCTTTATAGCTTATTCTGTCTTCCTTAGGTAGCATTCACCTACCTGGAAGATTCTGTTGTTTGTGCAATAAAAAATAAGCAAAACAAAACAAAAGATTAACCGATTGCCAGGTTTTCATTTACAATCAATGTACATTGAATGTTAAGTTGTATTACGCTTCTAAAATCATCATATTTTTTGAAAACCTTTTTCCCGGTCTTACAGGTAGCGGGGCGGAGAATTTATTCAATTCAATATTACCGGTTACACAATTGTATTCTTGAGTTTACCAACATTTTATATTTATTTGACTGACTGAAATTGAAAAAGGCTGGTAAATTAATGTTTATGCCGCTTTTTGACTACCGTATATTACTTGTATTTTAGTTTTGTTCTGCTGAGGAACAATTTTTTAAAAAAGAACCATTGTTAAAATGTGCGATCGTTTCTTCCTTAGTAAAATGGACAAAGCGCTCACTAATTAGTGTTGTATCTTCATTAATCTGGAAATTGCGGTTACTTTCATTTCAGTTTAGGAGAGCTTGAATTACTTTTTGTGGGCGTTTGCCTGATTTCCTAGTGTGATCAGCTAAAACCTCAAGAGACGGAGAGGTGTCAAACCTTGGCTTTGAATTACTTATGCAAATTAGCTGGCTGCACATTGAATGTGCAGCCAGCTAATTTGCATAACATTTTTTTCGCACCTCAAAGCTTGTCACGTTGAGATCTTTGTAGTAGTCCATCAGACCGAATGGAGAAAAAGGGAATGAAGGACCTTCTTAAATAGATAAAAAACCAAATAAAAGATGACCAATGGAAAAAGAGTTGACCTTATATGGGCATCACGTGATGGGAAAATGAACCAATGACCACCCAAGAAGAACCTGACCTATAAAAGGGACTGTGACCTTATATGGTCATCACGTGATCCCAAAATGAACCAATGAGAAAAAGGGTTTAAGTGTATAAAAAGCCATGTGCTGTTTGTAAAATTCACATTTCAACCCAGGATGTCCGCCTCCTCGTTGGAATATGGCGATGTCTCTCCAGCTCGTTATCCAAATCCTGGTCGGAAGAGAAAATCTGCCAAAAGCACTCACCCTGCCAGGAAGAAAAAAGAAGGAGAAAGAGGAAACCCCGGTAATTCAAAATATGACACCCGTAGGATTGGATGCGTTTAAGAAAAATGACGCAACCTATTTGGGTGACATGCCTAGTGACGACGATCCTACTGTAGAGGTAGTGCATGAAGGAGTGTCTTACCCCAACCCAATGAGAAAATAACCCAGGAAGCGGTGCAAGAGTTGATGAACGAATTGAATGGTATGGTGAACCAAGCCACACAAACGTGTCCTCCTCCTCCTGAGGATGACAATGAAGGGTTTAAAAGAATGGTGAGAATGGCTATCATCTTTCAAAGCCCCGCCTTTCAAAACCCTAGACCCCGTGCTCGTGTGGTGGACTACATGGTTTGCCCTTGCCATGAGGTTCGTTTGGAGGAGCGCCAGTCCCAAAATGGATGGGACTATGTCAAATGTCCCATACAACCCTGTTTGCTGTTTTGTGGCAAAGAGAAAGTCTTCGACTTTATGAAGGAGGTGTATCGTCAACCTCATCCAGATGTTTGTGACATGTGGAACTGTTTGTTGTGCTTTTGCTGTGAACCTACCACGCTTCAACTGAGTCAGTCCCAATATAATCCCAATTGGTTGTTTATGGCCTGCTCCAAGAAAAAGTGCAAGTTCTTTCGCTGGGCCGACAAACCTTTGGGCCAAAGCTACTGGAAATGGTTTCATGAAAACCCGCCACCACCACCCAAAAAGTCAGAACACCCTTTGCCTAGCCGTGATGCTGTTGGCTATCCCAAGCGTGGATATGTGATTCCAGGTCCACCACCACTACCCCCAACACCAAGAGTGAGATGCAAAGAGGAGGTACAGCGAGAACGTCCCTTGACTGAGTATGAAAACCAGTTGGTGCGAGAAATCCAAGAACTCAAGAACCGTCAAGAGGTTTTGGTGGCCCCAGCACCACCTCCACCCAAGTACAGTGACAGTGTACAGAACTGGCAAAAAGGCCTAGAGACTGTAGCTTGTGGTTACCGTACTGGCTTACCCAGTGACGGTTTATTTTGAACATTTTGTTTTGTAAAGAAAAAAAGCAGGTCCGTGAAAAGAGAATTATCGACCGGGGCGCCGGTACTTTTTTCAAATACGCGCTCTCTCTTGAATCTTTGACTTGTAAAAAAAAATCTATAAAAAGTGTTGTCATGAAAATTAAAAGTTCAGTTTGAAGAAAACCATGGAGACTGTTTTGATGCATTATGGTTGGGATTGTTTATGGAATGTCGTTCAATGGAAGTGCCATGAATCCCTTTGTGCTTTTTCATATGATCACCAAGGAGGAGAGAAAGTCCCCATCCCTAGTGACATTCGTCCCGAGGACACGCATCCCTTGAAGGTATTTGAAAAAACCCACGTGGAAGAAAATGCGTATCGATGGGTGCTGTTTGTGTTGTGGTTGAAATCACACCCGAGCGCCTTGCGATGGTATCGAATCATTCAAAAGGCCCACCCTCATAGCGTACCTACTATACAAACCCTGTGGGATCATTGTCAAGAGGTATGGCACCTAGAAAAACAAAAAAAAAGAACGACGACCTCTCTGTCAGAACAATGGCTCTCCAGTTACCACGATCCCAGAGCCGAAGGCAGTTTAGGTGGGGTGCAACGTTTTGCCCGTGCTCACAAGATTCCCCTGAAAAAAGCTCAACGCGTGTTGGAACGGGATTTGGCGTATACGTTGCATAAACCTCGACGTCGTCGTTTTACCACGCTCTCCGTGATTGTGGGAGGATTGGATGATCAATGGGTGGCATCCGTTATTTACTGATGGTGTTGGATGTGTTGTCCAAGTATGCATGGGTGCAACCCTTGAAAGCCAAAACGGGGGTGGCCTTGGTCAAAGCCTTTGACAAGATTCTGAAACAAGGACGTAAACCCAACCGTTTGCAAACGGATCGAGGCACCGAACTTTACAATCGCACGTTTCAACGCTGGGTCAAGGATCATGGCATTGATCATTTTTCCACCGAAGGGGATGCCAAAGCGGCGGTGGTGGAACGGTTTAACCGCACGTTAAGAGAACGATTAGTACCGTTATTTCACGGCAGCCAATACCTTACGTTTTGACCACAAGTTACCCCAAGTGGTAGAGGGGTACAATGCAACGCGTCATCGCAGTATTGGTATGGCACCCCAGGGCGTGACGTGGAATAACGAAGAAGCCGTGTGGAAACGTCTGTACGAAAAACGTTTAAAAGAAAAACGTCCCCAACCCAAATTCAAGGTGGGGGATCGTGTACGTCTGAACAAGATTCATCGTACCTTTGAAAAAGGGTATTTACCCGGTTGGATCGAAGAAGTGTTTGTGGTGCATCGCGTGGTGCCTGGTGTGGTACCTACCTATAAGATTTGCGAGTGGGATGATACCCCGGTGAAAGGCACGTTTTACGAAGCCGATTTACAAAAAGTGCACGTGTCCAACAAGGCCTTGTTTCGTATCGAGAAGATACTTAAGCGTCAAAAAGGTCAAGTGTTGGTCAAGTGGAAAGGTTGGCCTGACAAGTATAATAGTTGGATTTCTCATCGAGACGTGACCACGCTAAAAAAGAAAACATGACGTTTGTACCCATCTTGTCGTCGTCGTTTTACGTGACGTTGATGAGTCACGCCAGTACCCGCGAGTTTCCTCAGAACCGTTCCCATCATTTTAAAAAACCGTTTGCCTAAACCCATTCGATTTGTGGGACGAGGATGGCAAGTGGGGATGGTCAGTTTGTCGTTACCCACCATTCCTGTGGTAGGGGAACAATTTGTCAACGAAAAAGATCCCCTGCTTTACGTGCGATGGCACGAGAGAGTGTATGAGCAAGATGACCAAGGCAATGATCGTTGGTGGCACGAACGTCGAGATTGAAGATAATGGGTCAAGACATGAAAGAGAGTTTGTCGTCGTCCAGTGGATCCCAATTTTTTGAAAAACTGGTGCATCGCTACGATCAAGAAAGAGCCAATCGAACCAAACCCAAAAACAAATGGGCTGAAGACAACGGAGTCAAGTTATGCCCTATTGAACACAGTCAATGTGGATTACCAAAGACAAGTGGCACGCGTGTTGTGGGGTCAAACCTTGGCCTTGAACATGGGATGGATCGAAGAAGTCTCCACGGGTACGTTTCGATTGGGACCTAACTTGATGCAAGAATTTCACTCGGATATCATTCCCAATCCGACGGATGTACCGGATGCAAACAACCAACCTACGTTTTGGAAAGTGGATGGTGGGTATTTGGTACTGAGCATGGCCTGTAACTGGCGTTTTGTCAATTTAAACGAGAAGTTTCGTCCCTCCGCGGAATTTCCATCCACTCGTCCCTTGCACGTGTAGTGCAATGTGGGAACCAGTAGCATGGTGGGTAATCGCGTGACGGATCTCTTGAGAGAAATCAAGTATCATCCTAAAGAAACCACTCACTTTGAACCCGTCCACATTCATTATGTACTGGTACGAAATTAATTGGTGGAAATCATCGAAACACAGATGGCGGAAGTCAATTTGGATCTAGCTCAATTTGGAGAAGGTCGCACTATCCTGACCCTACACTTTAAAAGAGAGGTCGTTTGAAAAAAGAAAAAAGACAGGATGCCGTTCTATGTGACGTTACCTAGTCACGCCAATCGACGTGAATTTCCCAACAACCAAGCCAATTAGTTCAAGATTAGTTTACCTCATCCTTTACGTTTACCCGGGGGTCAATGGCAAGTAGGGTTGAGTGCGATTTCATACCCGTGTGAATTTGTACGATTTGGCGAAGAAAGATGGGTACATTATGTCGACGTCCTGGGACCAAACCATTCCCAAACCGGGTGGAAAAGATGGGGAAATGCAAGCTCGAATAGGAACGACTCAAACCATCATCAATGACATCCAAGATTTGGATTGGGTGGTGGATGGAGTGAGTTTTATGAAAGCCACCATTGCACAACTGGAGCAACGACGCAAGGAAACGGCTGTTCAAGGAGGACGTTTTACCAATGATCAGGGAAAACACACCTACGTCAAGTTTCGTTGGGAAGGGGAAGATCTGATCATTGACAACACCAATGTCTGTCATTGCGATCTGGACACGCCTTCCATCGTCATCTACACCAAGATGGGATGGTTGCGTAAAATCCACACTGGATTGATTTTGGGTCCCAACTTACAGCAAGAATTCATGGGAGATCAAATACCCGACATGAAAAAGAACAGCAAATGGAACGATTTGAACGACGAACAGAGCAATCCGGTCTTTTGGACGGTTCGTTCTTTTTTACCGGATTATTTGCAATAGAGTATGAGTTGTAGTTGGCGTTTCACCAACTTGAATGTAGCGTTTCGTTCGGTGGTGGGAGAACCCACACGATCTCTACATGTGTACTCGGACGTGGCAGGCAGTAGCATTGTGGGAAATCGCGTGACTGATTTGTTGCGAGAAGTCGAGTACAAGAGGGAAGGACGAGGCACCATTTACTTTGAACCGTTACACATCCAATACATGTCCATTCGCAACGAAGTGATTGAAATCATTCAAACACTAGTGGCAGAAACCAACGGAGAGCTGGTGAAGTTTGGAGAAGGAAACACCATTGTCACGCTACAATTCAAAAAGACATAAAAAGAAATAAAACTACGAGTGGACCAAAGACAATCATGCCTCAGAAAAGGGGAAGAAGACGACGACGACAACCGTCCAACCCGACGGCGACAACGTCACAGTTGGGTGAAGGGATAGGCGCGGTGGTCGCTGGGATTCCCAAAGTAAGTTGGAAAATCACCAAAGGGTTGGAAACGTTGGCCAAAAAGAATGCTCGAAAGAGTCATTTAAAACGCATGGCAAAAGTGGGAAACGAAAACTGTATGCCGGGGAATCCTTCAATTGCAGTATCATGTGAGTTGTCGTGTATAAAAAGAGACGAGTCACGTGAAGAAAAGAAAAGAAAAAGTGATCACTGGTGACGAGTGTAGAAGAAAAAAACATGCGAGGTAGTAGTTTGACGCGATTTCGTCCTGACGAGTACTACGATCAAGATGGGAAAGGCATGTTGGCAGATATAGTTCGCGGTGGTCTCCAAGGACTTAAAAGGACCCGAAATCCCTTGAAACTCCCTAGTAACACCTTGAGTGGATTAAAAGCGGGCTTAACACGTGGTGTCAAACGAAAAGCCGAACAAGTGATCAAACAGGAAATTACCAAACGAGCTAAGAAAGCTTTGGGTAATAAAAACATGAAAAAAGCTGTGCGCGTGGCCAGTGCTTTGTTTCCCAAACAAGTGAAAAGAGCCCGTGACATTTTTGGTGTTTGAAAAGATGCCATTGGCTCCAGTCCATTCTCGTCCTCGACGTATTCGCAGTGATCGTGGTTTGCCTCAACGTGGTGGATTATTTCCTTTTTGGAAATTCATGAGAAGACGACCGCGACGACGTCAACGTGGAGGGTGGTTGAGTCAAAGTGTGGTGAGAATTCCCGGGTTTGATTTGGCGCAACGGTTAGCACGACGACGATGGTATAAAAACCCATCACAAAGGGGTCGCCCTACAACTAGACGAAGACGAAGACGACGTTAAAGGCAAAACATGGCAGAAGCAGCGCCAGCTAACGCGCGTTCTGAAGGGGTCATCAACCCTGCCTTGCGAGTCCTCAAGGTTCCTCCAACTGACATTAGCATCAATGCCTATCGCATGGTCACCATTCAACCCACCACCACGGGCATTAACCCGATGGAATTCATTATTCCTGCTTTGGACGATTATGTGGATTTGGGACGCAGTTACTCTACCATGGAACTGAGATTTAAAAAGAGTATTAACGATAACTTGGTGGCTAATGAAAAACTTTGGCCCGTCAACAATTTGGCTCATTCCATCATCAAGCAGATTGACTTGCAGCTGAAGGGGACTTTGATCAGTCCCCAATCAGACACGTATCATTACAAGGCCTACATAGAAAACTTGCTGAATTTTGACCGAGAAGATGGAAAGACGGTCTTGGGACCTGCAGGCTGGTTGAATGTGGTGGATTTTCCACTCCAATGGACTGCCACCAACACCAACACCACAGCGAATGCTGGTGCTGGACATAATGGCTGGCAAAATCTCAGCGCCAATCACAAAGCTGCCTTGGCCGCGTCCGTGGCAGAAGCCGCCAAGTATGCTGCAGGAGTCACTCACAGTCTGATGTTTACCCCTCACTTGGAAGTGTTTCACACGGGCAAAGTTCTGGTCCAGGTGTAGAAATCAAGCTGAAATTTCATTTCAACAGCCCTAACCTGTTTCTGAATGGTGTGGCTCTGGCCGGGAGATTGATGGAAGGAGATGTGAAGCTCCGTTTTCATCTGTGTCAACTCCGTTTGAATGAAACCGTTTACAGGAGTTTGTCTCCTGAAAGACACAATGGCAAACAATTGGCTACTTACCCCACCGTGCGCAGTGATATCCGAACCTTCAGCATGCAAGGCAACCTCGCCCGCTTTGACATACCCAACCTGTTTCAAAACAGAGTTCCCGACCGCTTGATTGCAGTCCTGTTGGACAGCCGAGCCTTCAATGGAGATGTGACCCGAGATCCATTCTGCTTCCAGAAATTTGGACTGAGTTCCATTCGACAGATTGTGAGAGGAGAAGAATACCCTTATGAAACCCTCCAGTTGGTTCACAACACAACCGCCCGAGATAATCTAGGGTACTTTCGTTTCCTGCAGCCGGTGAAGCCTGGTGCAAAAAGAAAGGCAATATGGTGGAACTGGGAGATTGGGGACATGGAAAAAATTGTACCTTGTTCATGTTTGAGAATGTCGCCAATGGATGTGCTGACAGTCAAAGACACAACCCCAAGCAAACGGGAGACTTGACTCGAACGGAGCTGTGTTGTACGACATTTAGCAGCACTAAAAGAAAACAAAGATGGAACAAGTGGCTTTGAATAATGTGCAGTTGGATTATTTGGCGCGAGACGATCCTCAAATGAAACCTTACTTTTACGGGACCGTGGCTTGTGATCGCTTGCCCAAGACACCCAACAAGAAAACACCCCAAGGATACATTGTGAACACAGACCCTCACGATCAACCCGGTCAACATTGGTTGGCACTGTGGACCTACCAGAACGTGTGTGAAGTGTTGGATAGTTATGCCTGACCGTTGGACAGATACGAGCAAGCCACCCCGTTGAGAGACTGGATGGTCAAACATTGGCAGTATGCAGTGACCAATGGCAAGTCCCTTCAAGCCGTCAATAGCAAGAGCTGTGGGGATTACGCGTTGTTGTACTTGAAAGCCAAAGCCCGTGGACGCGCGTTGCAAGACTTTTTAAATGACTTTTCAGATTACGATTATGTAAGCAATGACCATAAAGTGGGTCAAAGAGTGAAACAGCTCATTGTGAGTAACGAATCGGTGTGGCACAGTGTGTCAAAGCCCTTATCATCAGTGTTGTTGTTGTTAAAAAAAATTAATAAAAGGATGAAAATGTACAAATGTGTGTGTCATTTTGTTTTTCACGTCATGCAAGTGGAAAAACCTTTTCGCTTTCATACCCCTTCCTGTATTTTGGTGGTGGGTCCTTCAGGGTGTGGCAAAACCGTGTTTAAGGAAAAACTCTTGTTAGAAAACAGGGACTTGTTTGAAAAACCTCCGACCCAAGTGCATTATTGTTATGGAGCGTGGCAAGATCGATTCAAACCCATGCAAGATCGAGGGGTTGTGTTTCACGAAGGCATTCCCGATCACCCAGCCTTGGTACAATGGTTTCCTCAAGGGCAAGGCGTCCTGGTCTTTGATGATTTGATGGACGAAGGCAGTCACGATAAACGGGTCTTGGATTTATTCACAAAAAATTCATCAAAACGTCACGGTCCTTTATTTGTGCCAAGACATTTTTCCCGTGGGCAAATATGCCAAAAGTATTTCCCGCAATGCCCATTACATCGTGGCTTTCAAGAACCCGCGGGATCAACTGGGAGTCCGCAATGTGTTGCTTCAATCGTTTCCCACGACATGGAGAGACAGTTTGGACACCTTTCATCAGGCCACCGCAAGGCCTTATGGGTATTTGGTGTTGGATTTGCACCCGGCGTCGTCCGATCAACAACGGTTGTTGAGCCATGTGTTAAAAGACGAAGGATGGACGCGCACGTATCAAAAGCGTCGCAGCGATCAGCATGTCAAGTAAAAGATTACCAAGTAAAAGGTTGGAGGGATTGCCTCCCCCATTGTTTTGAATTTGTTGGGAAAAAATCGTGGGCGATCATTTTCATAGCATGCGTTTGGATGACATGGATTACCAAGCCATGCAAGAGGTATATAATTTGGTTCGAACCCGACGAGGAAAATCCATTGACCGTTTCATTGATCGTTACAACGAAACGTATTTTCGTGAACTGGTGTGGACCTTAGAAGATCGAGCATGGCAGATGATGATGGATTCCGACGTCCTCTGCAAGCTTACGCAACCGTTTCACCTGGGGGGGTAGGCACGACCACCACCAATCATGTGTCCCCTGGAACCATGCAAGACATTTTGGATACGTGGGACCAAGACTTGATTGACCAAGCCTTTGATCAAATGGGAGTTGATGACCTCACCGCTTATTTGGAAGCTCTCCCATCCCCTTCTGTTCCTGCTGGGGTGGGAAGTCAAGCTTCCCAAAGTCCTTCCACAGGAGCGCGCACTCCACACAGGGGCAGTCCCCTTCTTTCATCTGGAGCACGCATGCCACATAGGGGTAGTCCCAGATTGGCCGCTGCCGGGACTGGTGGTGGTGGTGGTGGTGACAGCAGTGGTGGAAGTGGGGGACGTGGTCGTAGTACCCCACGTGGTCGACCCGGACGAGGACGAGGGCGAGGACGAGGACGACCACGACCACGACCACGACGACCTCAACCCTCTCCCTCGTTGTCTTGGACCCCGGCCAGATCTTCTCAACAAGCGACACCACGAGGGTCGCCTAGAACCTTGAACCAGGCGGATTCACAACGTCGATTACGTATGTTGTTACAAGATCAACAACCATTGGCCCAAGGACGTGAAATTGCCAATGTCACCATGACCAATAGCATCGTGACCAGCTATAAACAGGGTGGACGGCCTACAGTGCAAAGCGATTCGTCACGGTTTTCGACGTGAGGAGATCCATGGCTCCCCCAAAAGAAAAAACAGTGGTTTCTTTATTGAATGGACCCTTGTCGAAACTGAATTGTTTGAAATTCAAACCGGAACTTTTGCAACGCATTGATTCTTTGTATGCCTTTTACCACAAACAATGGTGCTGTTATCGAAAAATGCTGAATCATTTCAAGTTTTACAATGCCTTATTCAATGGAATGGCTTTACTACTGATGGGCGCTGGGATGATTGCAGGATCCATTTTGGAAAACAGTACGTTGGTGGCGTGTTTGGCAGCGGTGGGCACGGTGGTCAAAGGATGGAACGATTTTAAAAAATATAGTTTCAAAGTGGACGTGAGCCGTTTTGCTTTTACCACCTATGCCAAAGCCTTGATCGAATTGAGAACCTATGTACGTGGCATTCCCTTCGAGGGACTGGAATGGTTTTTGATCAAGATGCAAACGTTGCATGACACCATCATTGATTTTACACCACCATTACCCAAACGTTGCGTGCAAGAATACTACCGTCAGTTTTTTTACCAACCCGTGGGTGCGCAATGCTACGTGGATGGATGTCATCGTCCCTTGATGTCTAAAAGTTATTGGGTGGAAAAGGATAAAAAGCTCAATCCAAACAGCCCCACTCTCATGTATTAAGAACCATGGCCGTCAGAAGAAAACGAAAAAGAGGACGAACAAAGAGAAAACGTCGTGGTCATGTGAATGTGGGTGGAAGCCTTTTTCCCCTCTTGGCTTGGGTCAATAAAAAGAAAAAACAAAAAGGAAGTGGATGGTGGCAAGATTTCAAACGAAATACCCGTCAAGGCTATAAAGAGACTCGTGACCTCATCAAGCAAAACAGAGCACTTCAGCGTTGGCTGTCGCACCGATGAGATCACCCAGGAGAGTACGAAGGAAACGACGACAACGACGTTCTCGTCAGAAAGGAGGTTTTTTGAACGTGTTGGCCCCCGTGTTGGTGGGGTTGGGTAAAGCCGTGGCTCTGGAAACGGACAAACGTATAAAAAGCTATATCAACAAAGCCAAACAACGTCATCGTCGTCGTCGTCGTCGTCGGCAAAAACACACCAAAAATGAACCGAACGCAAAGAAAGAGAAAAACTAGGAAAAAAAGAAAACGTCGTAGTCACGTGAATGTGGGTGGAAGTATTCTTTCTTTACTCAAAGGCGCAGCTAAACTTGGAGTCAAACTGGGCAAGAGTAAGCACTATAAAAGAATGGGAGCCCTGGGTGTAGGAGATGCTGTTTCTAATTTCAGACGAAGACCGTGGGCAGTATGAAACGTCTTCGACGTCAATTACCGTTTTTACGGTCGGTGTTAAAAGAAGCCAATCGTTTCAAACGTCAAGACCTTTTACAACATGCCAATGCAGATCACGTCAATGCCGTCAGTGAACTGCTATTAAACCTGTTCAGAAAACAACATTGACACCCCTCATCATGGCACAGCTTCGTCCCTATAAAAAGGTGCTACGCGACCTGGGTCGTCGTGAACATTCTGTCAAAAAACGTCGTCAGTGGTTGGTCTCGCAAAAAGGTCGAGGGTTGTTTCAAAGACTCCACAACGTGTTATGTCAGTGTGTTCAACGACAACGATAAACCTTCCAACCTGGGTGAGTCTTTTGCAAGACGCCAATCGAGAACGAGACGAATGGAAAGAAACTTGTCATTATTGGAAGCATAAATATCACATGTTGTATCGGGAGTATATGCATATCTTGAACAGTTTTCTTTGTGAGAGGTGTCGTAACCTGGAAGACGGAGAACTTTGCCCTGAGTGTAGCAACACCCCATGGAAGAGGTGTACATGATTCCACAAAAGGATTTGGATCAACTCATTCAATATTACAAAGGAGAGTTAACAGAAAATGCTCTGCTCAACAAAGCGGCGACGTTAGCAGCTAAAAAACATGTCTTGTTAGCGGATCGAAAACTCCCACCAGCCATCGTCAATGCCAAAACGAAACCGCTGAGTCAAGAATTAACCAAGTTAACCAAACGCATCCGTCAATTTCCTGGGGGTGCCGGTGTGGGTGCCCCTGGTGGACCTCCGGGAGAGGATGGAGAGGAGGAAGAAGGGGATTTGGTCACAGGTCCTGTGGAACAATGGTTGAAGCGCATGATAAAAGGCAGTCTGTCCACCCCCAAACCACAAATCACTCCTTCAGGACTCGTTAAGAAAGGTAAAGCGGCATCGACCAGTAAAATTCCCAACAAGAAAGGAACTCCTTCCACCAGTCGAGGAGACGATATCCGTACTCGTTTAGAAGCTATTCGAGAACGTCGCAAGACCCTTGAAAAAAAGTTAGCCGAGAGTCCTTGGGGAAAAGGCAAAGGCAAAGGTCCTGTTCGAGTAGTGGAACGATTAAAACCCTTGCCCAGGTGGGAAGATTAGGCCCGAGGCAAAAGTTGAGACGTCGATTGGATTACGACAGTAACTGAAGACCCGTGCCAAGAAAAAAACCGGCCCCCAGGAGGAGGAAGGCAACCCAAAGGAAGAGAACCCAACGAGGATGGGGTGTGGACATTCAAAAATGGTTCGCTAAAACCGGCATTGAATTTCATTGGCCTGGCTATCAGTACATGGGACCCGGGACTAAACTTGCCAAGCGTCTCAAACGTGGAGATCCTGGCATCAATCGATTGGACAAGATTGCCAAACAACATAACATTGATTACAGTCACGCCCAGAATTTGCAAGACAAGTGGAAAGCCGATACCAAGATGATCAAAGCCATTGATCGTTTACCCGGCAAGAAAACCATGACGGAACGTGTGGTCAAAAGAATCATGCAAGCCAAGAAACGTTTGAAATTGTAAAAAACTTTTTTTTAATGGCGTACAAAAACTTTGTTCTTGTTATTGTCGTTGAAAAAATTAAATTACATTTTAAAGAGAAAAAAATGTCTGCTACTGCCTTAGTCATCATGAAAAAAAAAGGTGAACATCAAAATGGTCCAATACATCGTTCCAGACATGTTCCCAGTCCTCTGGGTTTATGCCCTCAACCAAGTCTGAAAAGTCAACATTATTCTCCAAGGTTTCCAGTGGAGATGATTCATTTAATTCCGCAATCAAGTTATCAAGCCAAACGTTCGCATCCATGTCCCATACAGGATGATCCATCGTTTCCATTGGATGGGAATCAAGGTTCCATAGGTTTATGTTCTCCTGATTTAACATGTCCAGAAAGGAGGAGGGGTCTTCTTCTTCCACATCGAGCGATTGGCAAAACGATTCCAAGTACATGACAACGGGGGTACGCCGGTCCACAGCAGGCACAGGAGATTTCAAGTAATCGGTCAAAGTGACCCTGAGTTTCTTTGGCCCTAAGGCTTTGAGTTTCTCTCGGGTTGTTTTTTGCTGACGGTGAACATGGTCCATTTGTATGTCCTTCCCAAGGTTTTGTCTCTCTTTTCTCGATACTTCATCATAAACTCTCTAGCAGCTTCCTTTCTTCGTTGGAGATACGCCTGCCTTTTTTCTGTTTCGTAAAATTGTCTTTGTTTCTCCCGTAATTGTTCTCGATTTTTCTCGATTTGTCAAGGCTTTGCATCATTCGTTCTAGTTTTTCTTCCAATTTTTATTTTCTGGGCAGCGGTGGTGGGGTCATGGGCCTCTTGAATTCGTACCTCCAATAATCCCAACAAAAGTCTAGGCCTTCAACAAACCAATCGCACGTTAGTTGGGGATAATGACCGGGCGACCACAACACTCGTACCAACTCCTCTCAGCCAATTTCTCTTGGTCACGGCGGAACAACTTTTCACCAAACTCGTCCAAACTACGGTCTTTCAAAAACTCCAAGTCCTTTTTCACTTCTTTCAAAATGCTTTCCACTTTTACATCTCTGTCAAGTTGCTCAAATAGAACTAAAAGCTCTTCATACTTCATCTTTTCAGACATGATCCGATGAAACACCCCCAGACTTTCGATCTTTTTTATAGTCTCTACTCTTCTTTCCCCGAAAAGATCAATGGGTAAAATAAATACCTAGGATGGAGGGGGGTACCCCCACCCTTTTCCTTTTTTGGGGGATCACGTGACTCGTCTGTCATTGGTGGCTCATCACCCCATAGCCTTCAGTTCGTCCTATCGCCACCGTTTGATGTTCTTTAAAAACGGGTGCCCACACTGAGTTTTTCATCATTTCTCGGTTGACTATCACCATGTCATCAAATCAAGAACAAGAAGCTGGTCCTAGCGGCATTTCCCGTGAGGAAACCTTGTCTTTGCTAGGTCTTGACATGTCAGACAATGAACAAGAAGAAGAAAATTTGTTATGCCATGAAGTGATGGAAGATAGTGAAGATGATGATGATGAATTGTGTAATGAAGTCATGGATCGATTCAAACGACAACGGGCTTTTCAAACCCAACTCCTTCAACAGAGTGGTGGAGGAGGACTGGATCCACAAACCCCCGTTGGAACCTTTGAATTTGATCTTGTGCCCTTTGTGGATCGACAGAGTAGCCGAATGGGAGTTCGTGAACGCCATTTCAATACCCGATTACGTCAAACGGGTAACTTTGTAGACAGTCCTCACGTGGTCCAAGCTCTCCAAGATGGGTTTCGACGTGCCGTGGACCGCGTGTTAACCACCACGCCCAACCTCCACGGTCAAGACCGTCTCTATTTTAGCCTCAGTTCCAATCGTCTCAGCAGCAATTTTCAAGGGTGGGGATTACGCGCCGGTGAATGGCGAGATGGTGGAGCCCGGCTGGATGCCCTTTTCAATCGATTGGCTCAAGCCCTCAACAGCAACGAACAATTTGAAATGGACGATTCGTTTCAATTGTCTATCACCCAAGTCCGCCATGCTCCTCGGGGAAGTGGAAGAAAACGACAGCTGAAACCGGGTCATCAAACTCTCAAAAAGTTAACCGCCAAGAAACAATCCGTCGTCCGCATCCAAAATAACGATGTCCTATGTTGTGCACGGGCCCTGGTCACCGCCAAAGCCATTGTAGACCACCATCCCAAGTGCAGATCGTTTAAGGGGGTAGAAAGTTACAAAAAGAGCAAGCTTTGCTACTCCATCACGAAGCCCACGTCCCTCCAGGTCCTTGTGGGTACGAAGAGTTGGTGAAATTCAGTGCCGCTCCCTCGCTCTACGACTACCAGATCCTCTTGGTGGACGCAGACCGTTCCTTCCATGTGAGTAGTTTCACAGAAACCAAATCCAAACAATTGATCCTGCTCCACGAGAAAGGTCACTATGATGTCATAACAGTCTCCCAGGGTTTTTCGGGTCCAGTTACGTGTGTGCCCACTGCTTGAAACCCTATGACCATGCAGGACGTCATCGATGTCCAAACAAAAAAGTCCAGTGCCGCGCCTGTCTCCAAAAAGAGTGCCCCGATTTTCTTCACGCCTACCCGCGCAGTCTCAAGGCCACCAAACGTTGTCGTGACTGTCATGGCGACTTTTTCGGTGACACTTGCTTCGAAGCTCATCTCACCAAAGTCCATACGGGAAAACCCGCGGCCTGCCATCAGTACACCATCTGTTTTCGTCGACGCCGATGCCCCATCTGTCTCAAACTGGAAGTGGGGTTCAAAGACAATATACGTCATCATTGCGAGTACATCGATTGTCCTTCCTGCCATGAGTACGTTGGCGCCCAAACCCACCGTTGTTTCATTCAAAGAGCCACGGGTGTCCCCACTGTTATCCTGTGCGGGACGAAAAACATCTGCGTCATTGTGATCGTACCATGCACGATGTTTATGAGAAGACCCAACAAAAAATGAGACAGGTACAACGTTGTTGAAATGTGGGAATATGAGTGGACCCGCCTCAAACAAACCTCTCCTGACATCCAAACGTACGTGGATTCCCTGCAATTTGTGGAACCTCTCAACCCGCGTGACGCCTTCTGTGGAGGACGCACCAATGCCATCAAACTCTACCATCACGTGACACCGGGTCAAAAGATCCACTACATCGATTACACGTCCTTGTACCCCTGGGTCAACAAGACGTGCGTCTACCCCAAAGGTCATCCTCGACTCATCTCGCAGCCGGGTCACACGGACATCAACATTTACTTTGGTGTCATCCAATGTCGAGTCCTCCCCCCGCGTGAACTATACCATTCCGTGCTGCCTTACCGTCACGCCGGCAAGCTTACCTTTCCTCTCTGTGCCACCTGCGTGCAAGAAGAAGTAGCCAAACCTCCCTTGCAGAGATCTTACCAGTGCGCACACTCTGACGATGAACGCGCCCTGACCGGTACCTGGTGCACCCCCGAATTGCAAAAAGCCGTCGAGTTGGGCTACGAGATCCAGTACATCTATGAGGTGTGGCAATTTGACCAGACCTGTGCGGGCCTCTTCCAAGACTTTGTCAACACCTGGCTGAAAATCAAGCAAGAAGCCAGTGGGTGGCCCCAATGGGTGGGCGACGACGAAACCAAACGCCAACAGTACATCCACGAGTACTACGAGCACGAGGGCATCCAATTGGAGTACGACAAGATCGAGCACAATCCGGGTCTGCGCGCTCTGGCCAAAATGATGCTCAATTCCACGTGGGGCAAGTTTGGACAACGTCTCAACAAGATCCAAGTCAAAGAATTCACTGACCCCCAAACCTTCCATCGTTTCCTGGATACCGATACCTTGGATGTGCGTCACGTGTCCGTCAAAAACGATCACCTGGTGGAAGTGCACTATCAGTATCAAGACGAAGACATCCCCGTGTCTCCCAACCTCAACATTTTCGTGGCCTCTTTCACCACCTGTTGGGCACGTGATCGTCTCATTGAAGCTCTCCAGCTCTTGGGTAAACGTTTGTTGTACTTCGACACGGACTCGGTCATTTACCTCGAGGAACCGGGCCAACCCAACCCTTTCTTGGGATATTACCTCGGAGAGTTTACGAGTTAATTAGATGCCGACGATTACATCGAAGAATTCGTGTCGGGTGGTCCAAAGAATTATGGGTACAAAACCAAGAAGGGCAAAGTCGAATGCAAAGTCCGTGGCTTCCGGCTCAACAGCGAGGGCAAAACCCAATTGAATTATGATGTCATGCGCCAGAACGTACTCGACGAAATCCAAAAGCCTCAAAAGGAACCGCGACAAACCCACGTCGTCAAAACGTACCAGATCGTGCGTGACGCCAAAACCTACGATCTCTACACCTATCCCGACTGGTGTACGATAAGATAGTCATCGATCCCAGTACCTTTCAAACCTACCCTTACGGATACCAAGCAATATAGTGGCTTATTGGATGCAGAACCAGACTCATGGAAAAAAACTGAACAGTATGGGACGTCTGTGACACTCAGGTCCAGGCACCACGCTGCCAACCTGTCCCTAGCTATTTGGACTTTTGACTCTTTTTAGTCAAAGGAAGGAAGAAAAAATGGGACGCCGCTGACCACTCGGGTCCAGGCACACGTTCCCGCTTGTAAAAAACTAAATCATTTCTTTTTTCCATTAAAAAATATGTTTTTTCCCATTGTACTTCCGGTTGTCGTGGTTTTGACTTCCAGATCCGCCATGATGCACTGGTTGCCATGGTGATCCCTTCTGGTTCCCCGTATGACGTCATTTCCTGCACGTGTCCAGTTGGACATTGCACGTGAACACTTCAAATTATCACATGATACCAAAATTGGACTTTTGACCTTCCTTCTCCAGCAATCACAACCCTCCAAAATTCCAACATGGCCGACTTTTTGACCCTTCTCCACCAATCAGATTGCAAGAAAAAATGAACAAATGGGAAAATGCACAAATGGGAAAAGTGGGGTAGTTGAGCGTACAATACTACTCTTGGCACGTTTTTATCTGTAATAAGGTTCTTGTGATACTGTATTCGCCATATCGCTAACCCCTAGGCTGATTTCAATTTATAAAATGAGGTCATGTTGTATGATTGATTTGTGACCTTTCTGCTTCTCAGTTCCAGATGTCGTGAGTCAGGTCTCCCAGCATTGACACGATGCTGTCCACGAGGAAATCCATGTACCCCACTGACAGACGAAGTAGTATAATTTTAAATACAATCACTTTTTGTTAGCTGATTTTAAGTCCTTGTTTGTTTAAGTCCTTGTTTGTTTCTCTGATTTGCTGAGAAAACAATACACCAAACAACAAAACAATGAACCCTAGCCCTGAAAACAATAGAGCTGCGTGATACCAAGGTCCAATGAAATTAGAGGTTGTTAAGAGCTGCGGGGCTACCGTTTACTCGGTAACAAATTTGTACTTACACGGTACTATAAACCTCTCATATAAATAGTTTTTTCTCTTTGTATTCTCAACCGATTTCTAATTTTAATACGCCATTTAAAAGCTAATAAATGCAGATTTCTCTGCACACAATGGTTTGGAGTTGAAGGGATGCTAAATAACCCAAATCGTATGGCGTGTTTGACTGAGATAGTGTCGGTTTGCAAAGCGATCCAAACAATCTCTTTGTAATTACACAGCGCTATAAACCTCTCTCACAAATATGTTTTTTCTCCTTCTATTCTAAACCGATTAATAAGTTTAATACGCTAAGTGAAAGCTAAGAGAATGCAGTTTCCAGTGTGCACAATGATGTGGAGTTGAAGAGATGTAAAATAACCCAAATTTTATGACGTGATATTACTATTATGATCGAGCGGCAGAAAGACTTTCATCGAATTTGCGATCGATTGCCCACATCAGAGAAAACACATTAAACCGGAGAACGGCCAGTTTGCTGGGAAAGCTGAGTTGTCCAAACACAGGACTTACACAAGGCGCAGAAGACTAAAACATGGAATTTTCTTCTTCTAAAATCGAGACAGCGCTGCTACACAAGCTTGCCATTTCACACGATGTTCATCGCGTTCAAGTCCAAATGTGAGATCACGTGGGCAACGACTGGTGATAACATAGTTGGTTGCAAAGAATTATGGGCGGACCTTTCTTTCCTCCTTGGCCCGCGTTGACTTCAACGATTTATAACTTTTAAACGGCTTGACGAATAATCACCAAATCTTGTGACTTTTCCTGCAATTTATCAGAGAAAATTTTCCTTTGTCAATGATGTGTCTATGATGATTGACGTTTCCATGGCAACCGTCTACTCTGGAGGTGTTTTGACTATTTTCTGTCTTTTTTCAATCTTATTTTCAGTGTTCCCCCTTCGCTTGTAAGAAAATGATAATCCTTTACTTTTTTGTGCTTGTTTTGATTAAGTATGTTTCTTAGAACAAATTCATATATTTTTCGATGTCGTCACTGTCAACTGTATGGCTGCATTCTCGAGACTCAAGATGGCGGCTCAAAATTCAAAATGGCTGCTTTGTGGCGTCATTGTGACGTCATGAAACATCATAATCGACAGGTCATCAACCCAATCTGTTAAGCTAATGACGTGCTATAAACATGCCAAGTTTCATCACAAGAGCGTGAATACTTCTCGAGATCTATGGGGGGGGGCACTTTGTGTCCCTTCCCCCCAGGCTCAGAAACTCAAAAAATGCCCAGGCGAAGTATTTTGAATGAAAGCGTCCGCATGCGTATTAGGTAAAATTTAAGCGCGCTGACCAAACACATTAGCTGGGTACCCGTACTAAAACGTTATTTCACGGCGTTGAGCATGGTAAAAAATCTCTTAAGGTTACCGTGTACGATAAAAATGGGAAATTTACGATTTTTATTTTTTCCATAAAAATAAACGTTTCCTTGGAATCTTTTAATTCCGAAAAAGAAATTTGAAAAAAGAGTAACTATTCGCCGAGAAAATGGGATGACCGTTTTCCACCGGAAGTGAAAGTTTATTTTTGATTGACAGCTAATTGATGCGAGTGCAGCCATCCAGAACGATTTTCGCGGGAAAGATTGTTTATGGGAGAGCCTCCATATTTACCTTTTCCCGAAGCGTTCTATGTCCGTTTATGTTATATTTTTGTCGTTAGAGCCCGGTTTTCTAAGTTATTACTTTGCTATGGAAACTCACAGGCCGCGAAAATGTCCGTGGGCTAACTCCAAAAGCGAAAAAAGAGGAAAACTCAGAAGACAAGAAAAGCATGACAGATGAAACACGTTGTAGCCTCGCTGCATCAGACAAAGGTTCATATTATCGGGAATGGCCGTCAGAACCTTCCAATCACGAGGAAAGTATCGGAGCGAGCAGGCAAAATATCCTTAGAACGGAAGAAAGAGGGTTATTGAATGTTTGGACTGATTTTAATGGCAATAGTGACAGTGAATCGCCAGACGATTGTGATGAACACTACAGTTTAATACCAAATAATATTGTGCGAGCGCAAACTACGCTGAAACGTACAGCATCTGTTATTACTGCAATTCGATGGAATACATTGTAGTATCTCCATTTGATTTCTCTGGGTTAGTAGAGCAGCCCTAAACAAGCGACCTAATGACATGAATACAGTTTACAACACACAATCATTCAAGTAACCTGATAACTGTTACCGTTTACCAGCTCCCGCATAGCGTAAACAAAGAACCGACAATAAAGAGATAGCGAATTTAAATTCATTTCGTTTTACCCGTGTTCTCTTTTGATTTTCTTCAATGTTTTGATTTTAATGCAAAAAGAAGAATTTATTATTTTAGATTTGTTAATACAGTGTACATATAGCCCGTGGTATATAGCCAACGCTGGGAGACGACCTTTTGATCTCTTCGCAGGGAACCTCGCTTGCTGTCACAGCTAATAGTTTCACTCATTTGTACATTGGCCTATCAGTTCCCGATGAAACCGCTCTTTTGTTGTCACTTTATTACACTCTTTTGGAAAGATACAAATATGTCTAAACAATATTGAAATCTTTTGGATACCAACAATTGCCTAAAAAATTCCCTATTTGCCGGCGAGAAACGGACAAAACAATTGTGTGTCGAACACGCGTTATGCGATTGCTTGATAACGTAAGTAAAATAAGCCCTTTGGGCATTGTTCCATTATAAACTTTGCTAAGCTTGACACTACAATAAGTACCCATTCAACTTATATAAGAAGCGCTGTTCAAAAGAGCTGCTGCAGTTGTACTGATTCAATCACAGCGCTCCACAGCGCTCAGTTTCACTTCGCTTCGCTTTTTTGCCCGCCTTGGCCGCTTCACTTTAGGCCCAGCTGGTTGGCTTGAGGTTTTCGCTCTTTTGGTTCTCCCCATCACGATAATATCAGTCAAACGACGTCCATCATTGAAAGAAATTCGACAACATGGTAAGACGGTTGAATGTTAGGAACACTAGGATTTGCGTGGAGAGAATATTGCGCAAAATTTCCACGGGAGGTGACCGGAAGACAAAATAGCACCCACTGATTGGTCTACTGTCGGCAAAGGTGTTTGGAGGCGCTGTTTGTTTGCGTAGCGAAGATTTTCTTTTGAGCGCTATTTCTCGACATTCATTTTTCGCTTTAAGGTGACACTTTAAAGAGTTCCAACTCAAAGGCGATTTGTTCGATTTTAATCAAATTTGGAGAGTCGCTAGCTTCACGCTTCTTCAACAAGAACGTATCGGGGAATTTGATAACCCTAAATATTTTTTTCGTTAAGAACGATTTCTGTGCCGTTACTCCGTATGTTTATCTTGCGATTTAGAAAATGTTCGAAAGTTTTTGGACACGGCTGAATAAAGGAAAACCCCAACACGGTTTTTTAGCCCTTATGTGCCGGACTTTCACCAAACAAAAAAAAATGCAAAATTTAAAATTCCCTTTGAGCTGGAGCTTTCAAAAGGCGATCTAGACCTTCATATTTAGACTTCGTGGAAAACTTATTCGTTTTCGTGAAACGTTAGTGGCATTTTCAAATAGCCAGTCTGATATTAGCTTTAATTTGATATAGGGTTTGGGGTATCTGCGGCGAAACCGAGAAGCGCTACATGCGTAAGACTGAAGACACCTCTGAAGGTACACGGTAACCTTAATAGGATGTGTTTACAAGGTAACCGTGATACATTTTTGGTACGCGTATCCAAGCCGTGCCAAACGTTTTTGGAAGTGTAAATCGGCCTGTTGAAATATTGTCATACTCAGCTCTAATAATATTATTATTAATGACGTTGTGACTTTCAATATAAGCGTTTTGTCGTCGGCGAATTGAATAAGTTTGCCTTCCTCCGAGTATGGAAGCTCAATTCCCTCAAGTAGGATTTTGGCGTATTTTCTGCGCCAAAAGTCCAGCGAATAAGATAAATAAAACAAGGCTGAGAGGGCAACCTTGGCGCACTCCCCTGGATACTTTAAAGTACTTTGTCATATAACTCCCATTAGTTACTCCACTTTCAGCACCTGTATACAATACAGATTCCCATTTTTGGATATTTTTACCAACGTTAAAGAACTTTAACCCTATTCAGACCGGGCTTTTCTGGTCTTGTTGGAACGGGGAGAGTGGATTCCGCCCTCACCTCTCATTCCGAGAATATTAAAGCTATGACATCGAAACTTAAAGGACAGATAGTACGTCCAAAAATGTTTCCATTGAAGTCCGCAACCTCGGCTGATGACGTCATATGGCGTCACAATAACGTTTTGTTCTCAAACGGCGGCCATCTTGGATCCACCATCTTGGATTTCTTAAATTTTCCAAAACCTTCAAAAACCGCCAAAATTGACCAGGAAGTGGTCAAAATCAATAAATCAACATGGAAATGATCTAAGAATGCAAAAATTTGCTTCAAAAAAAGTAATGATTTTTGATTTAAAAGTTTAGACTTCAAAATTCTGAAAAAACCGCTTGTCAAAAAGTGGTTGCCATGGTAATGTCAAACTTAATAGACAAGGACTTGCTACACCAAATTGTTCCAAGATAAATTTTAGGAAAAGTCACCAAATTCGGTGGCTTTAACTTGCTTATTGAAAAAGTTATAGACGTCCAAAGTCCTCAAGGGCAGAATCTGTCCCCCCCCCCGGTCTGTACTGTACGATACATTGCCTCTCTAAAGTATCAAACGCTTTTTCCAAGTCAACGAAGAGTGCGATTCCTGGTCTTTTTTCTTTTTTAGTTTTGTGTACTCCATAAAGTCATTTTAAAGTCACGTTTTTACTAATTATGTCTTCCCGTGACAAAGCCTGTTTGGACCGAGTAAATCAATTTGGGTAGTTTACCTTCTATTCCTTTTGCAATAACATTAGCCAATATTTCATGTTTCACGTTGAAAAGTGTAATTTGGCGCCAGTTGTTTAGGACAGCAAGATTGTTTTCATTTAACCATTTGTGGACAGTGTCCGATATATCGGACACCTAAGGCGACTACAGTATTTAGGCCAGCACTGATTGTGCATACTCCCTACCAGGCCCCCGCAGCCATTGTTTGTAGTTACGGAGACTGTAGCTCTCATTCTGGCGAATCCTCTCGTTTCTGGCGGAAGTTTCCAAAAATTTTCGACTTTTCAGCTATGTTTAAACAGCCTTTCAAAGAGTAGTAAAGTCCATATTTTGAAAGATATTGTCGACCATTTCGATGGAAACTTCGATATTCCGTTTGACAGTCCCGAGTCCGATAGCGAAGTCTTCAAAGAATATTGTTGGGACATGAAATTCAATGAGACCTTGAATCTCCTTGAATAGTAATATTTCAGTGGCCGGTATGAGGAATCCGTACGACAAAGATTGATTCCACGAAAGTCAAGTCGAGATGAAAGCAGTTATTTGGCACGAAAGGAAGACCGAAACCATCCTGCATGTTTTACATTTGAAAAACATAAAATGGACTGCCATCAGAAAAATGATTGTTGCTTCAGCATCCGTTTATTTCATGTTTCGTTGTTGCTAGAAGACCTACCTCGATCACTAGAGTAGGCTTATTCACTTGTCAGAAGGCATATTTGCTAGATCAATTATGTATCAAAGTAATTCTTACACATTGTAGGAAATAATTAGACATATAAGGGATTTTTCGAGCTTGACATCTCTGTGTATTTCGGACATAAATATTCATGTGACAGTTAATGTTGTGTATTAAGTTAAATATTAGCTAATTTTGTGACGTTGGTATGACGTTTTCTGACGTCATATTGAGCGTTAAAGTAGGACAATTTCTTAAGAAGCATGTCTTTTTCATTTCCACCTTTATTAATTATATACTACACTTCACCTACTTACATCATAATTACATACTGACTTACATGACATAACTTACACAATATTTACGTTCTGACTTACATGACATAATATTTACAGAGTACTTACATACCATTCTTACATACTACACTTCACCTACCTACGTTGCTTATTTACATACTAACTTGCATGACATAACACTTGCATAATTGACATACCATACCTACATACTACGTTTTACTTACTTACATTGCTTTTTTTAAGGCCTACTAACATGAATTGACTTACATGAACTTACATACTATTTCCATACTAACTTACATAATCCTTACATAATACTTACATACTTACGTACACACACAAATGTACGTATAAGTTACGTGCCCTGAAATTGTCCAAAGAGAAGCATGTCTTTGAAAAAGTTATCAAATTATGTTTAATGGTTTGGAGATATGTTAATTTAACCAGAATTTGTTGAAAAGTTAAAAAATCCTGAAAATGAGTTTGGAATACCCACGTTTTCTATTTTAAAAGCTTTGTTGAAAGAGTCCCACAGATTGTCACCTATGTGTTCGAAAAACGTTTCATAGATTCTTTCGTGAAGCCATCATCTCCTGGTGTTTTATCTGATTGGAAACCTACTAGAGCAGTTAGCAGTACCCCCCCCCCCCCGCATGTGTATATAAATACAAAATGCGACTCATCAGAGCAAATAAAAATTAAATGAATAGTTCGTGCACCCACTCAAAGGTGTTATAGATGGTGTGTGCCCAAGGGAGTATTTATCAGTTTCCCGCTTGACGTGCAGTGAGGGTAATGAAACAGTGGACAGTATGGAGCGACAGTGCGTTGTGAATGGAGGATTGGTGATGTGGACAGGACATTGCGTTTGATCACATACATGCACATAAATATGTAAAAGGGAATGAAAACACCTTTTCTCTCTTGCTAGCAAGCTTGCAGGCGGTTTGAGGGTGTTTTTATCGCGGAAAATCCCCGAAAAACGCGGAGTTCGCTATCGCCGGCGCCATCTTGGACGAGCGGTTAATCGGTCTAGGGCGAGTGACACAGCAAGAGAGAGGGGCGTTGGGGGGGGGGGGGAGAGACAGAAAAACCACCCGCCCGAATCCCGTCTCCAGTGAGTCGCAGATTTTGACTTCGTCCGCAGGTGAACGAGGCATTTTGATTGGTCAATTTACTGTCAATCATCGTCAGTTTGGAGTCACGCAGAGGAGAAGCAGATAAGAGAGAAAACAAAATGTCGAAGGAGCAATCGAGCAAGCGTTAGATTTTTTTAAATCGAAAGATAGAAACGTTGTTTTGAAGCCTGAGCAAAGGCAAGCCTTGAGCAGTCTAAAAAAAGGTCAAGATTTCCTGGCTGTTCTGCCTACTGGCTTTGGGAAAAGCATGATTTTTACGGTCTTCGGAATCACAGAGAGGGCTAGCGGTCGTTCATCGTCTGTGTTGGTAATTTGCCAATTTGCCCGTTGAAAAGCATAGTTTCGGACCAGATAGCGCAACTTAGACATTTTTTTGTCTCACTTATCTACTTGTTCTCTGCATGACCCGAAAATGACGATGATTGACAGTAAATCGACCGATCAAAATGCCTCGTCCGTCGGTGGGCGAAGTCAGAATCTGCGACTCACAGGAGACGGGTTCCGGGCAGGCAGTTTTTCTATCTCTCCCCTCACCCCCTCCCCCACTAACTTTGTCACTCTCCCAGACCGATTTTCTCTCCTCTCAGATGGTGCCGGCGATTACGAAATCCGCGTTTTCCGGGGTTTTTCCGCGATAAGACACCCTCAAACTACCTGCACGTAGCCTACCCTCTTGCTAATGTCTTCGCTTGTTCGGGAAGGGTGATCTTTCACAATAAATTGCGAAGACGTTTTTTTTATGTTTGTGTGTGTGTGTGTGTGTGTGTGTGTTTAACAGTTTAAACGAACAAATATTTCATTCACACTGAAATGTTGAAATATGTAGAGTATCTAAATGAACGAGAATCCTATTTTCTTTTTAAATTCTAAACTATTATAACTAAAGTCACCTTGGCAAAACTCTTTCTTATTAAGTTCCAGATCCAGTCGCCTTGTTTCCTCTCAATGCTACTTTTAGTACCAAGGAAATCGATAATCAAGTGGCCCAAGAGATCCCCAGATCCTGACGGTAAAGCCAACGGCTCTTGTGAATTTTCCCGAACGTCGACCAGCTATATCGAATTTCCCAACAGCGCTGGAGGACCCTTGGATGTGCGGCACTCAATGACCATGCTATGCTGGATGTACCATGATTGTCAAGACGGACCTCTTTTCATCTACAAGACCAGTGGAAGCTGGGGGTACACTTGTGGGTGATTGCTGGGCAACTTTTTGTGCGCTTTACGAGACGAGATTACTCGTTTACAAACCACTTGATACACACGCCTCTAGCAGGTGGTTGGGCGTTTGTTGGCCCGTCCCATGACAGTGGCTCCGGCGACGCCAAGCTGTGGGTGAATGGAACAGTACTGCAAACATTAAACATTGGGGCAGATCTTGATCTGGCCACACAAGACCCCATCAGAATGGGAGTGAAGACTGGTGATACAAGGTACTTCAAAGGCAGGATCGCCGCGATGCAAGCATATAACGAAGCTCTGAGCCAGGAACAAATACAGACTGTACAACGAAGGACTCAAGTTGTAGGTGAGCACGCAATTTATCATTTTCAGTCATAAGCACACTGAAAAGGTTAAATAAGTTTATAGCAGTAATGAAAAGAAACCGCCACCACAGGAAAGTAATGCTTAACAGCTTTCATTTGACAAATTCTTGATAACGGTTGGCTCCAATGTGAAGCCATCACATGGTGTTTTATCTGGTTGGAATGCTTTTAGAGTAATTTACAGCTCTTCCTTTGCTAGATCATATTCTAGTTCATTTTGCTCATCATGTGATAATTTTGGCCATGGATTATTCAATTCAGCCGCAATAAATCAAATTGCTTATCAATTATATGTTCCTCTGGTGAACTATTAGAAGTCAGAAACGCCTTGTAAAAATTTCCAGTTTGGTCATTAATGTCCCAGACGATTTCACCTTCTATTGCTTTAAGTTGATCATGTGTTATAGCTTTCTTCTCATAACTGCGTTTTTCTAGATTAACATACATTTTGTTGGCCTCTCAACATTTCTATCCGCTCGACCATAGATCTGAGCATCGCCATTTTTCCTTTTAAATCGTACAAAACTTTCAATTCCTTCCAAAGGATTTCAAATTCATTTAAAAGATCGTCATTAATTCTTCTAACTTACTTTCAATGTTATTTTCCTGATTTCGTAGCTTACACTTTTCCTTTTTCGGCAATTGTTTTGCTTCTGATTCATTTTTTTATTGAAGAGTCTAACGCACCAAATAATACTGATTTTTTTTTGAACTGATTGTGAATCACGTTAATAAAATATTTTCATCTGAGCTACAGCACTGATGCGATGATTCGGGCAAGTTTTGTTGCCGCTACTTTCTTGACCACATTTGCCATTGCAGCTGTTGTTGGTAAGAAACTGATAAGTTGAGTAACCAATACTCGTATTGCACGGCAAGTAAAAGAAACCAAGGGTGTTTTTGCCAGAGAAGTATAGAAAAAATGAACTAAAATAAATGATCACAATTACCAGTTAATGGAGCTTGAGCAAGTAGATTAGATTACAGGATTAACAGACTAAGTGATGCATGAATGAGTAGTAAAAAGGTTAGTGAATGCTATGTCGCCAAGTTCAACTTAAATAAGGATAAATTTTTATAGATCTTTGAATGTTTTTCTTTCTTTAGTGAATAATGTTTATCGTAGGTTTTATAAAGTAATTTTAGGTTAATATGATTTAGATATTGATATCTCTTTTATATGTGTTATACATCAAATCGATTTATTTTTCTTTTCTCATTCAGGTAGTTTATTTTTATAAGGAATTTCAATGTTCTGTATAAACTGGCCTTATTTCGCACATATTTATTTATTTATTATTATTTTCTTAAAATTATCTGTGTAATTGAATCTAGTAAATAAAAAAATGAAGGTATTGACAGTTTCTTTATTCAGTAAATGTATGACTTTTCATACGAAGACTCAAAGAACGATACTCACACGGACAAATCCCCTCGGTACCTAAAAAGAGAGAGGCAAATAAGCAAGAGTCACATTTGAAAAAAAATATAAAACTGCTGACCCTATCAAAATCATCAAAACGGTTTTTTCCCTGAACAAGTGTTTAACTATAAGCAGCTACGTATTGGACAAAGAACAAATATCTATTTTTTTTGTCTGGTGGGCACAAAAAACTGCAAGGACGTCATGTGTTACGTCGGATGAAAAAAAAAATATTGTTATCCTCCAACTTAACTATTTTGTTGTGAATTCTCATTTCAGACAGTGAGCATCCAGTGTTTACTTTTTACCCTAGCGCCATCTTTATTGATAACGCCACAGAACTACAGATGCGTGTCTACTGGCAGCAGCCTATTGCCTCACACAATTCCGGTGTGCCTCCAAGTCTTTCTTCCAACCGAAAACCTGGAGAACTTTTCTCTGTCCCTGGTTCTTACGAAATTGTGTATAAGGCAGTCGATGGATCTGGAAATGAAGTAACCTGTAGCTTCCTGGTAACTCTAAAAAGTAGGTTGAGCGCTTAGTGTAACCCAATGTGGAACTTTCACCAATAACGTGAAAATGTCATTTGGATGTTTCCCACTTGGTTTTGAGGGGCTTTTAAAGGGACCACGTTGCCAATCTTAACCCTCGGCCCCCCCCCATAAGGTTTTTCTTGAATTTTTCCAAGACGAATTACTATCTAGACCTGCCGTTTCAAGTAGCTGTGTACATATCCCTTAGATACATTTTGACCTAAATTTGGTAAGAACCGGTTGCTATGATTACGAGAAATGACGTCACAAGTATCAGGTGGTCAAGCCATTTTTGAAAAAAATGCGTGTTTTTTTTTCACTCTTTTTAGGTGAAAAATACATAAATGTCAACAAAAAGCAGCAAAATGTTTAATTATGTCGTATTTTACATGTCCAGCGTCAAAAAATTTCAATTTTTAACGTTTTTTGGTAATTTTTAACTTTCGGTAAAATCCAAGATAGTGCCCAAAATGGGGGCCATCTTGGACGACGTCGCAGGCCCCCCCAGCAGCGCGGCAATCCATAATATGTACCTCACCTTGTAATGTACATCACTGGCTTTCTACTAAATCTGAAATATTTTCGAAATATTTTAACATAACGAAACCCAAGGGGGGTCCATCAACCCCCCTGTTCCACTGTGGGGGTGTGACTTTGCTTGTACGTCCGAAGATTAACATAGTGGAATGCATGTAGGTAATGTGTATTGGAATGAAACAAGAATAATGGTTGTTTTGCTTCAAATTACTACTAATATTAGATCCATGCAACTATTCATACGAACGTCCGGCTGCAGATGGCTAAGATGAAAATGAACTGGAATATGAAAAACTGAGCCAAATTTTTTCAAGTTCTTCCCTTAGGTCTTGCCTTTGTTCTTTCTCCAATGGAAAATCACTTGATATTTTCATCTTGGTTTCTTAAGTCGGTAAATTATGATCGTCCGAGTGAGTGTGGTCCTGAAAAGGGCTGTTTGAGGTGGCATTGACTGACCATTGGGCAACCTGAGCGGATTTCATCATCGGAGTCAAGTGAATTGCAACTAACTTAAAGGAAACACCCCTGAACCTTGCCGAGAACTACCTTTACCTTACAATTGACTTATTGACGACAATAAGAAGACAGACAAACAGAAGACAAAGCGACTAGTTTTACTCGCAATAGACCAACGGACATTTGACTGATAAAAGACGGATCGAAACGCACCAATCACGTTTTACAGTCTTCGCAGCCAATAACATCACGGCTTAACTGACAGACGACCAATAACATCCCGCGACTGCGTCAACCAACGAAACAGAGACTTCTAAAAACGACCAGAGACATCTACTGACGATTCACACTTCACTTCCGCTCATGTTGTCGAAACGTCACTCTAGGTCCCCACAAACGACGGTCGATCATATTTTACCGACTTATGATATGACTCTTGCGTTCAAACCATTTACAGTCTTGGTTCTCAAGGAGCATTTGTTGCCCAACAAAAGTTACTGCTTGGCATTAATTTCAGCCTAAAATTTTCAGTTTGACCCTAATACGTAATCCCCATGACCTAGCACCCACGTTTGCGTTCTTTAGATGAACATTTATGTGGCAGAACATTATAGAAGTCAGAGTCTTATCCTCCCAATTTTACGAGCAGCTGTCGCCTTTCTGTAATGAAAAGCCTTATATGGATTTTTTCGTTCCCAAAACGACTTGGGTCCCCCACAACAAAAGGCGTGAAGGCAAGCCATCATCAGGGGGATGTGGGTTATAGAAGATACGGCCTATCTTGTGCAAAATCGTTTGGTCTGAAATATTTTGTTAGCAAGGAGTTTGCTTGGCTATTGAAACAAGTAAAATCTCTGATAGAGGAATGGCCACACAACCCAAAAGGTGTCTCTTGTTGGAGTACAATAGTTATGTCTGTTTAAATGATTTTCTCGTTTTTGTTTTTCTTTCTTTTTGTTAACCCTTTGGACCTTACTTAAGGGGATCACTATTTTCAGCAACAGGGGCACCCAACGAGAAAATTTTGGCAAATCCTTGAAACGTCATTTTCTGCTTTCTTAATTACATTATTTCAGAGCTTTTAAAGGCATATTTACCTAGTCTAATCCACGTCGATCTGTTAGGAGTTCTTAGCTGAGAATATAGGCCGCAGAAAACTTTAGGAAACGGAATCCTATCGGCCGAATTTCGGAGCTGCTAATGGCTGTCCGAAAATGCTAGCTGACCTTATAAGGCAACCACTTTGCGTAGTGCAAGATGGCATTCCTTATTATATAATCAACGTGGCCACTCATACCTACAGAATAGGTACAAACCTTTAAAAACTATATATTTTCAGAACGGTCAGCCATTCTTTATTCTCTCAACAACGTGAATTGTTGATTCCAGGCCAATCCAAGTATCCAGGGTTTCGACCAAACACGGCTGAAAAAGTGTTCCATTGGGAAGCTCCAACAAAGTAAAGTAGTCCTGTGACCAAGAATCAGCTCACCCCAACCCTACCAAAGGGGCCAAACCCTGGATGAGGTTCCGCGCCTTCCCATAGGTTTTAGCCCCTTTGGAAGGATGGGGTGAGGTGAGTCGTGGCAACAGGACTGAGACAACCAAGACTGGTTGAGGGTGAAAAGGTTGGCTCCAATGTAACACATCCTAATCTTGATATGTGAGGTTTTAAAAGCAACTGCTATAATAAAAATATAAACATATATTATTTTGAATAATTATTTCACTTCCATTTTTTTTCTTTGCAGAAAAAAATCGTCCTGTGTATTCTGCCCCCAAAAATGGAGCCCTGGCCTGTCAGAAGGTTGGCTCGGACCCTATTTGTGCTGTGATGTGCAAAAGCGGGTCAGACTTTGTCTTTAATCCTCCGATGCTGTACTATTGTAGCGCTGGAAAATGGCGGTATTATTCTTTGCCATCATGGCCTTACGAGACAATGCTTCCTTGGCCAGACTGCTGAGGTAAGATAACGACGATTATTGTACTTAAACCTCCTTTGTTGGAATTATGAAGGTGAATTATGAACAGCAGATGCACAATAAAACTGTCTAATATTATCATTGCAGTCAAACGTCACCCAAAGAGAAATTTTAAACATCAAGTACGTTTAATTCTGACGAAGAGTACGGCTTTCCAAAAAACTATGGAACTTTAAAGAAAACTTGGCTACAAAAAAAAGTTGAAATTCAGACCTTGAGTTTGTGAGTCTAGTTACCCTTCAAACCTAACAACTCAGTTCCCACTCCGCTCCCGCTCCACAATTTTAAATAAAATGTGTCAGGGTATAAATATTTTTACTTTATTAGCTTTTTTCCGGGAGTCATCCGTTACATTTAGTTTTCAAACTTCATATGCAAATTGGTCTTTAGGTTTAGGAGGGTTTCAAAAAAGGTTCTTTATTGAGGTCGTTTGTTTTTGAGCTGCCGTGGTAACCACGGGTGCTTTTTGATGGTCCCAAACCAACTTTGCCCTCAGAGACCCCAGTGGCAGCTGCAAAATAAGAGGCTGTTTTTTTCTCAAGTCTATAATCGACCACAACACAGGGCCTTTGCTCAACTTCTGCATATCTTCCTTTTGCTTCAAAAATAAAATAACAGTCATTATAACAATTGCAAACGAGCTGCTTATTGATCCTAACTTTGTTCGCATACCCACAATAAAACTAAAAGAAGTTACAACCACATACAATAATCAAGCCCAAACAAGATCATTTTTAGCCACTCAAGCAATAACAACTTATGTCGAAATGAAGCTGTCGAGAACAACATTTCATAAATTAAACAGTAGTTTTCCGTTGCATTTCTTTAGGACGGAAAAGTTCCTGTTAAGGTCGCCGATGGTTTTAATGCCGTGGTCGTTCTCTAGATGCTCGCCGATTGCTGAAAAACGGTGTTCGTCAATACGTTGGTGTAAATGCCGGCTAGTATAGCCGACATACTCTGCATCACACAGATCACATTGATAATTTTACACCACGCATTGTTGGTTAACTAAGGGTGGTTTGGGCTCACGTGTCTTAAGGTCTTCACCAATTTTGCGGCTCCTAAACACTGGTTGAAGAGTGTGATCGATTCTCTTGCTCAAGTCGGATAGTTGTTTTTTCACCGCATCAGCCGTACTACGCGGTGAACAGTACTTTCGTTGACGGGTAGTTGAGCTGGCACATCGGGATCTCCAGACATCACTGAGGTAACAAAGTGAGAGATGGTAGAGTTCATAAAAAAGAAGAAACCAAGCGTGAACACGCAATTAGACTCTATCCGTGCAAAACTATTTATTTAGACATACTTACTAAGCACATACACTTAATTACACCCCAAATATGCTACTTATTGTTTACTTTTTTATCACCTCACCCTGTATATATATATATTAACCCATTTAAATTTTTATTGTCTCACTTGAAAATGATGTCAAGGCGACATCGAAACGTTGTGTTTTTTCCGCTCATTATTAGTCTTAAATGCTTAACCAAATTTAATCTGATTCGAATATTAAAACGTATTCTTTCTTAAAGTTCTCGTTGCCGACGCCGTTGCAATTTCGTGAGGTTTCAGTTATAAAAGCGCAAGGACCGATCTCGATATTTTTATTTTTTGCAGTTAAAAGCATCAAGTTTCAAACGTGGCACCAAGATTATGAAGCTTACTGGTTAAACTATTAGATTTATTATCGTAAATAAGAAAATAACATGGCGTACCAAAAAGGTAAAATAAATTCAACTCTCACGCTTGACATGCCTACCTTTTGTCGTTTTTGAGCCCTTATGACTAGTTGAGGAACCACGCCTTACAAAAAATAAAATTTTTCAAAAGTGACGGTGGTCATGCGATTTTCCGCCGAGAAAAACAGCGGCAGATGGCATTCTCCCTCCCGGACGGACGAGAGGACGTAGGCTGAGGTCACAACCAAAATTACTCGCAACGATAGATTACCAGATTTGCTTGCCCATGGTGCTCCGTTCTATTGCCTTCGGCCGCAAAGGAGCTCCGCTATAAACAAATATTTTTACTTCGGATGGCCAAGATGGAACTGGATTGCAACTTGAAAAACAATGGGCGAATTTCAGATTTCATTTGCACTTGAATGGCATGCGGAAACTAATGGTCCAACCGAGAAAACTACTATTAGCTACAACAGCAATGTATTCTAATGAGTAAACGTGGTTCCAGTGTGGACCAGGGTAGTAGGGAACATTCTCGTCAAGTATTTTATTTAATTTACTGTATTTTAAACTTAAAAAATAGATCGGGGTATTCTTAGAATCAAGGTGACCCAAAATTAAAGTATTTTACATATTTCTCACGCAATACCCACGTAAATTATCCACGTATTACTCACGGACTACTCGCGTATTTTAAAACATTTTTAAATGTTTTAGCTGTCGGATAACTCCTGCCATTCGAAAGCATCTGCTACCCTAAAGATGTGCTCTGGTCCATGATTATGCCTGCTTACTCCGAAAGTAACAGGGTCCAATATTTCAGAATTTTGTATATCATACTGTGAAATCGGAACTATTGCTTCAAACCACACGGTTAACTGCAGAGTAGTAGGAAAGGATGAAACGAAGAGTGTACGACGAAAAGTAATCCAGCTAGAGTTGTTTTTGGATCCAACCACGGCCTGGAGGTATTAAGACGTTATAGAGGAATCATCTCTTTCATGAGAAAGATGATTTCCAAGCTGAACTTGGAGAAGGTATTACAGAAATAACAACGCTCTAAAAGTCAACACCATGAAACCGATCATAAATTCTATAAATCTTTCTTAAGGAAGGTACCTCATAATTCAGAGGTATACAGCTATTTCAATTAAGGTTGTCGGATCAACTCAAGCTTAAGCGACAAGACCGAAGGGTAGTGTGGGTAGTTGCAAATCAGACTTAGTTTAACGGTTGTCAGAAGTTGGTCGGGAACTTTGAATTTCTTAGTACAAGTAATAAATTGGCACCATCCGATTATTGTCAGCGGCAATCCTGATTTGGCTTTCCATTTTCAGTTGTTAGTTCTTGTCGTGAACTTCAAAAATTCATGTTCCATATTTTTCATCATTCTGTTTTTCCTACTTCCAGGAGCCATTAATGGGCTCCTGACTTCTAATTTACATACCATGCACGTGCTCCACGTGTACCCACATATTTTAAATTTGCATCCCGTTTTAACCCAGTAAACAAAACGATGAGTGGGATTAAAAATTATGTTTTAAACGAAAACTGTATCTGAAAATCATTTTTTCAGGTTTTTTGTTTAATTTTTATGCTTTAAAAACTCTTCCATATACTTTGCTATTGTACGGCAAGCAAGGTACTACTGATTTTGGTGAGCTTAGGCATTAAAATCCCATATTACACTGCGGTCTTGTCGCGTAGGCTTAAACTTTGATCTGACAACGTTAATTGAAATAGCTGTATTTGCAAACCATATGATTATGCAAAATAAGCAGATCTTAGCTAGGGCCACTGAATTGTGGGTAACCACCTAATTTTCAGAGATTAAGCAACCATTGTTCTAAAAAGCTGTAAAATAAATAACAATTATGGCAGTTGCTTTGCAAATTTAAGCTTAATTATCTCTGAAAGTGCGCGGTTATCTCCAGTATTCTTTCCGGACTCCAGCAGCCCTTGCTAAGATCTGCTTTCCTCGCATATTCGCAAACTGCGTAAAAATTCCTTTGTACAAGCAGGTACCGTCATTAGGAAATCTGAGTTTCACGGATTATCCCGAGCTGCGCAGAACGTGTGCGCAGTAACAAAAAAAGCACGCTTTTTTGGTCTTCTGGGACCGGAAGGGCACCCTTCTTAACTCCGAAAATATTAAGGCTATTATAACGAAACTTAGAGGGCAACTAGTACAAATAAAAATGTTCCTTTTCAGGTCCGCAACATGGCTAATTATGTCGCGTGACGTAGAAATTGAATCCACCATTTCTTGATTTCTTGATTTTTTTCCAAAACCTTGGCAAACCACAAAAATTGACCAAAACGTAATCACAAACAATAAAAAGATACTGAAGTGATTTTAAAATATAAAAGTTACCGCAAGAACGTTATATTTTACATTAAAAAAGAGAAATTCTTAATTCTGAAAAAACTGCCGTTAAAATTTGATTGCCATGGTAAAGTTTCGATTATTTCTTTTTAGAGTAAACAGTTTTATTTTTTTCCGAAGCATCTCAGTTTTCCGGAATCCTAAATCCTTGAAACTGATTGGCTAATGACGCGCGCTCCAGCGGTCCGGATTTTCCCATCCGGACCCCGCGTACGGACCGCTCCAATCCATGGGAAAACCTGAAGTGAAATCATTTTACTCCGCACAACGAAACTTTGGATTTTTCTTCTTAAAATGGAACTGTTCTCTCACTAACCGTTGTAAAGTGAAAGGAAAAATCAGCAGTGGAATAAATGGTCTGGTTATTCTAAGAAAATGGCGAGTATTCCTGTGTTTTTGCTGAGAAAATTTTGCTGGCTTGCTTTTTTCGAGATGTAGTTTTCTTATTGACACGCCATTTGATTAATACAGGTTAAGTGCAAGTTAGTCTTTCGACCTCCGTTTCTCGGTTGAAATTTCGTTATTTTTCTTGGAGATCTCTTTGCTAATCCTGTCCCATTTAGCTTCATTCAAAACAATATGATTATTAATGATTGTTACCTAAAATTGTCAAACACAAAACTCGCAACGCGGTGTTTTCAACAAGAACTGCTGCATGTCAACAAGTTTATATATATATATATATATATATAACAACATTGGAATGGAAATTCATGTCACGCAAGACACCATTGGCGAAAATGGCTTACTAAAGTTCGAAACAATTTCTCAGAAACGCATTCTCCCGCAATTTTTATTGTATAATTCTAGGAAACAGTTCTTAGTCTATGCCTAGAACGGATTTTTACGTCTGGCCTAAGTGCCTCAATTGAGAATTTTGGCATGTTACAAAAGCACTATTTCGTCCCGTTCGAGGGACCTATAAAATTAATTTATTTATCATTTTCAGTTTCACACGATTTCGATTGGGAAAATGTCCAATTGACACAGGAGCAGTAAAAACAAGTAATAAGCTATCAAATGGGTGTAAATTTGAAGGTTGTGATGGTGCGAAGTCTTTTTAAACGATAATTGAAAAAACCCCGTGCTATGGCGCCCAAAATAGGCAAATATTTAGTCGCTTACGGTATACTGACAATCAAATCCTCAAAACGGGAGCAAAATAAACTTTTGGATCATTTCAAGTGCATTTTAGTAGTAGGGATAGATTATAGTATTTGTGGTAGAAATTTGAGGGAAGTCTATTTTTGAGTCCGAGATCAAGTGAAACACTCTTTAAGGGAGACGGCCTCTTAAACCTCGTATGCGTGCCATTTTAAAGGAAAACATGATAAACTATAAATTGTTGGAAAGGTTATTAAAGCATAGATTTCGGAAAAATAATATGAATTGCCGGTTTCTTCAATTCCACAAAAGAAAATCGTAAACAACCGTAAAAATGTCCATGTGTCATTCAATTGAATTAACAGGGTATCAAATCAAAGCGCACTGGCAAAATAACTGTACATTGCTAATCACAAAGGATCAATCATCAAAAGTGTGTGAATATTTTTTTTATATTCTGACTGGTTATTTTTTAATTGATCTGTCAAGTTTGAGCAGCAAAGAATACGCAATGCGCATTGCGTTGAAGATCGCCGCGGGTGAAATATTTTAAATATCAAAACTCCCCGACACACTTTGGTTTCACAACATCTAAAGAATGTTCAGGCCAAATTTCACAGAAATCCGCCAAATTTTGATACCCTATTAATTCATTTATCTGATTGAATGATGCATGGTTATTTTTGCGGACAAATTTGCAATTTTCTTCTGCGGAATTAAAAAACCTGGCAATTCTTTTTCCCGATATCTACATTTATTAACCTTTCCAACGATATATAGTTTGCTCTGTTTTCCTTTAAAATGGCGCGCATATGAATTTTTTTCCCGGAGGACACGGGAGGACACCCGCGAAGGTCCGGAGTAACCTTAAACCAGAAGTTAATTTGTCTTCCGCCTTTAATTAGCTACATTTGTTATTCATTTGGGATGAAATAATTATTATGTCCCCCTGGAAATTTGTATTTGACTAAAATAAATTTTCTCTCTGCTTCTAGTTAATGGGAAATGTAATTTTTGCAGGAACGTAAAGAGAACCGACGATGTGATATCCTTAAATTGCTTATTACTTTTTTTGCAAAGTCACTGCGTGTGTAATTTAATGGCATTGTTACAATGTGAAATCCAGGTTGAAGGACAGAGTAATTTGCTATCAGCTGCAGCTTCTCTGAGTGTTCATTTAACTTTTCGCTGTGTGATGTAGACCTCAAGGTAATTTCGAAAAAAGAAGGAAACTTACGTTATCTCAACCTGCACAAAATGATAAAAAACGGAAGATGATGTTAGCGCGAAATTTATTTATTTATTTATTATCTATTTTTTGCAGCTTTGACTTAAGCAGTTTCCAATATTTCTTCTTGTTTGCTTAGCTTTTTTATTGAAGCTAGGCAACGGAATCATTTATTGAAATGAAAACCTTCGTCAAATAACCGAGATATTTACTCAGCTTTGGTTGTTAAACTTTTTAGATGTTGGTCATGTGATGCAGACCTCAAGGTAATTTCCAAAAAAGGAGGAAACTTTTGTTATCTCAACCTGCACAAAATGATAAAAAACTGGAAGACAATGCTCGCGCGAAATTTGTTTATTATTATCATTTTTTTTTTGCGTGTTTGCTTCTTTATTGAAGCTAGGCCACGGAATGATTTATTGAAATGAAAACCTTCGTCAAATAACCTAGATATTTACTCAGCTTTGGTTGTTAAACCACCCATTTTTGTCACCACAAAATTAATGGCTTTGCATACATCTAATAACTCTATCACTCGCTTACTGTTGAGATCTGCTACAATACCCTGTCAACCCACTGGATAGCATACTGAAAGGTATGATATCGTAATGGTCATTTCACTTCAGTCGCCTTGATCGATGATAATCCACATTGTAAGGGGAAAATGTCTTGTCAAAATCCTCATGGTAGAAAAAGAATGATGCTTATATAGCCTTCTCCACTCGGTTTTAAATATCGCCTCTGTTCTAAGTTAGTTGTTATTAAGAGTTAAAGGTGCACTAAAACGGAAACATATTAAATTTGAACTGCTTCACCGAAAACCAATCAACAGGCCTTTTCATTAGGAAAAATTTAACTTGTTTAAAGCAGCGTTACCTTTGTGGAATCAGCAGCTGTTTTTAGACGTTCTGTCACTGTTACAAGTGTACTGTTTCTCCATTCACGTACGATACCGTCTTAAAATACTTGGCAGTTTTGAATTCGTTTGTTACATTCTACTTCTCGGTAGACTCGAGATCGAGAGAGTATAATATTAGTTTTTTTCGTTAGAAAACCTAAAAAAAACAATCACGATTATTTTAAAATCAAAATTGATGTACAAAAAGTATCTAACAAACATTTTTTGGGCTATTTTTTTTAACATGTGTTGTACTCGACCATTTTTTTTAAAGATATCATCATCCGTGTTAATGTACTGCATCTCTATATCTCTTAAGAGTTATCGCTTTTTATCACGAATTTTTTAAAACCTTTTAACAGTTCTCTGTGTTCTTTCCCGTTACCCATTAATTATCAGTTTGGCTTTATTTTTGGCTCTATTTTGTTTTCATGTCACACTTAGCAGGGGAACCAACATACCCCTTTTTTTGCGTTCTTCCCCTTTTAGCGCTAGATATATACGTTCCCTAATACTTCATAATTGAAAATAACTTAAACGTTTTAATTTAAAGAGAAAAGATTAAGGTGTCTACAATAGAGCGAGCGATCTCCAAAAGCACATCAATCACAATATAACGAGTCCAGCTTTGGTGGGGAATGAAGAAGAAGCGAAAAAGAATCGAGGAACATCGCGCGAAGCTCTTAATACCTTTGTCTCACAGACAGTACGAGTGCATTGGCTTGTTTTTTTACGCTCGTTTAAACAATGATGCTCGAAAAGCATTTTCCTGACTTTTGAGGGCAGGAGAAAAAGAAGTACAGTTAGCCAAAATAGTCTTGGTACCAATTTATCTGGGCGCAGCATTCTTGCCACATTTGGCTAAAACAGTTAAATAAACGCGATAAACGCCATTATGCGCTAAACATTTAGTTTTGACATGAGAACAATTGCATGTTTAAACTGCTAATTCGGAAAAAAGGTGATTTCATCAACAAAAAGATCTTCGAAATAATGTTAATTTTTTTTTTCAAACCTCGGGCTTACCGAGGTCATTCTGCCAAAGTCGTACTTTAGGGATAGCGCGTGGATTGGAATTACCCTTTCCCCTCTGCGTTTTTGTTGTGTTAAAACCTTATGAAAAGCGTTCACTTGTATTAGATTTCCCGTGAACTCCTCTACAAATATATGTAGATCAATATTATGAGTTATGGCGTCATGGCGCTGCTGGGGGCATGTGCGTCATTCGAGATGCGGGGAGATGGCCGCCATTTTGAATTTCGCTCAATATTCGAAATTATCCAACAAGTGCGGAAATTAAGCGGCGACATAACGCAACTTGCTTTAGTCATCCGATTTTGTCTTGGCCAAAACCGGTAGACTATTATTTATTTATTTATTTATTTATTTATTTATTTATTTATTTATTTATTTATTTATTTAGGCACAGAATTGCGCTTATTTCCGTATACAGGGTGTCCCAAAAGTTCGTTCCTCTACTTTATAGGTCTGTAATTCAGTACGATTAGACTCGATAAACAAATCTTTCAAACAATAGTTGTCTATTTCAATCTAGTTAAATTTTATAAATTTGCTGTGCCACCTTTTAACTCGAATATTTAATTTGTGCATTTTCCTGCCAAAGGTCCGCGAGCGCGTGTATATTTCCCGCCAAATTTTTTTTTTTCCACGAAGGGTACATGATTATCAAAGTAGAAAAAAGCAAGACCGATCAGCTAAGACTAGGCGACGAGGTTGTTATCGCCCAATCAGGGGGTAGCATCTGTCCAGTTTCAAGAAAAAAAATTAGTGCCGACCTGCAAGATTTACGCTACAAAATTAATTATACAACTTACAATACAACGGAGAATGACCTACTTACACAACATTACGTACCTTAGTTTTCTTATCATAATATTGCCTACAAATCTTACATTGCAGTGTGTTGACTTACTATTTTTATAGTGGTTTTGCCTGGTGTCACTTACAATGTTTCATTCTAGTATTAACACAATAGTGCTTACAATAATATTTCTTATGGAAAAAAAATAATAAAGAGAAGGTACAAAGGGAGAAGCATAAGAGAATGTCTGTTGACAAAGTATCAAAAAGGAGAGATCGGTTTTAGCTTGAAATCTCAATTTTCCATTGAATTTTTAATTTATTTATAAATTGAGAACATTCAGGATTTATATCACCCCTTTTACAACTATATATGTACTTTTTAATTAACAAGACGAGTAGATCTAGTTGGCGTCTAAGGTTGCCGTTTATAGAAGGAGAGGGGTAGTTCTGAAATAGAAATTGCTCAGTTGACAAATTTATAAACGTTCTATTGATTGCATTGAACCACGATAAAATTTCCTGATAAAATTTAACATTAATAGGACATTCTAAAAAGGTGTGTTCCAATGAGTCAGAATTTTTACACTGAGCACAAATGTCATCACTTCTGATTTTGAATCTCTTGAGTTCTCTATTAGTTACTAAGATTCTATGAAGAAATCTAAAGCCAAATTCTCTTAACTTGTTGTCCGCGGTCGTTTGGTAGATTGTGTTAAATATCTGTTTCCAACCATGAGCAAAATTGGGAAAAAGTCTGGTCCAACTTTTCACAGCGGTAGGTTCTTTCATATTGTTTTCCTGAAATAAATTGTAATAGTCTTTGCACCTCAGTTTGGTTAAATAGACTGCTTTATTTTCGGACAGATAGAATACGTCCCTTTCATTAAGTATATTCCTATTGGTTACGGCAGTTTCCTGAGCATTTTTCTTTAAGTAACTTGGGATCGCAGCAATAAGTTGAAAATATTGAAAGAAGTTCAGGTGTACATTATATTTGCGTTGTACATTTTCAAGAGACAGAAACTTGCCGTTATTATCAAGTAAATCATGTACAAAACAGATTCCTTGTTCAGACAGATGTGCCCAAAATATAGACTTATTCTCTATTGTAATTTCTTTATTGTTCCAAAGAATGAATTCGCTTTTATAAATGTCAGGATGACCAGCACGCAACTCCTTAAAATAATCTAACATTTCCCTATAATAAAGAGGTAAGTTTTCATCTAGCTTTTTAGAATCATAATTGCATTTAAGTAGGAAGGATAATCCTCCATACCTGTTAAAGAAGTCATTTGGAATTGCCTGCCAGGATTCATTATTTGTACAGTTTAAGAGCCTGCCTAGCCAGCTCAAGCGCAATGATTTTATCACTGTGTGAAAGTTTGGAAAATTCAGTCCACCGTGGGAGAGAGATTGATATAAAACTGATCGTTTTACTTTATCTTTTTTGTTTTTCCACAAGAATTTCAATATTTTTGCTTGTACTGTCTTAATAACCATTTCAGGAACACAAAGCATAGAGGCCGCATAAACTAATTTTGATATGCCTAGGGTCTTAACTAACATTGTGCGACCAAATAGAGTTAAGTCTCTCGTTTGCCACATATTCAGCTTAGTGTCCATCTTGTAAATTTTGACAAAAAAGTTCAAATTATTGTTCTTATCGCGATCGTATGATAAATTTACTCCTATTTTGTAGCCGGAATTGCTAGCACTCTTTCCTCGTTTTTTTTTGTGGTTTATCTTGAAAGATGAACCCTGTTAATGCAAAAAAGCTCAGCTACTTAAGAGCCCAAGCATTTAAGCCGCGGCTACACGAGCGATTTTTTGCTTGCGATGGTGATGCGATTTTTTTGAAAATTGTCGCGTCACCAGCGCGCGGAGAAAATCGCATGTGTAGCCACCCTTGCACAGGTGATGCGACAGATGAAAAAATCGCAGAAAAAAATCGCGAGAAATTCAATGAGTTGAATTTTTGCGACTAAATCACGGACTTGTCAGAGGGTGGCTACACAGGCGATTTTCGCCGCGCGCTGGCGATGCGACAATTTCAAAAAAATCGCATCACCATCGCAAGCAAAAAATCGCTCGTGTAGCCGCGGCTTTATACTTAGATCTACTGGCTTATCAGTAAAAGAAATTGCTAAAAAACTGGAAAAATCCGAACGTTGGGTAGTCGAGAAATGAAGGTTTCGCAGACAAGAAACGAACGGGAAGACCGAAAGTCCTGAATGAAGCAGCTAAAAAAGTTCTGAAGAAAGCTAAGTGCAAAGGGGAAATTCGACGAGGCAGCTCTCACAACAGTTAGCAAACAAAGGCCTTGTTGGGGGAAAAAACACCGTCTGGAGGTTCAGGAAAAGCGAAGGTTGAAGGCCGCTGAGACTGCAAAAGAAACCTCTGCTCACCGCCAAGCAACGTGCAGCTCGCCTGAAATTTGCTAGACAGTACAGAAACCTTACTACAGAAGAATGGGACGATTTTCTTTTTGCGGACGAATGTCCGAAATATTTGTTTCAGCTGCCTAATCCCAAGATGATATTGTTTGGGGTCTCAGGAGAGCCAAGTGCCTCCTGCATACCAGGTGAAAAAAAGCTCAAAATGGATCATCTGGGGCGGAATGACAGGCCGCGGTCTCACTGAGCTTCATTTTATGCCCCAAGGACAGACTTTGACTGCAGACTACTACATCAACAACATATTAGAGAAAGAAGTGAAGCCTCTCCTTCGCTGTAAAAATGTGAATGAAGCAGTAGACAAACGAAAACTGTTCAGTTCGAATCGACACATGATGTTCGTCCAAAAGGGGGCGCCAGCACACGCAGCCAAGGCCACCCAAGCATGGTGCAAAAGGAACCTGCCAAATTTTATAGAGAAAACAAGCTGGCCGCCAAATTCGCCAGATATCAACCCTGTAGAGAATCTTTGGAGTATAATGGATGAAGTTGTCTACAAAGACCCAACTCCTAAGACCATGAAGGATCTGAAAAGACGGCTCAAACAAGCCTGGAAGATTATCCCGCTCTCCACGCTACATGACTTATCCCACTCCATGCCGCAACGGCTAGAGAATGTGATAAAAAAGAAAGGAGGGCATGCTGGATATTGAACTTCTAAGTACATGTTCTCGATAGAGTAATAAACATCTTTGTAGAAATTTCATGTAAAAATAAAGTTTCGATCAAAGGTTATGGCGCGTGAAATAAGAGGAACGAACTTTTGGGACACCCTGTACATATACGCCCTGGGCATATACAAATTCATAAAGGTTTTTGGTTGGCAAACGCAAATGATGATGTCGATAATGAACCGCAATTTTACTGCTGACCTGCACCGTTCCAAAGCGGCTCTGTGATTGGTCCACTTTGGTCCGCTTTGAGCATTTCCGTACCGGGTGTACCGAGCCAATCACATCACAGGTTTTCTCGAGGGAGAACTCTAGGGTATAACAATCGTGACAGGCCTGCACAGACTCCCTACTCTGGAGTTTTGTTTGCGACGTGTAAGTTATTGTGCCTTCAAAGCTTTGCTCTGACGAGCATGTCTTTTACTGACTTGCCTCTCTTGTATGATCTAATAGGAGGCTTTTTGAAATGGTCCTCAGCAATGGCTGACTTTGAGTTAAACTCCACTTGTGCATCAATATATTTTTGATATGTCGTGACAAATGGTAATATTTGCTGACTTGAGTCTTTTTCTTTTGTTTCAAAGCCGACGTACGGGCTGTCTTCCGGCGAAGGTGACCTCAGATAATGTTCTCTCCACTACGTTTTTAGGGTATCCACGCGCAAAAAGCCCTGCTTTGAAATTAGAGAGAGATTCCTGGAAATTTTTTTCGAGGAATTTGTTCGTAGAAGTCTAATAGCTTCGCCTTTGATAAACCCTCTTTTGACACCTGGTGGGTGACAGGAGGTGTAATGTGTGTACTGAAATGTTTCAGTCGATTTATAGTGAGTTTCTATGTCAAGGATAGCGCCTTTTTGGAATCGTTCTCCTTTATAAACAACTGTGTCAAGGTATGTGATCTCCTTGTCTGAAATTTCAGCTGTAAACTTTATTGTTGGATGAAAATTGTTTGCTTGTTCAAGAAATAAATCTAATTCTTGTTTGTCGATGTCCCATAGAGATGTCCCGTCATCGATGAAACGTTTCCATACTGTAGGTTTTATTCTGCTTCGGCTCAGTATTTTTGTTTCGATGTTTGCCATGAAAATGTTGGCAAAAGCTATCTATCAAGTTCCTATACGAGCCAGATTCGACGTACCTAATATACCGAAAGCGGCAAAAAAACCACATTGAGTCGCTTAACAAACGATCAGAGGTCAAATTTAACTGAGAATAACAAACAGTGCGCGCGAGCCACAAGAATCCACCGGTTATCAGAAAATTGATGAGATATGACTTCGAGATCAAAGTCTTAAAAAATGCAACGCCTAAGTTGTAACGACTCAATTCAGTCAACATATAAAAATCCTCCAAACTAAACCCACTACGAAAACACAAGAAGCAAAATTGGTCAAAAGACCGAGGTAAGGCTCGGCAAACAAAGACGTCAAGTAGGAGTCGCGTAGGCCTTCCAACCCCATTTTATATCCGCGTTGATAGATTGATCCATAACGTAAGTCCATCTGTCCCAAAGCATGAAGTACTGAGCAAGGCTAAATGGAACTCTTTATCTCCGATTTACAAAAGGAGACTTGTTTGCATTGCCCACCAAACAAGGGGCGGATCCAGGGGGATGGGTGGATTGGGTTGTTAGCCACCCTCCTCTCTGGGGTCGTTTAAGCCTGAAATTATAAATGGGAACAAAACTATCACTGAGGCGATTTTGTCTCGGATTGTTCCGATATCGTTATATCAGGCCAGCCCCCCTCCTCCTTCAAAAATTCTGGATCCGCCACTGCAAGCTTACCAAAACGTGAACCCAGATAGCATTACGAGTCTTTTTACAAAACATATAACCGGCCATAATTTCAAAGACAATTTAAAGTCTAAAGCACTTTTAACAATTCATTTACTCACTAGGCCAGTATTAATTGGAATAGTCTTGACTACCAGTTCAGCAGAGTCGTGCCAAATTCATCATCTTTTGAGGTAAACCTCTAAACGTTCTCTAAGAAGTAATAGGTCTATTTTCCTTTGGATCGTGCTCTATAGTAACAAAAAAGAACATTGATGAGCGTCCTCGCAAACGCAGATAACGCATATCCAATACTCAACACAATTTATTTCCAAAGGGGATACGAAGGATACGAAGGATACGGTAACTGAAACAAAAATTACAATAGCAAGTGAACATAAACTAACTATAAACAACTAACAAGAAAGGTACAGAAATTGACAAAACCGAAATAGACGACGAAACTTACAAGACAAATGTGACGATAAAGACGAAAACAAAATCCTTCAGCTACGACAACGAAAATGGAAACTTGAATTAACAAACTGATTCGAACTGAACAAACCAGCACGCTGCCGTAAATTAAGGAAAGGAAACAAAAGAGTAACGAACAAAAACGAAACATTCTGGCACCTACAATGAGTTTTTACCTCTGATCTTCCTGAACATGATTATCACTTCCAAACATCTCTGTAACTAGCCCATTTGGTTGCGTCCTTTTAATTAGTGACTCCGTTACGCATGACATAAGAGGGTGCTTTAAAATGGGGAATTAATAGGTCCAAAATGTCATTCAAACAAGACAAAACAAAACAAGACCTTGGTCCACGCCATCATTTACTGTAGACACAACTCACTACGCTATTGTAGAAAGTTCAAGCAGCACACTTCTCTTTTTTCTGATCTGCATTCACTCCCCATCAAATATCGCATTGACTTCAAAATTAAGGTTACAACATACATAGCGCTTAGTGGTCTCGCACCGGTTTTATTACCGACCTACTCGACAGATCTACGGTCTTCTAAGCAGATATCACTAAACGTTTCAAGTACAATTGCCGTTGAATGAAAGTCATCTACCATTTTCAAACCTAAGAAGAAGAAACTAAGCTTAATAACAGCAAAATAAGACCAAAGGGATGGTCGGAAAATACACCGGGCCAACAGCACTCTGTAGTGTCATTCTGCAAACAGCTGTCAGTTGAGAAAGTAGTTCGCTACTAAAGTGTAATTTTCACATGCTACCGGACCACCAGCTAGATGTAATACATTTACCATTTCTTTGTTCTACGTTCACTGTTTCTCGTGGTTAGATTTGTTGGGTAAAACACCGAGAACCCTCAAGCTTGAAGGACTACAGATGGTAGATAACGCTGCTTAATAAAACAAGGAACAGAACACTTTTTTGTCGTGTTTTATTTGATTTAAACAAAATGAAATTCCAGTCTTATTGCTGCTAGAAATAAGGAGAAAAAATGTAAAATATGCTCGTAAATATGACCTAAATATGCACAAGTGATTTCGGGAAGTCGCTTATAACCATCGAGGTAAAATCTCAATTACATTTGTGCATGGGGGCTTTATTACATTTGTGTTCAATTCTTGTTAAACATTTGAGGGCTTTATTAAATTTGTGGTCAGTCGTCCTTACATTTGAAGATTTAATTACATTTGTGACCAATTATTACGTTTGTGGATTTCTAGGGTTTTAATGAGTCAATTCTTTTTCATCGAAATTTGCAAACGATGGAAAGAAATTCCTCTTTACTGTCCAATAAAAAACCGGTACACTCGGCACACGCGGTACAGCCGGTACAGCCGGTACACTCGGTACAGCCGGTACACTCGGTACACTCGGTACAGTCGGTACACTCGGTACAGCCCGTACACTCGGTACACTCGGTACAGCCGATACACTCGGTACAGCCGGTACAGCCGGTACACTCGGTACAGCCCGTACACTCGGTACACTCGGTACAGCCGGTACCACTCGGTACAGCCGGTACAGCCGGTACACTCGGTACAGCCGGTACAGCCGGTACACTCGGTACAGCCGGTACACTCGGTACAGCCGGTACACTCGGTACACTCGGTACAGCCGGTACACTCGGTACAGCCGGTACAGCCGGTACACTCGGTACAGCCGGTACACTCGGTACACTCGGTACAGCCGGTACACTCGGTACACCCGGTACACTCGGTACACTCGGTACAGCCGGTACACTCGGTACACTCGGTACACTCGGTACACTCGGTACACTCGGTACACTCGGTACACTCGGTACACTCGGTACAGCTGGTACCACTCGGTACAGCCGGTACACTCGGTACAGCCGGTACCACTCGGTACAGCCGGTACAGCCGGTACCACTCGGTACAGCCGGTACAGCCGGTACCACTCGGTACACTCGGTACACTCGGTACCACTCGGTACAGCCGGTACAGCCGGTACACTCGGTACACTCGGTACACTCGGTACACTCGGTACACTCGGTACACTCGGTACACTCGGTACACTCGGTACACTCGGTACACTCGGTACACTCGGTACACTCGGTACACTCGGTACACTCGGTACACTCGGTACACTCGGTACACTCGGTACAGCCGATACACTCGGTACAGCCGGTACAGCCGGTACACTCGGTACAGCCCGTACACTCGGTACACTCGGTACACTCGGTACACTCGGTACACTCGGTACACTCGGTACACTCGGTACACTCGGTACACTCGGTACACTCGGTACACTCGGTACAGCTGGTACACTCGGCACAGTCGGTACACTGGGTGCACTCGGTGCACTCGGTGCACTCCGTACGCTCGATACAGCCGGTAGAACACAGAGGTTCAACTGATACTGACACAATTCTTTGTTGTGGTTTGAGGTCTTCTCGTTCTAAAGGAACAGGTCTCTCTGCACCGATCGAAAGCGGCAATATGACTGGATTGTTAGCGAGAAGAATAGGATATTTTGCACGAAATGATGTGATATATGAAGAAAGGGGACCTAATAGTCGGTTTACTAATAAAACAAAGAGGTGGACTTCAAAGCTAATGTGGAATAATCAACGACACACGTACCACATCATTTCCTGAAAAAATATTCTATTGTTCTCGCTAACTAGTCAATCACAGAGCCGCTTTGGATCGGTGCAGGCCTGCTCCAATTTTAGTCAATTGAGTGTAAATGAACTTTAAAACTGCCATTTAGGAGATTTGGCATACTTATGTATAGGCTAAGTTATTATATATATATTTTTTTGTTTTTGTTTTTGCTTGTTTGTTTGATTTTTTTAATAAGTAAACTGGCGGTCCTAAAAGCGTTTGGGCTAGGAAGTGAGTAGGAGGAGGATTGGGTTTGGATTACAAGCGGGAAATTATGATACCAATTTTCCTACTTTTTGAGTTAAATTTGAATACTACTTAATATAATGCCCCACAGTGAGTAAACTATTAAGAATTAATTTTGTTCTTACTTATGTGACATGCAGGGAATTTGTCTGCAGTCGCAACAACATGAAACTTCTTCTATCTTTGCTGGCTATTCTAACGATGCTGGATGTGTGTTGGAGTCAGTGCAGAACGGCGAATTGGTGGGGCGCATTTGATCACAAGGGGTGGGTCAAGTGTGGGTACAGCACCGAGTATCTGACTGGTTTTTACAGGAATAACTTTAGGGGAGACAAGGATTACATTTACCTTCTTGAAGAAGGAAGTTGTTGTAAGGCTCCTGCACCGAATCAAAACCAGCCTTCAACTTGTACAAATGCCAACTGGTGGGGAACTTTAGACAGGTCAGTAGCATAACTTAGGCCTCGGTAAAAACTGATTCAACATCCTCCAAATCGTCGAATAAAACTTTGTTGTTATATATTTCTTGGAAATCAAACTTACTTTAACGCAATACAACATCATTTGGCATCTTTCAGAAACCGTGTCCAAACTCGTTTAACTATCCGTTTGGCCGGGCCTTACTTATATATATGTGAGATACACGATGTACAACATACACCACTTGTCAAATGAAAATTAGGGAATGATTCATAAAGTATCTCGAAAAGTGTTTCTCAAAATGCCCGAAAGTGTTTCGAATTGTCCTCCAATATTTTCGGGATCTGTTCTGTGAATCCGAGCTCGACAGGTCATTCCAGAGCACAACTTTTTCATGACTTTTTCGGGCTTCAAACTTAACACATAAAATAGTTTTCTTATTCACGAGCCGTCCGGCTTGGTTTTTGTTTCCATATCCTGTCATTTAACTGTCAAGGCTTGTCAAATCTGCTCGGATTAGTGGCTGTTCGCTTGAATGAACTGGAAACGTCGCTCATTTACAACAGCAAAATGTCTGGAGAAAATGGGTTATCCTTTTGGGTTTTTTTAAATAACACGAAATCCCACCTAAAAACAAGTCAGAAATCAATAGCACTGAAGCAAACTGATCTCATCGAAGTCCAAAATTTGCGCTTAATTTTCGATTTGTTCTTACCCATGCGATTTGTTCTTACCCATTGCTCAATGGAGTTATCAAAATCGGCTAGTCGTCTGTTTTTGTGTTTTGTCGAAGAGGTTTTCATTCCATCGGTCCCTGCAATTTATAACAAATACTGACAGTTTTCCAGGCCGACTGAGGAGAGCGACTCTTCAGTTGTTGGATAATTAAATTAGCAATCAGTCAATATACCCAATGTACGATGCGGAAGAACAAGCTGGATTGAGATAACAACAAGACGTGTTCAAAAAACGAACTTTTAAGAAAAAACAGTGAAAATTACGCACTGAACTGCAATATGAGATTAAGCTTATATCAGGCTGTTTATTAACGAAATTCCTTGAGTGATAAAACGCAGAAAAAGGGAGAACTAGCCTTTATAAACCTAAACCTGCATTCAGTCAAGTACTTGTTTGCCTGGGAAAGCAAAATGCATTCAATTTTCGCCTCGAGTGAAGTTAGGAGTGAAGTTTCCTGTCGACGGGGAAATATAAAATTTCGCGGCTATTTTGAACAAAATTTTACCACGTTTTTCAAGAGTGCAAGAAAGTTATCGTAAGCACGAAAAACTGTTCAACTGAAAAATTCTAACGATGTAAATCCACAATCAAATGTGTCATATACCTTACGGCTGAAATGAAAGAAGAACATGAAAATTTTCACGAAAGTCCAGTCCTGACTGCGGATGGTCTGATGCGGATGGCCTGACCGCGGTCCTGACTGCGGATGGTCGCTTTCGAGATCACCCCTGAAAAACAAGTCTGTCCTCGAACGAGGATTTCTTCTCTTCGGATTCTCCAATTTCTTCTATATGCGCCGTGAAGTATTCTTCAGGTCTTTTCGTCCCATGTAGAGCTATTAAAAGGAATGTCTTAATTTCAAATATGTAAAATCACCGTATTGAAAATCGAGCGTACGACAAACCCGCGGCCATCAGTTGCTGACGTCAGATCAAACGTCTCCCGTGATAACAGGCCATCGGAGCTCTGCTTTTTTGTCAGTGTTAAAAATGATGTAATATACCCATTAAAGTACATCCTTTTCCCTTGAAGCCTCAGGAAAGAGTCAGCGCGACGGTAGTCCGCCATTTTTCACAGGTATTAACGCGTAAGTGCTCCAGGACACTTCAAACATTATACATGTAGCATGGTTCGACGGACATACGGCTATGAACTACGTCATGACCACAAAAATTGATTCGCAGGTATGAGTATGGGGCTTCGCTCCACGGGCTTTCGCCTGCAAAGGAGCTCTGCTATGAAAGAAGTAGTCAATACTGATAACGCCCCATCGTTCCAACTGAGTTTCTTTCTTTCTTCCTTTCTTCATTCCTCTCTCTCTCTCTCTCTCTCTCTCTCTCTCTCTCTCTCTCTCTCTCATTGATACTTGTTTGTTACCTTCTCAGCAATAACAGATGGGCCGTTTGCCCGAATGGCTACTTCCTGCAGGGATTGTACCGGAATGACGGTAATTGGCTTCACCACATCGAGGAAGGTCGTTGCTGTAAACCTAACAATTTGCCCAGTTCTTATCTTGGCTGCTACAACAAGGACGTCGCAGCATCTTTCGACAATAAAGGCTGGAGTAAATGTGATACCGATTATTATATGGCTGGCTTTTACAAAGGAGGCTGTGACAAGCTGCAGTGCATCGAGAAGTTCAAGTGTTGCAGCATGTACGATGGCTGTAAAATGGCCAACTGGTGGGGAAAATTTGACCAGAAAGGCTGGGTCTATTGTGACTCATCAACACAGTACATAACTGGGCTTTGGAGGAATAACAATCGAGGGTCGGAGGATAGGATCGTTTTACTGGAGGAGGCAAAGTGTTGTCCAGCTCCTGCTCCAGATCAGAATACTCCATCAACATGTCAAAACGTCAACTGGTGGGGCATTTTGGATGGGTAAGTAATCTGAATTTTAGGCGGTGCTGTTTAATCGTCCGGATGAGAATAGTCCTCAGAAAGATTAAGGTTGGCGGCAATGACCGACTTAGTCAAGGATCATAGGCTCAAAGCATTTTCTAAGTCAAGTGTAATGGGAAGCTAAAGAATTCGGTTCTAGATACATTTACATTTAAGATTATCTACAATACTGTTAGCATTTCGCTTGCGTACCTTGACGGCTTCAAGAAAGATTATTTCAATCCGGGAAATATGTATCAGGAGAAAGCTATACCAAGAAAAATTGCTGTGCAACAGATTGTTCGTCACATTTGAACATTTGTGTATAGCAGTTGCAATAAAATTGGTCTCGTAAGGCTTGATCACACGATAACGAACGTAAAACATCGATTTTTTGGTTCTTAAGTGATTTGACTGCTCTGGAATTCAACCTATCAACACTTCGTTTTTTTCTTCACGTAAAAATTCCAGAAATCGTAGCGCTTGAAGACACTGTCCAGACAATGCTACTTTCTGTAGTCGTGAGTCTTTTCTAAAGCCACTTTCCTAGGGACATTCTTATTGAAGTAGTATTAAGAAATGGAAAGTCGGCGTGAACTGAATGTAATGAAATGAATGGAATAATCTTCGCAGTGTGTAAGCAATCTTAAATTTTTGCAACTGCTTGTTTTAACCTGAAAAGGATAATAAATAAACAAATAACTTAAGGCTGCGCAACGAAAATAGAAACCACGATCTCGGCGATACCGGTGTTTTGTTGTGTCAAGTGAGCTATGTTAAGAGCTTTAAAATATCTTGAGAACAGGTTCCAATATCCCATTTGTGGAATGCTTACACACGGCGAACGTCCAAGATAACTCCATTCATTTTATGTTTAGGCTGCACTCAAATATGTTATTCATATATTCAATACTTCAATAAAGATATTTATGTTTAGCCATGTTTAAAAGTGAGCATGACATAAATACAAAAACACCATGCTGGTGTGAGTTGAAACAGGTTTTCTTTTTTACATTTTCTTTTTCATTGAAGAACAAACGTGTGGGCCAATTGTCCAACCGGCTACTTTATCCAAGGTTTTTATCGAAACACCGGCGACTGGTTACATCACATCGAGGAGGCCAAATGTTGTAAGCCAAACACATTTCCAAACAGATACGAGCACTGTTACAACGAGGATATTAAGTATTCTTTTGACAACATTGGGATAAGCAAGTGCAAGCACAGCGATTATTATGTGGCTGGCATCTATAAAGGAGGTTGTGATAAGCTGCACTGTATTGAAACGCTTAAGTGTTGCAAGATGAATATTGGTATGTAGTTGATTTTAGTTATGATTAGTAATATAGTCAGGTGGCTTAGTGCAAATAATTGACCGGATCTATACAGAGCGGACAAAAGCACCAAATTTGGCACAGAGCTACCTTACAGTGTACTTAACAATTTTAGTACCGGTGCCCGTCAGAATCTCTTTTCCTTTGCTGGTACGGAAGGGAAATTTAAAATAACCAAAATTGACATTGCCTGGTTACCAAGCCGAAATGAAAAAATGCATTTTCGGCAAAAGAATCAATGAAACCTTACCAAAACTACTTTAAATTCAATAAAAATAAGTCAAACAGCTTTGAAGCCACATTTAGTCTTTTTTTATAATAAAAAGTAATTCCCAGGATGCTTTGCAAGCCTAGTCAGGAGCCGTTTTCTAATCACCGAGTTACCTTAGGCTTAAGCAATACGTTTTTTTTAGCATGCTAACAAGCTCTTCTTTTTCACTCTCTGGGTATTAAAAAACTCTAATTCTAGCAAATGAAAATATTCAACATGTTTACCATACGTAAACTTCAAGTACTGGTCGTGCTAGCACTATTTCCTGAAGGAAAAAAGAGCTTATTTCTGGAACATAACTAAACTTGATGTTAAAGTTCATAAACTGTTCCTAATTAATGTGCATTAAGTTGAACACCAAAATAATCAGAACCTAAGACTTACAGTTATACAAAAAGTTCTATGGCACGTTGCCTCTTGAAATCTGGTGATATATAAGGTTTATATCACCGGAAGCCTAAATAGGTCATATTTCATGTAGGTTTTGACTTATTGAACATCACTACTGGCATTACATTTGCATTTGCAAAGCGGTGTACACTCCAAGCCATACTTGTCACATTTACATCGGGTGCATTCTTGCTTCTATGAACACTTGATCAGCTCTTGACAAGCCTTTGAGACCTCTGGAATGGTCATCCAAACTGGTTTCCACGTATCTTCAATCTTCTGCCACCCAAATCGATCTGGAGAAGGAATATCCGGGTTGCTCACATCACTTGTTGCCCGGATGCCTGCCTGAAGAATAGCCCTCTCAACGTGCTTTAGAAGAGAATTCTAATAGTCAAGAAAGAAATATTTTTGAATAATTTTCATAATTTTATATTTACAATCATGCGTATTCTAACGGTTTTTCCACACTGAAGGAGGGTTTTTTTCTAATAAACATTTCTGACACTCCATCAATCCTATAAAGTAGTGGTTTCCTATCACAATATTTTGTGCCTGCCAACCGAAAAACCCTGATTGCAAAGTTTTAAGTCCAGGGCTTATAACCGTGCTACACTTCTGCTGTGCTATTGACCTCATGCATTTCCCTTTCTGGGACTGATGTAGCTGTTGTCTTAAGTTCAGTTGGTGGGACAATTGCCTAGCTGTCAGGAATTGAATGCTTGTCTGTACAAGAAGGAAGTACTGTGATTGACTGACGTCCCTGACCAGGATTAACCTCTGTAGGAAACTGAAGACGGATATCCCTGTTCCTTGAAATGATGATGTAACTGTTGTCGAGCTAGGGTTGTGGTCCAGATTATCAAGAGCTCCAACTGAAAATAAGCCTTTCTTGAGGCAGACAGGCGATACACAACCATCCTCTTCAAACCGCTTAGCAACTGCAGTGGCTAACCAATCCTCGATCTCCATTAAACGATCATATGACACGCTTAAACCTAACTGATACAGCTCAGTTATCAGCTTCTTGCATCGAGTCAACGAATGAACGTAAAGACTGATGTAAATCGGCAGTGGCGGCTCTCGCAATGCAGAATGTCGCAAAAAGCTGCATGATCGTCTCCTGGCATTAAATAGCACCGTTTGGCAAACTGTAAGGCATGCCTGGGACTCCTTATTTTCTTGATCCTTTACATTCAGGCCATTCACTATTATGATAAGGGACTTCAAGCTTGCAGGCAAAGAAATCTCCTGGCATCCGAGAGGAAAAGTACCAGAGAACGACAAGCCTTTGTGGGAGAACATATCTCTTTTTACAATCTTTGCAGCTTTTGCTGAAACAGCAGTATCATCGGAGAAGTCGCGCTCTTGTAAAGCTTCCTTTACAATGTTCTGTAACCCATTTCTGAAAATTAACACGGTTTGCTTTCCATCGTCTTGTTCGTGCGCTTCCTGGAAGTGATCCAAAATGTTATTCTTAAGCCTAATCAATTAACTGATTTGGGGTATCCTAGGTCACTAAGACGATTTTCAAACAGCGAGTGTAGCTCTGGAAGTGGAGAAAACAGGGTTCCATTTTCCACAGAGTCCTCGATGTATTCAACTAGTTCTACAAATGCCCTTGCTTCATTAAATCTCTCTTCTTCTTCAGCATCCAACAATTTGGCACTTTTCATTTTTCTTTGGAAGGACCTGTGCTTGTTTCTTAAATTGGTCAAGTCAAGCATTTCATATGGTACTTAGCTTCGATGGCGATTAAATCTCCACGTCATCAGATGCTGGTTTTTTCTCTTTTGTGCTTTTTTCAGCTTCGATAGACTGAATTTTAAGTGGCAGGACTGATGCCATTTTGCGTTATTGCTTAGGAGATCTTCAGTTGTTGTAGTATCAATACTGAACTTCAGTTCCACTGGCAGCGAATTCAGATCTTTAAAGTGAGCTACATTGGCAAGAAAGTTGTTTTAAATACTGCTGTCGAATGAGTGGGCGTTCATGGGACATCTTAGGGGCTCACGAGTATTGTCTTGGCAGATAATACAAAGATCCCAATATAGAGACATCGTTCTACTTTCACGTTATTGAATCTGAATCTTGAAACGAATTTACGAAGGGAAATCTTATTATTGATAAAAAATAGCGCTCAAAGACAGCTGAATATAAGCAGTGGTAGTTTACAAAGACAATAAAAAACCTGAACTATTAAAATGTTTCAAAAGTTGCGTTAAAAATGGGCTTTTTCTTTGAATACTTACAGTTCGTGTAGTGACACACGAAGGCTGCCATCTTGGATGACCGAGTGGAGTCTGGGTACTAGTCAAACTAAAATCTTAAGAAACTGGTCTTTATTTAAACGGGTTGTGTCCAATTTTTGCTGATAATGATTACAGAAGGCAGTTAAGTGTTTTCCGAAGTATGTGTATCAGTTTTCTGGATAATTTGGGCTTAATTTGTAGCGTTTCCATTATCAACCACAGGGTACCCACCACAATGGTTTTCTTGGGTAACTATTCGCTTAATTACTACAAACCCAGAAGAGATCCAACTGGGCACCGGTCTTAATATTAACTTGCATGCTCTGAACTACATTCACACAAAGTTTGGTGCTTTTGTCCGCTCTGTATAGATCTCGCCACTTAGCCACCTGACTAATATAGCTTTTTAACAATTAGATTATGAGCTCGAGATTTCTATCGCGTGATAGTTGATGAGGCCGAAGGCCGAATCAACTATCACGCATAGAAATCGAGAGCGAATAATCTAATTGTTTTAGCATAAATCTCGATTAATATACCACGAAAGTGAAAAGTTTTACTTAATTGCATTGTTATTTTGAAGTATAAGACTGCGCCTGCCACTCACCTTTTCGCTACTCACTATCTATCACGGAAAAGATAGCGAGTAGGATAGCCAATCAGATTGCAGCATTTATGATAGAACGCTATTAGATTTATACTAATCAGGTATACATGTACTGTTTGTTTATCTTCTTTAGTTAGTGATGTTCCATTTCAGAGTTTTTCTTGGAAATCTATTCGACCATATCATAGTCACAAATGAATTTTTTTTTCATGTGACATAATCTGAAATAAACAACTGACCTGTAAAACTGATTGCAAAATTATTTCCAAAATGCAAGTTAGAATTCAAAATGTTCGAGGTTGTCTGCCGATAGCTGAAAAGGTTAGAATAGCTAACATTTTCTCAATAGCTAGTTCTATGGATTGTTTATTTCCTCCAAACTAAACAACATAACATATGGATCAATTCAGAATTATTATTATTGTGGTACACGGGGGGGAGGGGGCGGGGGTGATGGAACTCTTCTCTTGGGCTTGTACTGTGTTACAATATTTCGCAATGTTTTTACCTTTGATAGAAAGCCTTTGGTGTGCTCTACCAGTTGAGGTATATACATCTGATTGAAAAAAACGTTGTCTGGCAAAAAGTATAAACCATGAACGATGCGACATTATGGAATTATGGGAAAACAACACTGCAAGGTTGTTACTCTGTTCCGTTTATTCATATCTAAGGTATTTTTTTATTCATGGAGGGAGTTTGGAGAATATCTATCAGTTTATTTTTTCCGTGCCTTTATGATGTGCACAGCGTCTGAGAATCAAAGTGGGAGCTTCCACTTCCTAGAAAACCATTGGGTCGTATAGTTCATGGTTTATGCTTTGCACCCGACAACGTTTCTATGATGATGGTGGAGGTAACATCCAGCCCACCCTCCCCCCACCCCCACCCTCCTCCTTTTTGTACGTCGGATGGTTAATAGGCCGTTCTCTTTTAGAAAAAATAGTTAGTGCAAATTTGCCTAAAAAATAAAAATACATTAATAATAACAATAATAATAACAATAATAATCATAACCATTACAATTTCCTCAAATGTGATTGGTGCATAAACTGCTTTATTTTTCTCTAATTATTCTGTAGAGTTGTAATCGGACAGTGTAATCGGACAGTTGGCTGTAATCGGACACCTGTAATCGGACAGTTAAATCAGCCAATCACACTGAGTAAACTCAACTAAATCCACCAATCACAGAATTGAATACAGTAACCATAACAACGACAACTTACTCTCCAAAGCTGGGGATTTTTTAAAATGGAGGAATTTTTTACATTAGACAGTGTCTCTACTTCAGATATTTTCCCCAATTTTAACTTATTCCCACAGCTTTTTGAGTAAAGTGAGGATAGCATGTCAGTAGAATTGTCAACTGTTTCAGAAGAAACACAGTCCACAGTGACCACAGCATCGTCTATGTCTGCGCAAATGCAAGAAACGGAAACATCCCAAAACAATTTCTCTGAAGAAGAGCTTCAGCAACATTCCACTCCAGTTGAAAGTGTTTCGAATAAATCCTTAACCTTGCTTCCACATGCACAACTTGGACAAGAAGACCAGTCCCGTTTTCCAGTTGTGTCTAACGAAGAAATTACAGAAATAAACGAGTCGGCTGCAAGCAAAAACACGAAGCGAACAACACAAACATGGCTGACAGTGTGGCAAAAATGGTGTTTAGTTCGAAATATCGACGACAAAATGGAGTGCTTCAGCCCACAAGTTCTGGATGAGATTTTGACGAAATTCTACGCTGAAGTCAGGAAAAAAGACGGCTCAGAATACGAACCAGACTTGCTACGCGTTATGCAAGCATCACTCGACAGGTATCTACGCCAAAAAAATTATTCAGCATCCATCATCAACGGGCGAGAGTTCAAAAAGTCTCAGGAGACTCTAAACTCCAAGGCAAAATGTCTCAGATACCAAGGAAAAGGAAAACGGCCCAACAGAGCTCAGCCGTACAGTCGAGAAGACGAAGAAATTTTTTGGAGCGAGGGAAAACTAGGAAGTCACAATGGCGTCGCTCTAACGAATGTCAACTTCAAAAATCTTTCGGAGCACTTGGGATTCAGAGGCCGCCAAGACCATTATAATGCGTACGTTGAGGATTTCGCCATTTTTCAAACGGCAGATGGTAGCAAAGTTGTTCAGTTTGAAGAAAATCCCACAAAAACCAGACAAGGCGGTTTGAGAAACAAATCAAGAAGTTCTCCGCAGCAAATGTGGGGTACAGATGGTGGAGAAAGAGATCCTGTGCGACTTTTCGAGCAGTGGCTAGCACGTCGACCCGAACAAATGAAGAATTCTGGCCCTTTATACCTGGCCAACCACAAATGTTTGGTATGCCAAATCCAGAATGGGCGAACATCGCATCGGACAAATAATGAAAGCTGTAGCTAGTTGTTTGCCAAAGGAGTGTCCGAAGAAAATAACAAACCATTCGACAAGAAAAACTGTCGTTGCCAAATTAAAAGAAGCCGGCCAACCACGCCATAAAATAATCCAGGTAACCGGACATGCCAGAGAGTCCTCGTTGGATGACTACGACCAAACAACGGAAAGTGAACGAAGGCAATTGTCCCACATAACAAGCGGGTATGAGGCCCCGACGTCGTCAGCAGTTGAAACGTCGATAGCAACGGCTAGTTCTTCCACTCGAGCAGGGCCAGAAGCTTTGAACATGAAGGAAAACATCCCCACTAATCCGTATGGGACAGGAAATATGCTACCTTTCTTCGCACCATCGCATTCTGTTACAATGGCTACGAAACATCAGCATCAGGCG